>BMAU01018897.1:0-597500 GCA_019973935.1 Trichonephila clavipes
TTCATAAAAATTACACGTTGGTAACACGTCTATACTTTTTGTTCTGCTGAAAGGAATTTTTAAAATATTGGAACATGAGTTTTTTCTATAGACTTTATGTTGTCTTTTGCGCAACAAAACAATTTGATAACTTTGATGGCGAGATAGCAGCCTTTCCTTTAACTGTAGGCAATGATCACCCTTCTGGGACGAACAAACATTTTTCCATTCCTTTGCTATCTTATTCAGAGTCTGTGCTTGTTAGACTTTCGGTGCCATTTTTTCGTATAGAAAATGAGTCAGAGAAAGAAATTCGTATACGGCACGTCATCGTCGACTTATGTTTCATGCCCTAAAAGAAAGTCTTAATGCATGATAGTCATGCGTAGCTTCCAATGAGTGCTGTAATTTTCAAGAAGAATTCGGAAACTTTGATTCAGACATGGACTTTTTTCTGACATGGAAAGATGAATGTGACTTTTTTTATCTCTTAGAATGAAAAGAGTTCCATTCAAAACAACTAAAAAGTTAAAAAATTGAAATTGCTTTTGAACGCCTAATGAAACATTTAAAAAAAGGATAGTTTTCCACTGAAATAAAATTGTTATTATTATTACCATTATTATATTTTGTGAGATTAGCGATAAGCTCATATAGTGTTAATTTTCATTGAATAGCAGCGTTTGATACAATTATATCATTTTTAATTTAGAATATTTTGGAATACTTTCGAAGCAAAATCAGATTTAGATCAAAATTTTAAAAAGTATACTCAACTTTAAAATTAATTTAATTCCAAAATTCTTGTCAGAATAATCCTTTATTTTTACAATAAGAAAAGGTGAATTTTGCATTCCTTTGTGAAATAAAGCTATTTGAAGAGTACAATAATTAAATTATTGGTTTGATAGGACACGTGACACTTTCGCAATTTAGGGTATTAAAATAAATTGCTTGATGAATGTGCATTTAAAGATATAATAAATCATTCCTTTAAAAATGTAAGAAACGTTAATTGCTTTGAAACACAGTAATCTCTTTAACAAATGTAAATGAAAAACTTAATTTCTATAAAACAAAAAAACTAATTATCCATTCTCAATTGATCCCTAAGAAAAATAAACATACTTATATCTCTCCTCTCTCGAAAATACTTTTCAAAATAAAAGAACATTATTTCACGTTTACTTGCCTTTCCCCAAAAATGACGCATCGGAAAACGGAATAAACGGAAAACATGTTATTACATTTTCTGCTTACTCAGCTGTTTACACAACAGATAAACAATTCTATCCCTTAAGAAATGTCTTGTTTGCTGCAGGACGCCTGAGAAATTGGCATCCATTTACAAGACATGCATTATGCATGAGATTCAGCGAGCACCGTTCTCATTTTTATATGTTGTTTGTTCACACAAACACACTTTATACGTCCCGATTTTTCATATTTTATCTATCGGCGATACTAATAAATGTAATCCTACACGTTAATTTATTGAATGAAAATAAATCGTAGAAATTATTATTAAAAGCCATAAAATATATGAGTGTAACATAAAATAAAGCAGAAATGTAAATAGTTCGTAAATAAAGTGGCATTAATGAATACATTTTTAATCTGTAAATGAAGGTGAGCATTGTTGAAGTAGTTTTTCTCCTAAGAAACCACTGAATTTAGGAAACATTTTTTTTAAAAAATTAGTGTCATCGACAAATGTTGCTGATAAATATTTGAAAAATGATCATATGGGACTAATACCGTAATCGTTTATTTTTCACTACTTCTTTTATTGAAAACATTTATAAAATTCCCCTGAACCACAAAGTATCACACGAGACGCACAGAAGCAAGTATTAATTACACATTACAAAGAAAAGAAAGGGAAGAGAAATTGAGGTTTTGTAGGATTACAAATTTTTACAACAAACTCACATAATTTTTTAAAATAAGTTTTGGTGGAAAGAAGTTGGTGAAAATTTGGTGACCGATTTATGTTAAGTCCTTTGAAAGTCAGTCATATGATTTTTCTCTCTTTGACAAACTAGGCACTCAGAAGGAGCACATGTTCTACATTTTCCTCGCCAAAAATATTACAATCACAGGAAGAAGACGGAACTAAATTAAGTTTGTTCAAGTAACTTTTAGGTAAAGTTGTCATGACCATTGAGAAATTGGGTTGTTTTGTAATAAGTATAAAAAAAATAATGGCATGACTGATTGACTGATATTAACGTAGCACTATTCAGCTACTCGAGGGCTTTTGGCGATGGACAACGTAATTTTGAACCATGGTCAAGTGACGTGGACGACACCTGAGCTGACACCCCCTCTCCTAACTACCGCACCATACCAACCGGAGGACGTTTCAGCTCTTAACAGATTTAACGTGTATCGCTGCCCTACACGGTGGGTCTTTAGTGGTATTGGGCTCGAACTCGTGACAAGGCAAGCCACGATACGATACCTATAACACTCTGCTACCGCGGCCACATGATGTCATGACAATCTTTTATAATGGTTGAAAAAATTTCTTTGTTAAGCCCATTTATTTGAAATGATATATTCTTGGTTCCGAGACTCTTCACCATTCTTTCTTTTGTGATCTTCTTGTAAAATGACTGTGGAATGTTAACGGCAATGTCGATTTTGCGCTTGGTAGCAACCTTTCCAAGCCATTTGGACAGCTCATTCCCAAAAATGCCGGTCTGACCGCGAACAAATGCAAAATCTATTGAGATGTTTTTTTTTATCTTTTAGGCTTTTAAGTTGCATTTGGATCTCAACGATTATATTGTTAGATGACGAAATACACTTAAGAGAATCCAAATACTAAAGTCACGCTAAATTAACCCTCAAAAAATAACATTCCTAATAAAGCTAAGCCGTGGTAACCTAGGGGTTGTGGTCATTAACTCGGGGCTGGCATGTCGCAAGTTCGAGTCCTGGTGCTACTCAAGACCCACCGTGCAGAGGGCATCGTTGCGCATTAAATCTGTCGAGACTCAATGTAATTCTGTTGATATGTTGTACTTGTTTAGAAGGGGGGGAGCTGACACATGTCTAGTCCTCGTCACTTGACCAAGACTCAAAATTACAATTTCCGTCGTCTATAGCCCTCGAGTTCTTTTATAGATCCTTAATAAAACTCCTACTCTTCTTATAAAAATCTATACATATGAATAAAAATGAAGTGTCTGTTTGTAATTTGAAATTAACAGCTTTTTACTAAATGCATTTAAAAGTATATACGGTACTTATATGAAAAAATCAATTTTTAAAATTTTTGTCTGTCTGTCTATCTGTCTGTCTTTCTGTCCGTCTGTTTGTTCCGGCTAATTTCTGAAACGGCTGGATCAATTTTGACAAAACTTTTACTGGCAGATAGCTAATGTTATAGGAAATAACTTAGGCTACTTTTATTTTAGAAACAGAAATTAGGATTCCGGAAAACTAAAATTAAAACCAATAAAATAGTGAGCAATATCCGATTCAAATAGGGATTATTTATTTCAATAGGGACTATTTTTATTCAATAGGGATTCTTTTTATTTAATAATAATTATTTTATTTCGCGAGTCTTCTGTCTCAACGGTTGCTGGCAGTTATATCAAACTTTTTTCTTTGATTAGGTTGCTGCCATTCGCTGCATTTCCCATTCATGTCTTGATCCTAATGACTTTACAGTCCTTAACTGCATTGTCAAAGGTCATGCGTCCCTTTCACCTCCTTCCTTGTGGCTTCGTTTGTGTTCGCGTTTCACCCTACTTGCTACTTAGACCTATTTTGATCCTAATGATTTTAGTCCTCATCCATCAACAGTGTCAAAGGTCATGCGTCCCTTTCACCCCTTGCTCAACAAAAAGCAAAGAAAAAAATGAAACAAAAAAGAAACATAGATTCACAAAGTAGAAGAAAAGTTTTCGTAAACTCTTTGAAGTGAATAAACGCTTTTTGTTAAATTCCACGTGGACGAAGTCGTGGGTAACAGCTATTTAACATAAAATAAATGCATCAGAAAGTAATATTAACGTATTACACATCGAGATAAAAATTATTTACACTATTTTTAACGTTTATTACACAAAATTTGTAACAATGTGTTATTTTTGCTGAGCAGGTATGTGTTTTCAAAAATCGACCCACAAGAAAGTTACGGGGCGTCATAAATAATAATAACAATAATAAAAAAATCAGCAATTATATCTAAAGACTTAAAATTTAGCACACATGGTTTTTTCGTTCAGCTGAGTTATGTAAGAAGCTTTTTTTTGTTTAATTTATACAATTCACGTAAAATTAACTCATTAAAAACTTCTTTATCTTTCAGTCTGTATTTTTTTATTTTTAAATTCACCCGTGCGAAGAACGGGTATACCAGCTAGTTTGTTATATAATTTCGAAAGATAATTATAGTGGAAATTTTATATTCAATTCTTGCGTTTTACTTTTCAATTTAAATTAGAAAGTAAAACGCATTTTAAAGAGAGAGGGAAAACTATTTTAAAATAGTTTCATTATGCTCAATTAATTATGCTTCATGGTAAGAAATGCAGTATAAAATATATTTAATAAGATCGATTACATATAAATATATAAGTAATTACGATTAGAATAATTGTAACATATTCTTAGGAAAAGGCTTTTAAAATATAGTCTTAACAAACCGTTATGATTAATTTTAAGCTAAGAAAATCGAGTGAAATGTTGTAATAAATGCAACATCATTTGTATTACAAACTACCGTAAAATCCAGCTTATAATGGGTATTGTTAACACAAAAAAATTTCTTGAAATTTATGCAAGTTATACGTCGGGTATATAAAAATAGCTTTAAAAATAAAAAAAAAAGAGAGAAACAAAAAAAATTAGAATTCTACATAGATCTACACACAGCTTTTTTTTTAAATACCTTGGGAAAAAATACCTCGAAAGAATAAATGACTTCAAAACGTAACGGCAATAACATACAGAATGATTCAAAAATAATATGACCAATTTCAGAGCATCATAAATTTTTATTGAATTAAGTATTTTACATGGAATGTTCAATGTGGTTTCTTTTAGCATAGTACATTTTTACGTAAGCACATGTTTAGGTTAAACCAAATTAACATTTAAGAACATATTTGGGGATATTTTTCCACATTCCTCTTTGATTGCTTTTTGAAACTCTTGAAGTATTGTTACTTTATGTCTATTTAATCATTTTTTTTAAAAAAAATGTCATCATAAGAAATACTCGTAAGGAGCACAGTCATGGATGATGGTAATCGTTTCTCATTTGGAAGAAAATTTATTTTTTTATCTTTCAGCCCATTTTATATATTTTGCAGTACGACTTGATGTAGAATCCTAGTGAAAAATAAAGTTTTACTGAAAGTAAAGACGTTTACTTTCTTTATTCTTAAACTTAATTCTAATAATATTTAGCAATAATTGACGCCTTTCGCTCACTAAAAATGGTTTTGTAAAGTCGTGAGAGGACATTCCCATCCATACCATAAAACGTGATGGTCAACTTGCCTTTTGTAAAACAGCCGCGTCTTTGCGATGTTTTGCGTGTGAAATATATTGTATCTTCATTTTAACAGATGAAACAGTGCTTCATCTGAAGATATCCAGGTTTTGTATCTACTTTTAAGTAACATTAAATACAGAGGCCAAGAATGTTTTCCTCGTTTTTCTACGATGTCTGCAAATATTTGATGAAAGACTAGTTTTTATTCATTTTTATAGCCAAATTTCTTCATCTGATGACAAATTGTCGATTGTCATATATGTAGTTTCTTTGTTAGAGTTCTTTGAGACAGAAGATTTTCTGCAGCAATAAGTCTTTTGAGTTTCTTTTTTTCTTTTTCCCTAAGGACTTTCTTTCGCTCACAATTTTTTACTGGACCTTTTTATTGCCAGCCAAATTTTATTTTATTTCAAAGTTTAGATATTATATTATTATTTAAAGAAGTGTCTTTTCTGATTTTTGAATAATTTTTTTAAAAAACAGAATTTGTACAACCATCCCTTCAAAAGCTTTACGATTTCGTTTTCGGTTTGAGGATCTAATTTTGGAGCCACAACTTACTCCCACAACTAAAAAAAATAGTTCGTTTGGTAATTTAAACGCTTTGTTTTTAAAATAAAACTGATTGTAAAGCGATCAAAATTTACCAAAAATGGTTATATACTTTTAAATTTGATCACACTTATTTTGAACTAATCTGTGCATTTCAGGTTTCTTTTTAAAAAGAGGGATGTTCATTATATAGCGAATATACCTAAAAAATAAAAAATGCAGCTTGAAAGTATAGGTGTGCGTGTAAAGCGCTTTATATTTAGGAAAGTCCAATAAAATGCCCCTTTCAAAGTTTAAGTAATGCGTTATTCTAAACAAACATTACTTAAATATTTCATTACAAACAGCAGTTAAATATTATAATACTTAAATATTTAAAGTAAATAGTTTTATATAAGAAGCAAATAAAGGCTTTACATGAAAGCGAGTTCTAAACAACATAGAGGAGTTAGTGCGTTATACACCTGTCAAGGCTCGAAGTCCGAACATGACGCACTACTGAAGTTTGGAGAAGTAGAGTCTGTTCAAGTTTTGTCTTCGACATTTACCCGAGTTTCAAATTACTGAATTCTATCGCCACTAGCCTTCATGTAGCTTTAAGATGCGATGTTAAGGAACAATGAATAAAAAAATTTGTAATAAATTTTAAATAAAAGGCTCTGATTTTAATGTGTTTTAAATACGCGAGTTCCGGCTATTGAATTACGAAACTGAAGCTGCACAGTATTTCATATTGATTTCATACATGTTTACTTATTATCACCTTCAATATACACCTCTCTTCTACCCCTACAACGCTCGATGTGAATCTTCCGTTGTTCGAAAGAATGCTAGAAGTCCTATGTCAGCTTCTTCAGGACACATCTGTCTCTTTCGCCTAATTCGAATTTTGTTCCTTTTAATACAGTATTCTCTTAGGAAGAAAACACATGAGGCAAGATGCGTCGAATAGGTTAGATGGTCTAACACTGGGATGCTCTACTTGTCTACGGTTGTTAGTATTGTTTTAAGGGAGTGTAAGATGCAAAAGTTTAAATTCAGTCTTTAAGTGAGTTAATGAAGTGTTCTTTTTTTAAATAACTACTTATAGTATTCTATTCTATTTTAAGAAAATTCTAACTAAGAAGAATATTATTATATAAAATTCATATATTATTGTACAATTATATACTCAATAAGGATTAATCGTTTAATATGTTTTATTTAATAAACATTACGTAAACGTGCATTTGTTTTTCTTTTGCCTTTAAATCAGAATCCTAAATTAATGAATTTAACTTATGTTAACAAAGACCAAATACTATAAAGCAGATTTATTAAGCAAAAGTTAGAAATGGAACAAAAGATGAAACTTCAGGCTAATTTTTAACATATACTTAAGCAAACAATTTATATTAACATTAAGATATTTTGCAATTCATGCATTAATGTGACTTTGAATACACTCGTATTCATAACCAAAGCGAATTAATCATTCTCGGTAAAATTTAAACATAGTTTATTTTCTTTTAAAGTCAAGGCGATTCTTTGAAAGATCGAATTGATTACAATAACCACCATTTTTCCTCTGGGCATGTTAATTAATCTTTAAATTTTTCCAATGCAAGACACTAACGCTGTTTGTCACTGTCAGTAACACACCCAGATGAAATCGTTTCGAAAAAGACTCGAGTCCATAAATGTACATGAGAATCATTTTCTATCCTCCAGGGCGAGAAATTATTTTTCTTTGCCAAAATTTTCGTTTCCAAATATTGAATTTAGTGTTTTAAAGCAAGTTTGATAAATTGAGTTTTGATAACTCTGTCATTGAATGAGTATTTGGGTTTGAATTTATGAATGTGCTCTGCAATACTAATTCATTATTATTTCTTTTATTTTTCTTATTCTGTAAGTAATTACAAGATGCAGTAATTATAATTCATGTCCATTTAATTAATTAATGCAAAAGAATAAATTCTTATGTTCCTCGGATAAATATTCACCTATATTGATTACCCAATTATTGAATCCATGTTTATCTATACAAGGTTTTACAAATTTTTTCATTGTGTGTTCAAAACATTAATAATAAAACGATCTTTTTTGCTCAATAAAGATGAGGAATGTGTGATTCGGTTCCTAGATGTACGAAATTCTGATGCTTTTTTCTATTTGCAAAAGCTGTCAGACACTGGAAATCTTTGAGGTGTGAGGAAACAAAACTCAATGGACAAAATTATGGGGAAAAATGAATAACTCTACCGCAGTAACCTTTGTGTAAGACTTGTGTTTTTTAAAATGGAAATAATGCAGTGAAATAAATGTATTGTAGTCATGACCATGAAAGCCCCTAACATCTCCACGGGACTTATAAAGCAAAGTAAAACCGATGCAATACCAAAATCAAGCTGATTGCCATCGATTCTAGTAGCATGTTTATCACGAGTTCTTCCTGCAAGGACACGCTATCAGCAAATACCCACGTTTCACACCACCCAATGGATCTAAAAGCCCGTTTGACACCGTGAGATGAACTGCGGACATACCTGTGGGTGGCAAATGATTGGAAGCTCCATCATAAAAACGCCTCTTTTCAATCTCTTCAATTTTTCAGAGTTTCCTGTCTTAACACAACATCTTTACGACACGTTAAAAGCATTAACACACATGCATTTTTCGAGCAACCGTTTCGCCCAATTTTTTTAAGAAGCTGAGTGTGAAAGGTGTCCGTAAACAAAACGTTACGCTCTATCATCAGGCGCGCTCTATCTTCACATTGAAAAATTACTCGCTGATTTTTCTGCTTCGAAAACGACCATCTAATACTTTTTAATGGGGTCTTAGGATTCCATTAGTATGGGCATCTTTCCACTTCAACTATTAAAGCGCTCTCCATCATTTCATTCAATTTTAATATGTAAGACATTTCTGATACTGTACTTGACGAAGCCGAGGCTGCCATTTTGTTTATAACGTAAGAGAAAAAGATTCAAATTTGAATCAATTTTAATTTCAACACTTTTTCAGCTCTTTAGCAAGAAGTTGTTCTAAGACATTGCTATCTCAACTGAATAAAAATTGCTCGAAATGGTTGGTTGAAAGAAAATTGCTCCAAATACTTGTACGTATGATAAGGCCTTAAGTTTATTTACATCTATTTGTCAAGCTGGAGTAAGGCTCATTGAGCCTCATTTGAAAGGTTTGTCTTATAAACTTTAGAATAATCAATAGTATCACGAATGTGTATGACGAAGATTTCACAATAAATAAATCAATAAAATCTTGCGAAGCTCTTTTGAAATTTAATTTTAATATTTCAGAAATTTTCGAAACAGATTACGATTTTTATAACCATATGAAATTTATCTTAATCTTACACAAAATAATAGAACTTTTTTTTAAAAAAAAAGAAGTAAGTTTTATTCTATTTGCAATTTGGTAATATATTTATCTTTCACTAATGTTCTCGCAGCACATTACTTTTAAAATATTTGGCGGGACCCCTCTGAGAACGAATAAATATTCAGTAACCTTTTTACAATGAAAAACCTTTAGGTGTAGAGTTAAATTTATATCTTTTTACAATAAAAATTTTTTATATATAAGTTAATGTTGATATCTTTTTACATTGAAAAATGCTCAAATAGATGATTAAATTTATATCTTTCAACAAATTAGCGCATTGTAATGGAAAATAGTTTCCCCATTAAAAATGACAAGTCATATTTTAAAAACTTTATTTTTACGTTGTGGTAGAAACAAAATGACTTTTAATCTTTATAAAAGTCTTATAAGAATTAATTTCATTCTGCCACAAAATTCCATGGCTTTTGACAGTTTCGATTTATATTTTATAGAAACAATTTGTGTTTGTTCGCTTACTTGCAATATACCTTACTTTGAGAACCTTTTATGAAGTAATTCATTTTTCTGGCTTTCATCAATCTTTATTTGGACACGCTACGAGAAATTGGACGTAACTTTTTTAAAACGGGTTTTTTTTCACATTCGAAAATGTTTTACTCTGTATATTTTTCCTCTAAAAGGCTTTAAAAACTTTGACTGGTTTCTTTATCTTTACGGTTAGTCGGTACCCTCTATACCGACAATTTTAAATAGAGCTTTTTTAGGAACCCCCATTTCTCAGAAACTATTAAATATAAAAACTTCAAATTTTGTCTGTGTATTAATTAGGCTTTTTTATTTAAATAATGGTAAAATGTTTCAAATATATTGCTTACTTTTAAAAAAATTCATCGTAAAAGTATCACTTTGAAATTTCTGAAAATAGTCCTTTTTTTACGATAACAGCAATTCAGCAAAATATTTTGGGAAAATCTCCAAAAAGTAGCTCTATTATATATAGTTACACATTATTCATGCGCAGTAAAAATTACATGTGCATTAATTTCGTAGATTCTGGGGAAAAGGTACACGTGTTTTGAAAACAATCATTTTGAGAAAATCACATTCTTTATTTTTTGTAAAAAGGCACTTCATCACAAAATTAATTAACTACATCATGTGTTTGCTCTATTTTACTAAACATTAGTATCCTCTTAATTTTTTAAGCATAAAATAGGAAACAAAAAAGTCTTAAAATTTTCAGAAAATACATGTATAGTATTTTTCAGTTTTTGTTCAACGAGATTTTTTTTAGCAATTTGCATCATTTTTCACAAATTATGTAACAATCTGTGAAGAATTTTTAACTTAAATGCATTACAAATATCAAATTTGATCTTATAACATCATAAATATAATGTAAACATTTATCAATATGTTAAAGTCATAATTTGGGAATACGTGATTTTACGACGTTGCGAAAATTTTAATTATGGATTTGTATGTCCCCATGCAAACACAATTTCTTAAAGTTTCAAAGTTCAGAATTTTCTCCCAACTGTACAAAGCTTTTTTAAAAGAGTCAAAAATAAAACGGTTTTTATGTCTTTAAATATGAAATTTGTGAATTGTTATGCATGTAACAAGCTTCTCGCAACGACTAAAATCATTACACATCTGAGTTGTAATTAGTTACCTATTATATTGAAAAACTTTTGAATATTAAAGCTGAAAAACTTGTCTGAACAATAAATAAACATTAATATTTTCAATTAAAAGAAATATTTAAAATATAGTGTTTAGTTTTCTCACAAAAAAAAATATCACTATGAATTTTTTAAAAAATTTACATTTTTTCTCACGATATATGGACTCTAGTGAAATAATTTGGGAATATCTCCCCCCAAACTCACATGAATACATATAGTTACATATCAGTAACATGAGGGAAAAAAATTCATTATATTCTGAGAAAAACTTGAATACAGTTTTACAAACATTTTTGAGAAAATTGAATTTTCACTATAAAGTGCCATTTTATCACAAAAATAATGAATTACAACATGTATTTGTCCCATTTTATTAAACATTAGCATCCTTACAATTTATTTTGCATAAAATAGTAAACAAAAAAGTTCTTAATTGCCCATAATAGCAGTTTTCAATTTTTTAACGAGAAAACATCAAAATTTTCTCAAATTCTGTATCAATTATTAAAGAATTTGTAGCTTTCATGCATTACCAACATCAAATTTTGAAATAAAGCATAATAAATATAATGTGAAAATGTATCAATGTGGTTTTGGTATGAATTTGAGATGGTACATAAAAATACCAGATTATACGACATTAACCAAGTTTTCGTGAGGCTTTCGTAAAATTATTATTGGTTTTGTTTTTGCAGACAGTTTATAAGTTTTAAACTTCAAAAGTTACTCTTAACTGGACAAATAACTTCTAAAACAGCTAAAATAAAACTATTTTTTATGTTTTTAAACATGAAATTTATGTATTTTTAAGTATGTAACAATCTTCTCGCAAAGACAACAAACATCACATTTGATGTATCATCTCATACCTTTTTCTCAGAAACTATTAAACATAAAGACTCAAGATTTTGACTATAAGTATTAATTATACAATTATATTTATACTGAAGTGAAATTTTTTAAATATATTAATTAGTTTATTCAAAAATAAACTTTCAGTTGAGGGAGCAAATTGATTATTATGAATTTATTGAAAATTGTTATGATATTTGCTTAAAAATATTTCAAAAATGACACTTCAATGAACACAATTACATTTAAGAAACATAGAGTACATGCATACAGTAAATTTACAAAATTTAATAAAAAACATTTAGAAAACGATATTTACAAAAAATCTTACCTTGTAAAATTATGTAGTCTTTGAGAACCCACTTTTTTCTTCATTATGCTTTATCCAGATATTAAAACTCATTTATGAATTTTCTTACGCATTTTTACCTTATTTTTTTTTCCTTTCCCACTTTACTTAAACACGCGAAGATTTAGTAATCAGTAATAATAACTAATTAAAAATGAATTTAAACTAAATAAAAGACCTAAATTTCAGTAAAAAATGGCTACATTTTATGTAAAAGATTTACTAAAACCCATGTGAAATCTAAAATTGCCTCCAAAGGTCTTAGAAAATCCAACAGTTGAATTTGCAGTTATACAGCTATCTAAAGTTAATTTGGGTATTAAAAAAATTTTTTTAGTCGAAGCCTTGCAACTTTTCCCCAGTTTTAAAAAGACAATGCTTACATTTCTATCTGTCAAAATGGGCGTGGTAAATCGGCTGACTATTTTTTAAAAATTATTTTAAATTACTTCTAATTCATATAATGGCTTGTATGTTATATCATTGGAAAGGTCTTGATTTGAAGATTTTAGAAATATCAAAAACTCAAAATCGATTTCTGAAAGGATTTTACCCAACTGACTGGTCTTAATACAGTAAAATTAGATAGTACAAAATTTCTGCGAAGATTACATGGAAGAAGTTATTATGATATAGAGAACTTTCACACAGAAATAAGAATTCAAGAATGAATATTAAGAAACAATTTTTTGAAAAATAAATATTTTAGGTTTTATGCTGCCTCTTCTAAATCTGTTAAAAAGTAATAAAATAATTTAAAAACAAAGAAGGAAAATACATAATAAAAGCAAAATTCAATGCTAAAAATTTGAAAGTTAAACAGGCAGTTTCAGATGAAATTCTGAAAGCAGAGTAACATTATCTATAATTAATATTTATTATTTTAAATTTAATTTTATTTTCATCATTTAAATTCATAAATTATTAGGAATCGATAGTTGTGTAAAATAGTACGCTATTGTTTATTTAAAAAAATTTAGTTATTGTTTATTTTAAAAAATTTAGCATTGTTTACTGTTAGTAAATGAAATGAAATTGTTAAATGGGGCACAAATAGAAAATGTCAATTTTTGTAAGCAGTAGAATATTTTTATTATAAAAGTTTTAATTATGTTTATGTGTTTTACTAATGAGTTAAAAACAAAATTTACGTCATTAATATTTTACTGTCATGTTTTTTATGTGCATATTTCTCTTCATTTTCCCTCCGAATCTCTAAAAAACTTCGTTACATTGCGGTAAATATATCGTTTGTAGAATTGTAGATTGATTCTGATGGAGATATTCCCCGAAAAAGGAACGAATTATGAGTACTGAGATAAAAAAAAAAGACAAATAGCTACCGAAACAGGACATGCATGCTATTTTCTTTGCGATATCACTCTCCTTGTAGGAGAGTTGAGTTTTTAAGGAGAAGTTCGGATCCCAGCAAGAATTTAAAGAAGATTATTGCAACCCCATAACATGTGATCAGAGTGGCCAGATTGGTGACATTACCTACCTTTGCAAAACATTCGTTGAAAAACCCGATATCGCCAAATATTCATCCAGGATTGACCATTCTAGAAATTTCTATGAGGCTATATAAAGGACAATTGAAACAAAAAAGTCGAATCAGTTTAGAATGGAGTTTGATCACTTACGTTACCTGTAGAAAGACAGAGTGGTTTTGTTTGAGTTCCTACTAGTGAAGTGGAACAGATTATAGAAACATTTCTGCAATTCTGTAATGATGTAAGGCTTGTTTATAACAATCACGATTTGTACTATTATAAATAATCTATTATAAAATATTTCTTTGTGAGTATACTTCAATTTGTCTTTGTGAAATTATTTGTTTTTGTAGTTTATTAAAATAAATCTGCTACTATTCAAATAATTGCAAGTGTCGGCTGCTTTTTCCGCGTACCCAAATATCCATCAATACTTTTCAAAAAATGAGAAATGAATTAGAACAAGTTAACGAATATATAAGTGTTACGATTTTTTTAAATAGTGTATATAATTTGTACTTGGGTGTTTAATGCATTTATATTACTCTATGTTATATTTATTTTATGTTAAAATTGTACTATATTCACAAGCAATGCCACCCCTTACGTTATAATGGCGATTCAATGAGAACTTGGTGAAATCATGGTGTTAGAGCCAAGTTGGCGACTTTGGTGACCATTTTGGCGTCATTAGCAACCATGTTGGCGAGGTTGGAACCCACTGGATTCTTTTAGAAAGTAGTGGATCTCTCCATTAACGTCACGCTCGATGACACGAGCGGTTATTTTTCTGGAAATTTTTGCCACGTCTTTAAATAGGAGTGTCAGCCGAAACCAGGCAGTCTGCTTTTAAGCAGAGAATAGTGATAATTGTTTTGACTAGCGATTAGCTCGGCTGTGCTTGTGAATAATCTTTTACTTACGTGTATTTTAAACACTGATGATTGTGTTTGATTGCTGTTGATGGTGTGAAGACCTTCGGGGATTTACTCTGTAAATATTGCTGCTGAATCCTGTATTTAAAGGATTGGAGTTTTGATAACAAATTCACACCACTCTTAAAGAACTCTTTATTTTCTTTTTGATTGTTTTGCATATAATCCTCGAATCCGGATCTACGTAACAATATTATGTTGATACAAATACGGAAGCATTATACTCAATTTCTATCCAATAATTTAGTTCTGAACTACACGGAAAGAACATTGAATTATTTTGTAAGAATATAATGCTTATATATATATATATAGAATCTGAAATTGAATAAGACAACCATATTTAAATTTGTAATTATTTTACTTATCTTTATACATAAAATGGTTTCTCTTCGTATTTTCTACGCTATCTTCCCCAAATTCAGCCTAATATATATATATATATATATCATCAAGTGATCTAAATTTAAATAATGAGAAATGGAATGTTGTTTTGATACTGCGAGCTAGTTTAGCTCAAACAACGTCCCCACTAGATTTCTTTTGTTTTTCTACAACGAGAGCTTAACGGAAGACAGCGAAAAACAATTTATTATTTTGGACCGAAACTTTGTTGCGGTTTTTAAGAATAATGGGCACATGAATGCACGTATTTTTGTGCCTTAATAAATTTGAATATCTAACAAGATTTATGAAGACATGAGCATTCTTCCGGACGAACTATCAAAGTGTTTTGAAATTTGAAACTGATAACAATTTTACGCAAATATTATTTTTGTCATGTATTCAGAAAGAAAAATTCATTTCTTTTATTTCTATGATTTGATGTGAAGCCTACAAATGCTGTTTGGTTTTTTATTTGCTATTTGTCCCGCCGGTAATGAGTATATCTTTGCGATATAGTACTTTCTGCTTTATTTCTGAACTACATTCTTTGAAACATAATGAAGATTATGTTTCAAAGAAAAATGTAGACATGAGAAATATTTAGACATATAAAAATTCTTGATCCAATCACATGAGGAATTAATCATTTTTGAAGTGATAACTTCTTTAGATGCGTTTTTCTGAAGAGTGAATCTAAATTAAGCGCCAGGTTCGTGTGCGTTACCGTCATTCGGGTGTTTTCGGCTCCAGTCGGAAATCGTGTTCGGGTCGGCGACCCAAGCTTAGTTTTGAATGGAAAACTTTTTTAAGGTAAAAATTGCATACACAATTTATCTCATGAGAAGTTTTATTTTCTTTCCCAATTCCTACTATTAAACCACACAATCTCTATATATTTATTTATTTATCTTGGTGGAGTTTTCAATCGCTAATAAAATACTTTTTAAAGCGCTCAATTGAACTGAAATTTAATATAAGATTATTTTGAATGACAATACTATAATTTAGTTATAATTAATAAAAATTGATTAAAACTAATTATTTAAAGAGTTACAAATACAGCCACGTTGGCGACTTAGCGACCATTTTGGCAACGTATGCCAAAACTTGAAAATGTTTCATTCTCACTTTTAAAGCATTCAGTTGAACTGAAACTTTATATACACGATTGTTTTGGATGACAATACGATACTTTAATGATAATTAATAAAATTAATTACCCCTTAATGTTGTGATTTTGTCATATGTATATACATATTTATATTAATTGTAACTATTTAATGAAAAGTAGCTAAAATAAAATTTTTCTTTGTTGATCTAAGTAGGAATTGACTTAAATTTATTTTTAAGGGGGTCACACACACACACACTTCACGCAGCATTTTCCTATCTCCTTAATGTTCAAAATGACCAAGTTTAAGGAACATTTTTTAAAAATTGGCGAGTTGTGCAGTCATGAAATTTTTTTGTGTATTTATTGTATTGTTTTTATTATTTTAATGGGAGCATTTTCAAAATTTTGTTTATTTTTTAAAAAAAATTCATATGCGGAGTAACACGTCAAATTTTTAGAACGATGAAAATTCTTGTACATTTTAATCCATAAATATTTTTTGAATAATTTTTTTGACAAAATCTCTCATTAAAATATTTATTTTGTATAGTGTTAACATATGTGCAAAGTTTTAAGGCTGCAAAATAAGTAGTGTTTTCAAAAATGTTCCTTTTGTGTTGAAATTTACACTTTTGATAAATAGTGATGTAAAGTAAATACTTACCATTAACTAATGCATACCAAAACTATAACTTGGATTGCTAAGGTCATCTGCAAGATCATCTTATTACCTACATTTTAATTGTTTGTTTTTAATTCTAGCTTCTTTGGTTCATTGTAAAATTGACTATTCTACTTTCCTAATGCACGGATGATCTACTTTTTTGCAACGTTCGACATTTGTAAAATTCAGAGGTTGAATATTTAATACATCTAAAACTTTTAATTTGGTAATAAAGCCTTGATTATTTAAGCATATAGCTTCATGTACTATAGTTTTTGAAGTTCCCAATTGAACAAAAACAGTTTTTAGAATTATACATCAAAAACTGTTTCCGCTTTCACTAATATTTTGAGTTTTATCAAGCAAGCATCCAGATAAATGTTCAAGATTAGTGACCTCTAAATACTTTGTTTATGCAAATCCTAATTGCAATAGGTAAGTTGTGTTTATGCTTGTATGTGTAACCTTTCAGTATGGACAGATTATATCTACACCACAAGTCACATCCCATGGGGCATAAACCATGTCGTAGATTCAAATTTGTGAACATTTTATCAAAAAATATAGCCAAAATAGCTTGCCTTATGGCTGACAAATTTTCCCGAGTTGTTTTGAACTGCCAAAACATAGTACCTTTGTAATTTGTTTATTTCTGCATCTGTCAAGCCTTTACGGCATCCTAGAGATTTTTTTGTCCTTAAGCTTTTTGTCTTTATATTTTGATTTTATGGCCCTAATTCATGTCCCCATCATTTTCTCAACATGATCAACAAATTCTAATTTTTCAATATTGACATATCTTTTTAGATTCTAAAACTGCTGTATGCTTTAGAGTACCCATATAGTCCAAATATTGTGTATATCGTAAATTGTGTAATGTCTGTGAGCGATGAGAGATACAAAAAAAGTGCACCACCTCTTCAACTTCCATTCCCCTGCTATTTTCCATGTAACTTGCCGAACACTCATTGCTATGTACATCGTTGTTAAAATTACATGAACATTATTTCTGCGATAATATTTTAGCATCAACAACTTTCCCAGAGTCCAAACTAACTGCCGTAACAACACTATTTAGAAATGATAGCTTCTTTTTAGCCAGGTACCATTCATAGCCACTGGTACATTTGTTTATTATACATTTACCACTATTACATTATTAAATGATATTGTATCGGCAGCAGCTAAAGCCATAGACACTTTGCTTACTTTCTCTGTCGCATTATTTAATGTATGCATGGAATCGTAAAACCACTATGGCAGTGTTTCTCAAAGTGTGGGGCGCGCCCCCTGGGAGGGAGCGCGATGACCCTACAAAGGGGCGCGAGCATATCGAAAATTTAAAGATTTTTTTAAAAAATGACCGAAAGAGAAGTAAAACAAAATACTTTCTTCCATAATAAAAAAAAATACACAACAGCACTGATATAATTTATGCTTACCATCTGGCGTTTTTCCGTCATCAAATAGTTATCTTTGATCCCAAAACCATATTAAAGAAAAAAAAAAAACATTTTGTTTAATTTGCTGTATTTCCTCAATGAGAGATTTTTTATTACGTTTTAACATAAAATATTACTCTTTAAAAAAGAAAAACGAAACCCAGACCCTGAGAAAAATTCTAAAATAAACAATTCATCACTGTTATTATTATTGAAATACTGTACATTAGTTGTAGAAAAAGAAAACGAAGACTTGATTCATTTTTCTGCCAGGCTGCATAATACATTTGTTAATCATTTGATTGACCTTCAAACTTACTAGTATGGTTATTTAGATCATCCGTATTTTTCTAAATACACTTTTAAACCGGGAGCGGTGGCATCTATGATCTCTATTGAAGGAAGTTGAAACTGATCAAGCAAAATAAAAACCTGCTGAAAGAATACATATTATTCATGATTGAGAAACGCCATGAACATGAAACGAAAGGAAAATTTTCAAATGCTTCCTGAAGAACTCCATCAACCTAAAATATGAAGCCAGAAGTGTACCACAAGGTTCAGTTCGCCTTGTCAAAAAAGACACAAGAAAGAAAAAAGTTCAACATGCTATTTGTTGATCACCAAATGTGTCACGAGTTCGAGCCCAGTACGACTAAAGACCCGCCGTGTAGAGGGGAGAGATGCACGTTAAATCTGTCAAGAGCTCAAACGTCCTCTTGTTGGAGTGGTGTGGTAGTTAAAAGAGGCCAGCTCAAGTATCGTCGTCGTCACTTAACCATGGTTCAAAATTATACGAGGTCCGTCTCCAAAAGCCCTCGTGTAGCTGAACAGTGCAACGTTAATATTCACTCATTCGACCATGAAAGCTTATTAAAACTATAACAACTTGGAACAAAATATGACAGCTTTGCCAGCAAATAACATTTCTGTAATGTTAATGAACAGTGTCTCTGATTTGCGTCCTTTATTAAGGTCTTGCACTTTTCAATCATTTTAGTTCAGTTTTATTGGATTTTCTCAAATCATCAAAGAAAAATTGAATAATTCTTGAAAGCCGGAAAGTATACTTTCTCTAAATTAAATTATTCACTGGAATTCCGATTTTGTATCGTGTACAGTTAAAATAATTATAAACAAATGATTGGGGTGACTGAGTCCCCGCACTACCATTAGCGTTAGTATCGAGTGCGCGCCTGCTCCTTGGTTAAAACATTTTGAAGTCTTCTCGCTTTAAATATTAAAAAAAAGTAACACAATTATTCTTCATAGGAATTTTATATTCTTTTTCATTATTTAACATTAATTGAAATGCTAATTCTGTGAGGTTTAAAATTACAATGCTTTTAAACAGTTATTTACAATTATAGCATTGATCTAAAAAATCAGTTTACATTTTTGTATACCATGTCGTGCACGCAGTTTTACTCTCCTTACAGTTCAGCTATTATATATATATCAATAATAATGTTTTATTTTTTAAAAAAATGATCTCGTGCGAAGAGCTGGTGTTTCAGCCAGTATACGTTTAATGTATCAGTACTGAAGAAGGTATTTTATAAATAATTTCTTAATACTAAATTAAGAACAAGTTTGATAATTATTAGGGACTTTCATGGGCTTGTCTTGTAGAGCAAAGTTTTTCAAAGGAAGGTTTAATATCAGAAATTGACACTCTGAGTTATTTTTCTATATTTAGCTGAGATCTATGTTTTGTCTTCAAAGCAGCCACCACAGAAAATCCGGTTTAACAAAGGTAGGATGTTGAAAATGGTAATAGTATACGAAGTGCTTTTGTTTTCAGTACAGAGAATTCATCATCCACCTCTACACAAAATTCAAAGAGCGATTTATTACAAAATTGCCTTTTAAATTTTCACTGGATGTGAAATCTATGAAGATTTCTTCATCGGAAGTTGAGAGCCCTTCTGGAGTATCTTGAAATAGATCCCTAATCCACTCGTTACTTGCTACCAAGTTGTCCTCATCCAGAAAATACTTTTTAAAATTCTTTGCCAACACAGCTAAATGATTTTACATGGTTTTAGAAACAACTTTCACATGTTGTTCTTCAGATTTGTAAGTTTTGACACATAACGAGCTGGGGCTTTTTTCCCCCATCATTTACTTCAGCAGTGGTAAATCCAAAATTTAAGTATTTTTGAGAATATTTATTGCCTTGATTTAATTTTCGGAACCATGCTCGTTTGTGTACTTGTTGATCCTTCATTATCGTCTAATGTTTGCTTACGACTTAAAAATGTATGAATGATTTTGTTTTAATCTACTGCCGTAAATACTTAATTACCGTGAATTACAATTAACGTGTAAATTTAAAAATGTACATTCACAAGCTAGATTCTGTAGCTATAGAAGTATCGAGTCGACCAAAACTGACTGGAATCGTACATGTTTTGCGCAGACGTCCGATAGGTTGCCCAGACTAACGCAAACGTACCTTATAATGCCAAATGTGATGGATATGATAGAGCAACATATATAGACTAGACTATTTTTCTAATGATTTTTTGTACTTTGTGAAACGAATGCCGAAGGAGAAATTAATTATTAAATATATCACTTTTTGCGATCTGTTCCAATTTAAAATTAAAGAAAAATAACTTAATAATAATAAGTAAGTAATATATATTTTAAGTAATTTTCTTAAAATATATATTACTTAAAAGTTACTTATACAAAATTTAATATACTTATCGTATTAATTTGTGCGGTTTATAATTAAGATCGTATTGTAACTTTAGCGTCTCTCTCTCAAAGTGCATTTTTATTGCAGTAAATACATTATTGTTGTACAAGGGGGCGCGACAAAAATTATGATTGAAAATTGGGTCGCCAGTATTGAAAGTTTGAGAAACACTGCACTATGGTGTAGGTGACAAATGCATAACTCCGCCAAATATTTTGCAACTGCTTCTTTTTAAATAGACCTCATAGCATATGAAATTCTATTGTGTCCACTTCATTTAATTTTGTATCTTTTGATTAACTTCTGTTTCAGTAAACCTGGTATTAGAAAATGTTTGAATAAGACCACAAAAGTCACAACATATTAACAATTTTGTAGCCAAATCCTAGATTTGGCGACCAAAATTTATGTGAATACCTTGGTTTTTACATTAATTTTATGTAATTAATGTTGTTTCAAAAAGTACAAAAGAACAGTACAATGTCAGGAATTTCACAGAAACATTCAAAAGAACAGAAACATTAAAAAAATCTAAAAAGAAACATACTCTTTATTAAACTTACCTTAGATTTTAAAGCTGATTTATTTATGTTGAAATTGTCTGAATTATCAACATTTAATTCCACTAAAGTTTGGATTTTTTGTACAATTCTTTCCAAACTCTTTCGTTTTTTAAACATTTTATTACTTGAGTTTAAAAAACGTTTTGTAAACGTTTTATTAATGTTTTTGATGGAAAACACTATTGCGCACGATAGCAGAAATTCGTTGCATTTAACGAGATAAAAAAAAATAGGCTGTAAGTAAACAAAACATCTACAACTATTCACTTCACTTCCTTCCTGAATAAGTTGCTGATCAAAATAAATTATTTTAATCAATTTAAACCATTTGATAAGGCTGAAAAGTAGCATGTTTCTTTTGTTTTGATTTGAGAGAGCGTGACAATCAGCGGTTTGGGGGTTTGACAGATGTAAACAACTTTTTAAAAAAATATTAAAAATACTTTTAATTAAGCTAGAGCAAAGATTTAAACTGCATTAGAAAGAAAAAGAATGGTATTTTATGTTTCAATTAAAATTGAAAAATCGATTATTTCATGGATTTTTGTGAAGTGACCCTCTTAATATTACTTGTTTTAAATATTACTGTCATGCAACCAACTTCTACTAAACTTCGACGAGTCAACGAGATAAGACGAGCGCAAGCAAAAAATAATTGAGATAAAAAAGATTATTCTTATATGCAGGAGATCAAAGAGAAGAAGAAACAAAAGATGAGATTCAGTTTTTTAATTCGATAAGAAGAGCATTTAAGCATGAAAATGAGAGCAAAAAGAATTAAAATCTGAAATTTTAATGAAGTTAATTGGCGAGAAAGTTAACGACATTTGGTTTATGTTAGTAATGACGAGAAAATAAAAAGAAATATTTGTGAAAAATACGAACCTTCTCCTTTTGTTTACTTAGAGAATTTAACGGCTCTTAGAGCATAAGTTTCCTAGCCTTACATTGTATAAGGCGTTATATAAACGATACTTACGTAAGTAGATAAGAAAAAGCCGTCTGCTGTAAAGGCGGTGCAGGCGGTTGACGGCGGTGCTGAGTTGAGTTGTTTCCTTCCTGCTGCCGAGTTGAGTTGTTTTTTCTCCTGCAATGGTTTTGATTTTCGAGTTGAGGGGGCGAGTTGAATTGTTTTCTCCTACAGATAAGTTGAGTTGTTTTTTTTTTTTAAAAAAATGGGCACAAAACATGAAAGTATGGGAATGTTAAACGTGCTCATGGCGCAACCTATTGATTATAATATATACTAATTATAGATTTTAAAATAATTGAAGTAAATAACGCTCAAATAAAAAAAAAAATAATAATAAATCCAGAATCAAACTCACGGCCTCGGATCAAAATGTCTCCACAGGACAATAGTTTTCAGTTACGCTAACCATTATCCTATGAAGGAATACAGACCCGAAGAAAACTTATGTTTATAATCTCATGAGGTTAATTTTGCAGGCGAAGCAGATGGCGACGTGTTTTAAAATCATTTTCTTAATTAAGATGAAATAAAAAAAATATTTAATTTATATTATTTTAATAATTTGTAAATTTTAATTCAGTATAATGATTACATACACACACTATAGAGATACAAAGTAAATTGATTATTCAGAAAAAAATGTGCCGTAGTATACTCGTCATCATCTTGAACGGGTTACGATTTAACTTGTTTTAGCTTGTCTGATCTTGATTCTACAAGACGGCTTTTCCAGGCGAAGCAGATGGCGACGTGTTTTAAAATCATTTTCTCAATTAAAATGAAATAAAAAAAATATTTAATTTATATTATTTTAGTAATTTGTAAATTTTAATTCAATATAATGATTACACACACTCAGTAAAGATACAAAGTAAATTGTTTATTCAGAAATCAACATCTTGTATTGCATTTTACATTACAATCGTATATTTACATTATAGGAGAGCAACAACTTGTAAAATTTATTTCAGTATAACGATTACATATGTACAGTAAAAATACAAAGTAAGTTGTTTATTTACAAAAACAACATTCCGTTTTACATTACAATCAATTATTTACACACACAAAAAAAAAAATCACATTATTGGATTTTATGTCCTACAGCTCATTGAATCGTAAATTCATCAACGACCAATGACCATGGGCAAGAGTAGTAATGCCATCACCATTAATAAACCTGTTGTCATCTTTATATGACAGAGCAAGTTTATTTTGCTTTATTGAATGTAATGAATGAAATTTGGATCTAATTAAGTTCCTGTCAACATATTTTGTTTTTTTTTCATTAAAAAAAACAGGCTTTGTAGTCCTCAAATGTTATTTTATTTTTATAGTCTGTTTTTTAATTCCTTCTAACCGCTTTTCATTCTTATTGTTTGTTTTGTAGGCATACATTTTCGCTTTTAATCCTACATATTCTGTCATCATTTTTCTCTTATTTTCATCCTTCATTCTCCCGATGACTTTTTTGTTAACAAGAGGTAAATTATAAATGTTGTTTTCATCATAGTCTGAAGTATCATATAAGTTAATATCATCTTTCATATCACTATAAAAATCATCAGTTTTTATTTCATATATAAAAGAATCAGTGTCTGTATACATGAGCCTTACTTTTGAGTCATAACGGTGCTTCATGTACTCATAGTGAAAAAGAATACATTAGAACTTTTGATATATCTAAAATTACCATTACTACCTGTATTGGTTTGAAAATTTTGATTTGGGGTTTTTTTAGATGGACGGCCATTAAGTTTTCAGAAAATATTGTGCATCAATTAAAATTTGATTTCGCTATTAACTTTCCAGTCTGCTCTTCTGTTGAACATAAACGTATATCTACTCTTCTTCTCACATTTTCATCGTTTTTCCGAAAATGCTATTATTCATTAGTTTGTAATAATCCTTTTTTTGAAAGTCATTTACAGATTTAGTTCTTAATTTAGTACTATAAACTATGTAAATTTTAAGCCTTTCTTTCAAGACTAACTCTAATTTTAAATATAGCTTTAAATTATAATAATGGAGAACATATTTTGTTTTTGGTTCGAAAGTAGTTAACTGAATGTTTGTCATGCAAATCGGAAGGATATTCAAGATCTACTTTCAAGATGTAACCTACATCGGATTCATCTGATAAATTTAAAATATCCTGTTCAGTTAAATTGTTATCACCCCAAACAAAATCTTTTAAGGGTAGATATTTACTCATTGCATAACCGTACAAATTATTTGCGTCAAGATACATTAAATATTTTATCTCATAATCTGGGTTAAAATTAGACATATATCTGTTGTTAGCTATAGCATAACGATTGCAACACTGACTTATACCTCCTCTTACACCCTTTTCTATAAAAAGAAGCATGTCGTAATCTGTGAACAGTTCGATAGCTATTTTATTATGTAATAACATAGCATCCCATGATAAAGCTGGGGTGGTAAAATAACAACAGGCGTCAAGTTTATAAGATTGCATGCATATGTTCTGAAAGTTTTCAAAGAGATCTGTTAACAATAGAACATCTGTTTTTACATATATATTACAGTATTCACCAAGATTATTTAAATGAAATTCATTAAATACTTTACATGCATGATTATAATCCTCTACACTTATAGCCTCCTCATTTAATTTATTGCAAAATTTGCTAATAGGTGGTAAACAAGAATCTTTACACTTTTCAAAACTATCAAAATAATCATACGGAAAAACTCCTTTTCTTAAAAGTAAATCTATTTTTTCTGAATCAAAATAATGTTTCATACATTTAAATTCATCTTTTTTAGTGTTTTTATCAAATTTTCTAAACTAGAAGACATGAATTTGAAAGAATCTAAAACCCTTAACTGAAAATCATTTGAAATATTTTTACTGAAGGAAATATATTTTTCTTCGGTGTTCGAATTAAATTAATTTGTTTTTCAACATATCTTAACTCATTAATAAAAATAGGGGCGTCATATGCAAAAAAGATTATGGAAGAAAAACAGGTAAAAATTTGAGGGTTTTCATTGCTAAATTACAACTATTACAAGGGCCATTAAATTTTTGAGTAACATGATTATGATCCCTAACCTTGATATTGTTTTCGTGAAAAGTTTGACCACAAACATAACAATTATTAGCATTATCATACAATTGCTTTTCTGATTCAGTAAGAGGTAATAACGGTTTTGATTTTTTATAAATATTATCAATTTCTATTGCATCTTTTTCTAACTTTTCAATAAAAATTTTGGGGGCATCAATACATCTATATACTACTGGATCTTTATAATGCCCCCTTGATAACTGATAAAATAACAAAAACCTATTGGGACATGTTTTTCATAGTAAAGGGAAAAGTTTGGATTAGGACAGCAAGTATCAGTTTTTCTAGTTACACACTCGAAATCCGCATATACAACAAAAGGTATTTTTAAACAATGTTGAAATTTTTTTAATTTTAAAAACTTATTTGTTTCTGACGGCATTTCTACCCTTGCAGGACTTTTATGTATACGCATCTCATTGTGCTGAAGAAGTTTGTATTCTGTTTGGAAAGCACTTAAACATCTTTTACATATAAATGTTTTATGCTGATGTTTTGATAGTTGTTTCGAAACAAGTCGAGATAAGCTTGTCCAAACTCTCCATTTTTTACGTAAAGCAAATCTATATGTTTCTCACACACTATATCACTAATGAGGAGAGGAAATATTTTTAAATATTCTTCAAAAGAATAAATGTTTATTCCTATATCGTTCATTTTTGAAAATTTTTCACCTCGTTAAGCGGTGTTGGAAAGGATATTCCATCAAAGTTCAACTTATTTAGGTGGGGGGACATAACTTGACGTTTTGTTGGGGTTGCAGGTGTTGGGGTAAAGAGCTGCGAGAATAGACCACATGAAAAAACTGAGAGCCCTTTTTTATTGATGACATTGATGATTGCCTTTGTTTCAGCGATCTGCTTCGGCACCTCGATGAAGGATGATGAACCTCTGAATGGAGAATAACGGTTCGTGCGGACTTCGAGTCTTAAGATTTCGTCCAGGGTCCAGCCCGAGTCTATACTTTCAAAATCCTCACTTTCTTTCACTATTTTCTCAGACACATGTTGTCATAAAGTCTGGCGAGATTAGTTTCTTGTAATACTTCACTATTCGGGGTTTTGAATTATACGTCCTTTATCATTTTTCCAGCATCTGTCACTTTCGAGTAAATGCAATGAACCCATTTACTCACTTTCAAAGCTTTGTAAGTTTGCAGTTGATTGCAAGAAATAAAGATTGTCTCTTCTTTTCTTAAGAGTAGAAACTCTTTTATCCCCAGTGAACTATCGTTATTGGGAAGATTAAGTTTTTATATGCTTTTTGAAAAGCACTCTCGTTCTCTTTTGGTGGTAAAGAAGATAATTTTCAGGATGAGCCGTAGAGTTTTCAGCAGATGTGGACAATTGTGTTTTTCTTTTTCCTACTTGATACAGACAAATCTACTCTCTTTTTTTCCTGCTTCTTTCTCCAACTTTCTTTCACATCTTTTATTGTTCAAATGTTTCAATAAGTTGTTTTTACGGGTAAAGAATGTATTGCAAAATTTACGAGTAATTTTCTCGGTTGAATATACAGAGACTTTGTGCCTTTTAAATCACTTTCTCGAACGAATTTTTTTACTACAATCCGCACATTGAAGGACAGCATTTTTTCATGAACTTGTAATGTATGGCGTTTTAAAACATAGTTTGTAACGAAGTGTTTTTCCACAAATATTACAAGTATACATAATGAAGACGTAGAACTTATAGAACGTTGCTAAACACACACACACTACTAAATCAGCAATCAAATTTTGTGTTCTGCTACTCTGTGACGATCAGGCGCAATACATATATTCGATAGAGCAAATTGGAATGGATATCTCCCACCAGCCCCTTTTAAACTCTAGGGGGGTGGGTACACTTCACACCCCTCGTCATTTCTCATTGGTCGGCCCAGCAGAAATTTGCACACGGCCCGCAGACTCATTAGCGTCCCTATTGGCGCGAATCTGACAATAGCTCTCTCTGACCCTCTCACACTCACTGGCGACACAAGGTCCGCCCGAATACCTGGTCCCCTTACCACCCGCCGTTTTTGAGGCGCCGATATATCGAGTCAGACGAACTCGATCAAAAGATGAACAGTGGGGTTTTGTTCAGCCCATTAAGACTACAGACCCACTGACGTCGAAGACCAGAATCCCAACAATGAACAATGACGCCCAAGGCCATGTGCTCTGCCCCCAACCCCACCTGCTCTAATCCATCAAACTAGAAATGTATGGGGGTGGATCGTATCAATGTTGCGTCGTTACAATACTATGAGCAAATATTCTACTGAATGTATATCACGATCTCACTTTTATCTGATAACGAATCAAGACAGGAAAATACAGGATACAACAGATATGATTACGAACAGGGACAGAATTTATGAATTCTCCTTTTCGTTATCACACAAAATGAAATTTATAGAATTAAGTGACTCGTAGTATAAATAGCAACATCATTCATAAAACTTATTTATTTTAATCATGGATTCTCTCAAATTAGTTCATCCATTTACTTTTATCTTGGCTGGGCCATCTGGTAGCGGTAAAAGTCAGTTCGTTAAAAAATTAATCGAAAATAAAATGATTAAACATTTTCCTGAAAAAATAATTTGGTGTTATGGAGTTTACCAAGCGTTGTATGAAGAAATGCCGAATATTTCCTTTCATGAAGGTATCCCCTCTAATTTGCACCAGTATTCGGATGCGTTAATTGTTATAGACGATCTTATGGGTGAGTTAGGAAATGATCCCCAATTAACAAAATTATTTGTAAAAGTTTCGCATAACAGAAATTTAAGTATAATATTTGTGGTACAGAATATTTTCATAAAGAGAAAGAAATTAGAGAAATTTCCTTAAACGCTCATTATCTTGTATTATTTAAGAATCGAAGAGATTAATCCCAAATAACACATTTAGGTCACCAATTGTATTTTCGTAAAGTGAAATTTTTTCAAGAATGTTACGCAGATGCCACATCAAAACCGTACGGATACTTACTTATTGATTTAAAACCTGAAACTGATGAATCTTTGCGTGTGCGCACAGGTATGTTTCCTGGAGATGTTTTTATGTATATCAATCTCGATAACCAATTACTTTGAAGCAAATAAATAGATTCAAATTGCTCAGTAAATATTCATTAGTTCACAAGATGCTGGTGTGTTCTGAACAAACTTTAGAGCTTTTAAAACTAATTTCTAAAACAAAAAAAACCCAAAATCTATTTTGAAAAAGGGTTCAAAGAAAGAAAGAAAACTTTGCGCGAGTGTGTGCTGAATGTTTTATGTGGTAACATATCATTGACTAAAACAAAAAAATCGCTTATCTCCCTATAAAGAAAGCTTAAGAAAGCTTTCTAACAAAAAAAAACACCTCTTTACGAGAAAAGAAAATTTTAACTCAAAAAGGAGAAGGATTCCTATCTATTTTTACTACCTGCGACTATTTCCGTCATCAGTTCTTTAATTCAAAATGGAATTTAGCAAAACATTTGTACTGGTACCCGAAGAAAGAGTTCAAGTAACGGAACACTTATCGGAACTTGATCAACGCATGAAAAACATTCTCCATAATAAGCATTTGACGGAAGAAGAAAAACAATTCTCTATTTACAAGTTTTACAAAAATATACGCTTTTTTCTAACGAAAATCGAAAAGAGCCTGAATCAATTCCAAAAGAAACATCTCTATCAGAAAATCAAGAAACGGAATCATTAAAAGAAAATCTAAAAGAGTCAGTAGTAAAGACGGAAAAAGAAGTGTTTGAGGATGAAATTTTTAGAATTGTTCCAGCTAGGTATAAAGAAAAAGCAAAAATATTTTCCAGTTTTAAAAGCTTCAAGAATCTTTCAGTTGGAATTCTGATGGTGAAATTATTTACAAAAACAATGTTATTCCAGGAAGCAAAATTGCATTCCTCGTGAATTATTTTCTACGGAATCGAAAATCAGCACCTGAAGGAAGATATGTATTTTTAAGAGCTTTGAATGATGTAAATTTACCGAAAATTCTTGATGTAAATAAAAAATTGTATCATAATAACAAAATTATCAAGAAACCAATAATGTATGCTCACAGAAATGCTGGTTGAAACTTTGAAGTAAATGATACTCTTTTGATTAAAAAAATTGTCTCAATTGTTTCTTTGTGATTTGAACAGTTTTCTTTTGCAGAGGGAAATATACTTATTTGATAAAATTTAAAAGTTTCAAATAGATAATTAAATAAAATTATATTAATTTTTTTTTGGGGGGATTTATTACAGAGAAAAATATTAATTTTTGAGAGAAAAAGAAATTTAACATAGAAAAATATTAATTTTTGAGAAGAAAAAAAAAATTATCATATAAAAAAATATATAATAATTTTTTGTGGGGGGAATAGAAAAAAATAAAAATATATAAAAGACACTCAAATATTTAGTTTCATTCCATTTTTTATTTTCTAAATACAAATCTTACACCATATCGCTTCCTTACAAATTGATACATTTGAAAATCATTTATATACAATTGATTTAAAATATAATGGATAGAATAGCCTTGGCTGCGTTTGAATAAAAAGCAAATACAGTATTGCCCACAAACATTGGATGTTGGTGACTGAAACACTTTAGAATTCCATAATATATCCAAATAGGTAGTAGTACTAATGTTATAGAATACAGGAAGTTGTCAAAACGAGTCATAAAATTCTAATTCTCTTTTATCATTGACAAATAATGCTAACCAGTGTGTTCCAGGTTGTGATGAGACATCAGAATTCACAATAGCACGCATGTTTTCTTGCAGAGGAGGGAGCGTATCTCTATACTAAACACCTTGAAAATAGGGAGAGGTAGTCTTCTCTTGAGATAAGACTGTATACATTTGCATTCCATCCGTTCTTTAATTTCGAAATCATACAAGATATTTCTCGATTTGTTTATTTCGATTAAATTTTCAAACTCGGTGAAAACGATAACACATACGGTTTGTTCTAAAGATTTGCTGAATTTTAATTCTAATTGCAAATTGCTATGCTTTATCAGACTTAAATAATCTCCTGAAGAACATAAATCCGGTGAGAGGTTAAATCCAAATAATGTATTTGAATCTTTATATTCTTTTCTAGAAATAAATATACCTCTGTCTCGACCCATTCGATCTGTCCCAACAAATGGAGTTTGATAGGCCCGTATGTATTGATCTTTAGAAAAATCGAGTTCTAATGGATTGTGAGGCACTGGTTGCCCATCCACATACACTCAATAAAATTTAAATTAAAATGTTTAAACACATAAGGAGATTTTGAAAATGTTCCGTGAAAGGCTTCATTATCTACACATCCTACAAAAAGTTTATTTTGGCATTTGGCCTGAAAATATGTTATCTTGAATAAAAGGCTTGCTTCCTTTAGGAATCGAATACACTTTGCACAGAACTCGGTTAATGGGATATTTTGCGTTTGTTTTTCCCGTGCTTTCGCGTGACCAAGAGTATCTCCAGGATTCACACGAACTTTTCGTATGAATAAAGAAACATGATCCAAAACAACTTTAAATCCTTCAGATCCTTGTAAACAAAATTCAGGCTTGCTTCGTATTAATTTTATTTTCAAATCCACTAAATTGAGTAAAAGACGATCTTGATGAAATAAATCCGAATGTATACAACCAATCATGTCTACAGTTGCACTTTCTTTAAAAAAAAATTCGGTTCTTTCCTTAAGACCATCAAAAAGAATCCTTTTAAAATAGTTCAGAAGTTAATTGGGAAGTTTTTGCTGTCATATCCATGGTTTAAGAGAGTTTCAATATAAGATCGACAGGGTTATGTATTACTGGAATTGGAAACCACGCGATCATTTAAGGATACATCTACTTGAGAAAATAATGAATGTAGAAATAAATTTACAGGTCCTATAGTATCATCTTTAGTAATAGGTGTATTGTCCCCTTTTACTATTTTCGCTTTTACGTATAATTGTGTTTGACTGAGATCTATGTAATCTTCTGCACTTCCGGAAATGTGAAATTCTACAGGTGCGTTATCGAAAACGTTAGAAAGAGGATGACATTGTTTCCACTGCCCATCTTGAATAACTGTTTGAGTTCCTGGTAAGTTGAAAAGTTCCAATTCAGATTTAACACATTCAGGAGAATCTTTAAGAATAAATGCCATTTTTACGAATCGAAAATGTCACGTACACTCACTTTACGTGCTTTAGATGAAATGATTTTTTCTGTTTCTTACGCTTTCTTTTATACTGTCCTTTCCTACCATAGACTGAACTCTATCAATAGCTTTCTGAGCTAATTTTCCCCACTTTCTCTGCTTCTTGTTTTTACAGCTTCTTTAAAATTTTCTCCTGACAATACATCAGAGGCAACACGACTCCTGTCATTAATACTTCTTTTCCAATAGTTTTACCTCACTTTACTAAAAAGGTAAAGCTGCTCTAAACAATCGACGAAATATTCCTCCGATTCCATAAACCTTTTGAAAATTAATGCCCTTGTAATGAGTCAGACCCGAACCTATTTGACCTGCATAATGGTCTTCAAATCTTTTAGTACAGCAAACATATGGTACACTCATCTTGGTCTTTTATCTCCAAATGAGGGTATGAGAAATGCATTGCTTTATTTATAGTATTTGCCTCATGTGAAAATGAAGCACTATGATCACTTTACCTCTTTCAAAGGGAACAAAATCACCCGAATTGAGTCTCAGTTCAGATTGAACAGTTTGAAACGAGTGTCTTACCAAAGGTAAGTATTGAGGTCTATCATAATATTGACTAATCGTTTCCCCGTCTTTACCTTTAGTGCGAACGATTCGCAATAAAGGAGCCTGTGTATCTCCCACAATTTGGAGTGAAATTAGATCGGAGTAAACGTAAAAAACTGAAAAATTAGACCATGTATCAGCAACGAATTCGCTTTTCATGTTACCTATTATAATTGCATTGCGTTTGAATCCTAACAATTCGCCTAATTTCTCTAAGTGAAGGCTGCTACCTTGAACTGCATTAATTTTCACCCATTTTGTTTCTTTATTGTAATTTATTGTGAACCGATTAGGATTTTTTGGGTAAAGCAAGTTGTACGGCTGATATAATATCTAACGTTGTTTCTTAACAACCCACATCAATTGTTCGCTTAACAGTTGAAGAGATATTGCCGTCACCAACTCTGTATGAAAAATAATTGTTAGTTTCATTTACGTTAAGCCAAGAATGAGGGTAGATTATTTCAAACAATCCCACTTCCCATTCACCATTTAAACAAACAGGAGAGGGTAATTGAGTTTTGAAATGAGATATTTTGTTTTCTGGAAAGAAATGCATAGAACTATCAGAAGGTAATGTTACGTAGAAAGACATTTTGAAAATGAGTCGGCAATAAAAAGTTTAACTATTTATACTTTTGAATATCAGTCACCCAATCATTAAACTTTTCAGGATAGACTAAAAAATTTAACAAAATATTCAGTGATTCCTCGTCTTTTCTTTGTTTGATAACATTCTCTACAGAATAGAAACCAGAGTCGAGACAACTCTTTGTAATTCTGCTTCGTAATAAGTACCTTTAATTTCTTCATCTTGTAAAGCTTTTAATCTATAAACGATCGGAATTCTTTGAACAATTTCATAAACTGTGAAAAGCTTTCTTCTCCAGTTTTGTTCGTATCCTTTTCCAAAGGGGAGTTTTTGTTTATTAATGCTTACAACATCACCAATTTTAAATCTAGGGGCTTTAGGTTTCTCCTTTCTTAGATCATCGTATAAATTTTTTAATACTTGCTTCCGGTTATGCCTACATACAGAAACAGGTTCCATTTTAATTGAACGGTGATACGAGTGATTATAACTGTGTATTAATTTATCAATGACGTCGATGTAATTTTTAGTGTTAAATTCAGTGAAATATTTCCACATTTTTGTTTTTAATGTCCGATTAAACCTTTCAACAATGCTAGCTTTAGTTTCGTTATATGTAAAAAAAAAAAATTTACACTCAGATTTTTTAAATAATTTTGAACTATTTTATTTAAAATTTCCTTACCGGCATCTGTTTGCAACACTTTAGGCTTCTTTTCTTTAAAAATAATTTCTAGCCCAGACTTTACACTTTTTCCAAATTTATCTTTCAGAGGAACTGTCAAGCAAATTTTGAAAATAAATCAATGCAAATTAACAAATACTTATACCCTTTTTTTTAAATTCTGCTAAAGATTGCATATCGACTAAATCCGCTTGAAACTGACGATCAATATCACTTACAAACACTCGATTCCGCTGAAACTTATGTCGAACAGGTTTATGAAGAGTGTAAGCATCTTTCTGCGATAACCAATGTTTCACATCTTTTTTACTATATTTCCCTTTTACAGAGCGATGTAATGCTTCCACACCCCGAAGCTATTTTTGAACTTCAGGATTTTCGTAAAACGCTGCTAAATCTTGATACATTGTTATCGATGAAAAGAATTTGATTGAATGACTATTACAATGAATAGTTAGGTAACTTATATATACTTTTTGGGAAAGGCAAAAAAGTTTATGCATAAAAACATGAGCATAAATTTTCTCACTTTCATATGAAAAATATTTAAAATATGACTTGTACATACTTTGATCATACATACTTTGATAATTTCTTTTAAAAATACTCTTATTTATTTTTAAGATGTGAAACGATTTCAACATAAATTAAACTAACAAGCAATAAAAATAATAAGAACTCAAATTCAGCATATAAAAAAAAAACATTTTATTCAAATTTATAAAAACAAAATGTTGTGTGAATCTTATGAAAATATTTAAACAAAATCCTCATAGTATTTAAAACAATCAATTGGACATAACACATGCCTCTTATTTCTCTTAAAATAATATCCAAGCGAAGATTTTTTAAAAATTCTTGAGTTACATAATGTACAGGTTTTAACAATAAAAAGTGTTCATTTTCAAAAAAAGATTATTATAAAAACAATCAGCTATCTCATTAGCTTCAAGTTATGAAACATGTGAATTAAATGTTTCTTCCCGATTCCCCCATAACTTCTCAACGAAAGTCTGAGGCTGTTTCAGTCCTTTTTTTTCGTTCAGGAGGCTACAAATAGATTTTTTTCAAAATTTGCTTCAAGTATTGTTGACCCAGACTAACATCCAAAGAAGAAGGTAATGCATTTTCTATGGGGCCTTCGCAGAAGGTTTTATATGCAGATAAAAGTCCATACATTGAAACATATTGTCTATAGCAGCATTTTCAATAGCACCATATTTTTCAATCATTTCAGCACACTGCTCTCGGAATATGGTTATTTCTTTAAAAGAGGGCTCTTTATCCGAACCGTATTTATTGCGCTTGAAAGTAAAATCAATGAAGTTCTCACTGGTTATTTGAATGTGTCGTTCAGGAGGGAAAAGTCCACTTGGTAATTCCTCCAGTGATTACGGCACTTTCTTTTTACGCATGATATACTCGATCCACCGTGGGTCCAATGTTATTCCCTCGGGAGTTGGGTAGTATGTTTTTCCATATATCTTGAAACGTCTTATGTGTACTCATACGGAACCATAATAGGTGCTTGCAAAGACAAAAACATCATCTCCAATTGGAAATACTCCATCTGGTATGCAATCCTCGGTAAATTTTCCATACTTCTGAAAATAATATGTCAAAATTAATAATGATCAGAAATGTGTAAAAAACATAAAAACTACATATTAAATTTATTTAATTTTGTTACTTACTTTTGAAACTTCTTTTCTGGCTTTCTTATTTGCAGAAGATTCCACGGCTTTTCCAAACTTTCGTTTTTCGCTATGTGTTTCAGACATCACCATTTTTTTTTCTTGTTGAATACAGTCCACCGCAATACTAACAAACGAAATGAATTTTGAACTAAAATGTGATAAGTGCCTAACGCATATCAACCGAATTACACTTGAGCGGCGTTCGCTGAGTGGCTGAAAGCAATGTATTCATCCGCTCTAAGCATTGAGATAATTTCTGATGTAGAATTCAATCGCCGTCTTGTAGAATCAAGATCAGACAAGCTAAAACAAGTTAAATCGTAACCCGTTCAAGATGATGACGAGTATACTACGGCACATTTTCTGAATAATCAATTTACTTTGTATCTCTATAGTGTGTGTATCTAATCATTATACTGAATTAAAATTTACAAATTATTAAAATAATATAAATTAAATATTTTTTTTTTTTTTTAATTTCATCTTAATTAAGAAAATGATTTTAAAACACGTCGCCATCTGCTTCGCCTGCAAAATTAAATTCATGAGATTATAAACATAAGTTTTCTTCAGGTCTGTGTTCCTTTATAGGATAATGGTTAGCGTAACTGAAAAACTATTGTCCTGTGGAGACATTTTGATCTGAGGCCGTGAGTTTGAATCTGGATTTTTATTATTTTTTTATTTGAGCGTTATTTACTTCAATCATTTTAAAATCTATAATTAGTGTATATTATAATCAATAGGTGGCGCCATGAGCACGTTTAACATTCCCATACTTCCATTTTTGTGCCCATTTTTTTAAAAAACAACTCAACTTAGCTGTAGGAGAAAACAATTCAACTCGCCCCCTCAACTCGAAAACCAAAACCATTTCAGGTGAAAAACAACTCAACTCGGCAGCAGGAACGAAACAATACAACTCAGCAGGAGGAAACAACTCAACTCGGTAGCATGAACGAAACAACTCAACTCGGCAGCAGGAATTAAACAACTCGACGTCTGCAACCGCCTGCACCGCCTTTACAGCAGAATCGGCTTTTCTTATCTACTTACGTATAATCGCAACGGTATTGACGACATTATACGAAAGAAAGCACATGATTGCCAATTCAGCACGTAAAACACATGGGGAATCAGAACTGCTAACTTGGCGAGTTATCTTGAACGTTGGCATTGTTGCGATAGTACGTAAGTACCATATAAATATATTTTTATATAAATATTGTCCACATAAGTAATTTACGTATAATTTTTTTAAATAATTAGAGTAATTGACATTTAAATCGAACATATCTGTATATATAAAAAATCTTTTGTGCGTGTGTATGTGACTAAACTTCTCCTAAACGGCTAGAACGATTTCGATAAAATTTCATGTGTGGGTTCAAGTGGGTTCGAGAATGGTTTAGAATTGCAATTCGGTCCGATATCACACAATTAGTTAAAAAGATATTAATTAAAAACACTCAAAACATACAACTCAACTTTCACCTGCATTGATGTAACAACGTTATTGTTATAAAAAAGACTTAAGTTGGCGTCGAAAATCGACTTTTAGCCAAACTGGCCAAACCGGGTCTTTATTGTTACAAAAATACAGAGGAATCGTGTTCTTTTTAGCATTTTGAATTAAGATCAGTCAGTAGGGTAGACCCCTTCTAAAAATCGATTTTTAGATTTTGATATTTCTATAAACCCCTAATCGGGAGCTTTCCATTGATATAACATACAAGCCTAACATATAACTAACATGAATTAGAAGTACTTTAAAATGATTTTTTAAAAATAATCATTTTATGAACCACGCCCATTTGACAGATAGAAATGTAAACATTGTCTTTTTAAATCTGGTGCAAAGTTGCAAAGCCTCAATTTATTTTTATTAATACGCAATAGATACCTGTATAGTAACTGCAAACTTAACTCTGTTAGATATGCAAAAAAATTTCTGCGAAATTTTAAAACGTGTTTTTAATTTGAATGTTATATTTAATATTTAGTGATTTTACCTAAATTTAAACCTGTTCTTCACTTTAAATTTAGTTGTAATAATTGGTACTAATAACTAAGTAAAACTTTAAAAGGCTTAGAAAAACGCTAAAAATATTTCAAAAATACTTGAAGTTTTTGGATACTTGAAAAATTTGGATTAAATTCAATACAAAGGTAAGAATTTTTTATAAAAATTTATGTTTTCAAAAACTTATTTTTTTTTAAATTGTGTGTTTAAAATTTATATTTTTAAAATTGTGTAAATTTACTGTGTGTATGTTTCTTAAATGCAATTGTGTATACTAAAGTGACATTTTTTAAATATTCTTAAAATATTTAAATATAAAGCAGTTATCATAACAAAAAAATTACAATTTTTAATAAATTCATAATAATAATTGTAGGGTGAACTAAAAAGTTTGTCTTTGAAAAAAACTAATTATTATATTTAAAAAAATTCACTTCAGTATAAATATAATGTGTAATTAATATAAATCAAAATTTGAGTTTTTATGTTTAATAGTTTCTGAGAAAAAGGTATGAGATGATACATTAAATGTCATGTTTGTTGTCTTTGCGAGAAGCTTGTTACATAAATAAAAATACATAAATTTCATGTTTAAGAACATAGAAACTGTTTTATTTTGTCTCTTTTAGAAATCATTTGTCCAGTTTAAAGTAACTTTTGAAGTTTTAAACTTAGAAACTGTCTGCAACAACAAGACCTAATGATAATGTTACGAAAAACCTAACTAAAACTTAAAAAACGTCGTATATATATATATATATATATATATATATATATATATAATCAGGTATTTTTAAATACCATCTCAAATTCACACCAAAACCATATTGATATATTTTCACATTATATTTATGAGGCTTTCTGTTCAAATTTGATATCTGTAATGTATGAAGCTACAAATTGTTTAAAAATTGATTCAGTATTTGAGAAAATTTTGATCTTTTCTCGTTAAAAAAACTGAAAAATGCTGTTTTGGGCAATTTAAAACTTTTTTGTTTATTATTTTATGCAAAAAAAATTGCAAAGATGCTAATGCTTAATAAAATGGGACAAACACATGCTGTAATTCATGATTTTTGTTATAAAACGGCACTTTATAGTAAAAATTCAATTTTTTCAAAAATGATGTTTTTAAAACTGTATTCATCTTTTTCTCAGAATATAAGGTATAAATATACATAAAGTTTTTTCCCTTATGTTACTAATGTGTAACTATACATATTCCTGTGAGTTTTTTGAGGAGTTTCCCAAAATATTTGACTGGAGTCCATATATGGTGACAAAAAATGTCAATTTTTTTAAAAATTCATCGTGATATTTCTATGTTACATGTTTTTGAGAAAACTAAACAATATATTTTAAATATTTCACTTCATTGCAAATATTATTGTTTCTTTTTTGTTTAGACAAGTTTTTAAGCTTTAATATTCAAAGGTTTTTCAATAATAGCTAACTAATTATAACTCAGATGTGTAATGCATTTTGTCGTTGCGAGAAGCTTGTTGCATGCATAAAAATACACAAATTTCATGTTTAAAAACATAAAAACAGTTTTATTTTTGACTTTTTTTTTTTGAATCTTTTGTACAGTTTAGAGAAAATTTTGAATTTTGAAACTTTTAGAAATTGTGTTTGCATGGAAACGTACAAATCCATAATTCAATTTTTCTAATGTCGTAAAAATCACATATTCGCAAATCATGTGTGACTTTTACATATTTATCCATGTTTAAATTATATTTATGATGTTATACGGTCAAATTTGACATTTGTAATGCATTGAAGCTAAAAATTCATCACAGATTGTTACATAATTATTGAAAATTGATGCAAAATGCTAAAAAGATTTCGTTGAACAAAAACTGAAAATTACTATATATGTATTTTCTGAACATTTTAAGGCTTTTTGTTTCCTATTTTATGTTTAAAAAATTAAGAAGATACTAATGTTTAATAAAATAGGGCAAATACATGTTGTAATTCATTATTTTTGTAATTTAGTGTCTTTTTACTCTTAAAATGCAATTATCTCAGAATGTTTGTTTTCAAACTACGTGTACCTTTTTCAAAGAATCTAAAAAATCAATATACTTTCAATTTTTACTGCATATAAATAATATGTAACTATATATAATAGAGCTACTTTCTTGAAGATTTTCCCGAAATATTTTGCTCAGAAGCAGTTATCGTAAAAAAAATGACAATTTTCACAAATTTTAAAGCGATACTTTTACGATGAATTTTTTTGAAAAAAGCAAACAATATATTACAAACATTTTACTGTTATTTAAATAAAAAAGCCTAATTATTATACGGCCGAGAGAGAGAGAGAGAAATTTGAAGTTTTTATATTCAACAATTTCTGAGAAACAGGTTCCTAAAATGGCTCAATTTAACATTGTCGGTATAGGCCCTACCGACTACTCTTAATATCCTTTCACACAATCGTTATATATGTCATTCTTCTATGCGTGTGTATGTGACTGAACTCTTCCTAAATGGTAGAGCCGATTTGAGGACATTTTTGTGTGGGTTCAAGTGGATTCGAGAATGGCTTAGATTCGCAATTCGGTCCAATACCGCAATTAGTTAAAAATATATTAATTAGAATCCTTAAAACGCATGTGTGTGTGACTGTTTTACCCAAGTGTCATTTTTCTATTAAAATCAGACAAAAAATAAATACAGAATCGGAAAGATTATTCATTTCGCAACGATACGTTATATATCTTTATATATGTAATTCTTCTGTGCGTGTGTGTGTGAATGAACTTCTCCTAAATGGCTGTATTAGTTTGGACGATATTTTTGTGGGTTTAAGTGGATTCGAGAATAGTTTAGATCTACAATTTGGTCCTATATCGCAATTAGGTAAAAATATATTAATAACATTGAAAACATTCAACTCAATATTCACCTGCATTGTTGTAACAACGATATTGTTATGAAAAGGACGTAAGTTGGCGTCGAAAATCGATTTTCAGCCAAACTGGCCAATCATGCTTTTCAGCGTTTTTAATTAATATCTTTTCAAATAATCTTTATACATGTAATTCTTCTATGCATGTGTAAGTGACTGAAGTCCTCCTAAGCGGCTGGACCAGTTTTGAAGACTTTTTTTGTGTGGGTTCAAGTGGATTCGAGTATGGTTTAGATTCACAATTCAGTCCAATATCGCAGTTAGTTAAAAAAATATTAATTAAGAACCTTAAAACACATAATTGTTTTACTCCTGTGTATTGTTTGTTCTGCTAATGAGCGGCAAGAAACAAAAAGAAATAAGAAGGGAGAATTTTCCGATATTTTTATCGTTTTTAAAAAATTGCAATCTAATTTTCTATCAAATCAAACAAAATATAATGACAGAACAGGAAATATTCATTTATCCATGATACTGCATATATATTTATATATATAATTCTTCTGTGCGTGTGCATGTGACTGAACTCCTCCTAAACGGCTGGACTAATTTGGATAATATTTTTGTGGGGGTTCAAGTGGATTCGAGAATGATATAGATTCACAATTCCGTCTGATATCGCAATTAGTTAAAAATGCGCCAAAATTATGTAAGGTCGCGCGATTGCTCATAAAAAAATCATGAGCAATATCCTGGAAACCACTATTTTGAGCGGCAAACTTCAAGGGGAAGTTGTAATTCTACTACAGATCCCAATGATTCTTTCAGACTCTCCTACTCATTCAAATGTTTGCAATTTCCAATTCGCTTGGCATTTGCTATGACCATTAATAAGTCATAAGGTCAAACAATGACAATTTGGGGTTTAGATTTAGAAAACCCTAGCTTTTTCGCACGGCCAATTATATGTTGCATGTCCGAGGTTTGCAAACCATCGCATTTGTTTGTTTATACCCCTCAAGGATTAATCAAAAACATTGTACATTCAATGGCATTACGATAAATTTATTTTTTGTGCATTAAGAAAATATACTTGTTATGATAATAGCTCGAGTTTTATCTTTTTTAACCTTTAATCAAAACAAGTTTAAGTTTCTATTCAGAATAGTTTCTAAATTCAACTTAGTTCATAATAAATGCATACTCTCACGCAATCGATAGGTCAAATCGGGGTAATTGTACATGTGATGATTTCAGGTGTTGTAATAACTTTCTTTATAAAAAACTTCATCAGAACGGTCCAGATTGTTACAACTTATTCAAAAAAAAGTTTGTAAATTTCAGATTTAAGACATGTGTACAGGACAACGTCTGTCGGGAACGCTAGTATATATATATATATATATATATATATATATATATATATATATATATATATATATATATATATATATATATAAATTTATAAGAAAGCATGATTATTTAAACATTGCCCTTTAGAGAAAATGAATGAAACAAACAAATCCACCGGTGAATAGGCATGAAAAAGAGAACTAAATAACACCTGCATGCAAAAATTTCGTAAAAGAATACTTAGAACATCAGAACAACTGGACTATCTTGCCCAGAATAAATCAGAAGTTCTCACTTCTATCGTGTGATCATAATCTGATAGCATTCACCTCCGTACTTTCAGTGTCTTCTTATATAAATTAATTACATTTGCTGCATCTGTTTCGGATGTTCTTACAAATATTATTTTAATATTATGGATCTAAGAACTAAGAAGATATCAAATGAAGATACTTTTATATGTGTGTTTAGAATTTTTTAACCTTCATCAAATTAAAAGATCGTATGCATGAAATCGAGATGTAATTTTATTATAATGAATGTAAAAGAAGAACCGGTAAACAATTGGTTTCAAACACAAATGTAAGCATTTTTAATTGGTTTATTTGAATATTGCATAAAATACTACGACACAAATACAATTCGCTGAAACATACAGCTATTGTAGTTGAATTATGAAAAGAAAAGCATCAAATTTTTCAGCGTTCAAGATATCGAGTACTAAAAACACAAGAGATGAATTTCAATCGTCCAATCTTCATTCCTAGATTCGAATAATACAGGGTGATCCCGAATTCATGGTACAAACTTTAAAGGTAGATATAGGACATTATAACAATCACTTACTGTAGAGGAATGTATGGGCGCAAGTGACATGGTGAGGCGCAATTTAGGGGAAATAAAAGAAAAGAAAAATAAAGTTATCGGTTGGTTGGGTTGACGGTAGACGGCAGTAGATGTCTAGCCATCATTCTACATGATCATTTCAGTAGGGAAAATGCCATTCATAATTGTGCTGAGATCTACGATGGGAGACTTGACGTATTTTGAAAAGCATTACATGTAAAGCAGTGCAAATGGTAGCATTAGAGCTGCGCTACGAATGTATCACGTGCAGTTTCCTGATCGACGAATGCCGGATCACACAATTTTTCAACAGTTACATCGTCATCTTAGCGTCATGTCACTTTGATGCTGGTCGAGAAAGAGCTGTAGGCAATCTAAGCCTGGAAGAAAGCATCGTGAAAATTGTGAATGACAGACCAGAATCAAGTACAGTGGGTGATCGGTTAACGAACACTTTCACGAAAGATTTTTATGTTTGGACAACGAACGCATATTCGGAGGTGATCAGGGATACACCCCTGAAATTATGGATGAAATTTTGACAATTGCTAGAGATCTGGAATTGGAAGTGGGCGAAGGTGACATAGAAGAGCTCATAATGGGACATGAAGATGAACTGACGACAGAAGAACTCCAAGAAATGTTGAATGAAGAACGCCAAGAAACACAGCGAAATGTGTCTCCTTCTGAACAAGAGGAAGACGAAAAAGGACCAATGCCGACATCTGCCATTAAAGATCTTTTGAAAAAGTGGGCGGATGTCAGAGCAATGGTCTTAGAATGGCATCCATACCAAACTGATGCCAGTACGGTTGGGGATCTTTACAACAACAATGATATTAATTACTTCCGGAAAATCCTGAAAAAGAGAGAAAAGCAATCTACATTGGACATGCTCTTCAACACCCCATAAGCAAAGAATGAAAAGGACTGATTAATGTGCAAGACTACATGCATGTATTATTTTTTTAAAAACTTACTAAGAAATTATACATTTTTTAAAATTTAATTCTTAGGATCTCCAGAACGAATTAATCGATTTCACATAGAAGTCCATGGTGAATCGATGATCGGGTAATGAACAATTCGGATAGCGAACATAGTCTTGGAACGGATTATGTCCGTTAACCGATCACCCACTGTACAATAGTTATTGCTCATCACGTAAGTGTGAGTCATCAGACCGTTTGTAGAATGTTAGAGTGTTTGTAGAGCGCTTACACCTCTTCCATTTATCAATGAGTAGAAGCTTTGAATCAGATAGACTATCTTCTCTGACTGCCAGGGGATGGTACAGCAATGTGCGCTGCAACAGGACTTCATAGCTCATGTGCTGAACAGTTATTGTAAACATTACGCTTATTCAAAACGCGCTTTCAATAAACACTTTTTCTTACCTTTCGTCCATTATTTTTTGAGTTTGTTTCTCACTGCGTCACTTGCGCCCATATATTCTTACACAATTAATGAATGTTACTATGTCCTCTACATACTCTTAAAGTGTGTACCAGGATTTCGGAACTGCCCAGTATATGTAAATATAAAAAAAATATTTAAAGAAAGAAAACCAGATTTCTGATTGAGTTAATAGTCTTTTAATTATATTTTAGCAAATATGTTCACTCATTTTAACAAAATTAATTTAAAACAGGGCCCGGCCGGGATTTGAACCCGGGACCTCTCGCACCCAAAGCGAGAATCATACCCCTAGACCACCGAGCCACGCTCGTCCGTATTGAGGCTTATATAAAGTTACTCAAGAAATAGATCAAGAAAACCCAACGAGCGTTTTTGTTTGTTCAGCACAGCTGCTAGAAGGAAGAAATAAACATTTTCACGCTTTGAAATATATATTCTATCAACATATAATTGCTAAGAAATTAAATTTAAGATAAATAAAAGTGGCAAGTTTAAAGCTATAAGAATACATACTTAGCTTTCGTTATTATGCTTAATTATTATACATTTTTGTGTTTGTGCTCACCGTGTGACTTGCGCCAATACATTCCTATACAATAAATAATTGTTATAAATACAATGTGTATTACCAACCCTTAAAGCTTGTACCATGAATTCAGGACCACCCTTTATATCTAGCAAATACCGGGGAAAAAGCTGTTTCCAGATATTTAAATATCATTCTTTTTAAGTAAACAGAGGAAATAAATGCAAAAATAAGTTGACAAATAAAATTAACGAAAATAAAATCACGTGATAAATACATTTACGTACATAAATAAAACACATTGAATTAACTTCATTTCATATTCAAAGCTGTTTGATAAGTTTCAAAAAGTTATTCTGTTGCTTATTGAATTATTTGGTATTGGTTTACGTCCCTCTTTTAAAGTAATGGTGATTTGTATGGAATTCAATGCAATTACAAGAATGCTCGTAGTTTCCATAATTATCATCAATTTTATTTTTTATTTATTTAGTATAGCAAAATATTACAGATATTATTTTTATTTATCTAATCCAAAGTTCTATTTCGATTTATAGAAAAAATAAATTGGAAATTTTCGCAATGTTTATGATATAACGTACAAATTTGAATTGAAAAAAATTATATGCCATAGGATTTTTTTTAAATGAAGCATATATCCATACTAATTCCAATCAAATATTAAAACAATACAAAGCAAAGCAGTTACAGATTGAAAACATTAGTATGTTTATATTTTTTTCTTAAATTATGTGTGTTTTTGTTCCTTCCTTACGATCTAACAATCAGCTTTACTGCAAGTTTTCCAGAAAATACAGAAAAAAAGTTAAATTCTAAACTCTTTTGAGCTACTGGTTGCCTATAGATATTTTCATCATTAATCTTCTGTTGATTATATTAGTATAAAATTTAAGTTGCACTATAGCTTTAGCTTTTTTATTGTGTTGATTTACTTCATAGTGAATATACATTTCCTTGATCATAAAACAATAACAATATTCACTTTTTTGCTACTAATATTGGAAATTGTTCGATTTAGTGTTTCTTCATGTAATGCATGTTTCTAAGTTAATATACATGTAATGAATCCAGAATTTCATGCGTGCATTTAAAAAATGTATCAAAAAGAAAAATATACATAAGAATATAAACCAAATTTAAATTAAGTATTGAAAACTCAAAAATATTATGCAGACTAAATGTTACAGAATACATTTTGTAATTAAAAATATAAGCAATTACTATTAAATCAAAAATGTGTAAAAAGTTAAATGCGAAGAATATTTTTAAAGACTTTCCTCTCCTCTTATCTTGTTCGCAGCAGCCTAGTGGTCACGAACTCGTGGTCGGTGTATCCTGGGTGCAATTCCTAATTCCACTGAGGACCCGCCACGTAGACGTAATGTGCACATTAAATTTGTTGAGCTCAAAGTTCTCGGGATGCCGTGGGATGGTCGGTTGAAGAGAGTTAAATTCTTTCTAGGAAAAAAAAGCCAAAAAATAACCAAATAAATAAACAAACAGTTTTCTTTTTTTTTTTTTCAATCTTTTTGAGATAACTTTATTTCTTTTAAGTAAATACCTTTTTTCCTAAATTCGAAAAAATAAATAGAAAGCATATAAAATTATAATATTACGCTCCCAATTTCAAAAGGGTTGGTAAACAATAGCCTGAAGTGTGCATTAAGTAATGGATTATTAATAGTTGCTAAATCTAGAATTGATGGTATTTCATTTGCTCCTTGCTATTTATCGCAATTTAAAGCCTCGTCGTTTTAAGTACCTATGATGTCTTAGTTCATTGAAATACATGGAGAAAAAAGCACCATCACAAAGAGTAAAATTTGAATAATGATACACAGAGCACTTTTTGCAGTATATAAAAAAACCTGAATTGCAGAATGAAGAGATGTTATGAAAAAATTCTTTATTTTTTTCCCATGAATAGAGGAATGATACTTAAATACGAATAAAATAATATGTTTTAGTTTTATAAGTAACGTTATTCATCGAGTTACATTTCAAATGTGGCAAGAAAGATGATATACATAGTTTAGGTTTAATTTATAACGGTAAGACTCATTTTTTTTAAAAGAAGCTACATTTTTTTATTTAACTTAAACATGCATCTCTGCTGTTCAAATGATTAATTAAAAATGAATTCTAAAATATTTTAGTTTACAGTTATAAGTGTATAAAATATTTTGACTACCAATTTTGAGTAGGACTGAACTGAATGTATGTAATATGAATGGGAGTTTATGATGACCCCCCTGGGTCACACCTTGAACACCAAGATTAATTTGAGGCAAAGAACCACCAAGAGCCATTTTGAATAATAATATTATTTATTTTTGTTATAATTTCCTCAAAAATCTCTGATAACAAATAATATAATAATGTTACGTCTTCTAAAGGGATTTGCCTTTATATTAAATTAAAATACTAAGAATACGATTGATTACTAATCTAGCTCAACTCAAGTAAGGTTTACCGAAATAGGAGATCCGAGAAACACACGTATTCAAATTCTTAATTGTCATTAACTTTAACTAAGTATCACAAACTGACGCTTACTTTAAGCGTAGGTGAATTATATTTACCGCTGGCTTATATCAGCTTTCTGGTACGTCTAGCAGCACGACGTCTTCATGAATCTAATCTCTTTGAATCTTCTAGTTTTACTTTTAACGTTGTTGGCTCAATAGCCTACCGTCATCTCTCTTGCTATCTCGCAACCCTCGACTTAAATACCTTATCTAATTTAAATATCCCAAACTTCTTTTTAGAGTTGATTGGATATAAACGCGAATTTATATTCCCCAGAAAGACGCCTAAGAAGATTAGTGCAAAGGTTCCGTACAGATTCGTCACAAGTTCCTTAAAACTGAAACTCGAATTATTGTTGTAAGAGGAAAAATCAAGAGATATTGCAAATCTTGGTGCTTTTATTTAATTTATCATATTATCTTGATGGTGAATATTCCACAAAAGCAAAAAAAAAACTTTTGAATTCTAAAAATGATAAAGATTTTCTTAATTCTTGAAAGAAGCTTTCAAGACACAACCGCTTAGTATCCAACCTAAGTGTATCCAAACATCAACACCACTAAGTTAACTTCACTTTCAATGCTCGTTTCCTTTTAAGTCATTTATTCAAATTAAAATACCGTATTTACTGGAATCTAAGCCGCCATCGGTTCCAAGACATCACCCCCATCCCCAATTCTCGAAATGTTTTTGTGAAAAACGTTGTCATCAATTCTAAGCTGCATGATCTAATTCTCTACTCCTTTTTGAGAAAAACTAAAAATATATGAAAAAAGGTTCATCAATATCTGATATTTAAGAAATTTTTAAAAAAATATTAATGAGAAACAATAAGAACTTAATAATTAATTTATTTGACCAGTATTAAAGGCTTTCAAATACGTACATGAACCTATAATTTCTCTAACCCTCAGCATCACGTTTCGCATTGCTTCTCAAACTTTCAATACTGGCGCCCCCCTTTTCAATCACAATTTTTATCGTGCCCCCCCTTATACATAATAATTTACTGAATGCAATAATAATGCACTTTTACGATAAAGCAACAATATTTATTATAAACCGTACAAATTCATGACATAAGTATTAAATTTTGTATATGTTACTTTTAAGCAAAAAAGAGTTAAGTAATAGGATAATTACTAAGTTTCTCTGATTTTTAAATTGGAACATAGTACAAAATGCGGTGGTTTCTTAGAAGACAAAATATAGATATCAGCTAAATATAGAAAATGAACTCAGAGGGTCAATTTCTTATCTTAAAACTCCTTTCAAAAACTTTGCTCTGTAAGAAGAGCCCATGGAAGTAGCTAATAATTATTAAACTTGTTCTTAATTTAGTATTAATTAGTCATAAATACTCTGTGCACCACTCATACATTAAAAGCAGTGTTTCTCAAACTTTCAATACTGGCGACCCAATTTTCAATCACAATTTTTGTCTCGCCCCCCTGTACAACAATATTGTATTTACTGCAATAAAAATGCACTTTGAGAGAGAGACGCTAAAGTTACAATACGATCTTAATTACAAACCGTACAAATTAATACGATAAGTATATTAAATTTTGTGTATATGTAACTTTTAAGTAATATATATTTTAAGAAAATTACTTAAAATATATATCACTTAGAATTATGTTATTTTTCTTTCTCTAATTTTTAAATTGGAACAGATCGCAAAATGATGTATTTAATTAAAGATTTATTTCCTTATTCATTTTTCAAAGTACAAATGTTTAGAAAAATAGTGTATCAATGTCGCTCTCTATCATATCCATCACATCTGGCATTATAGGGTACGTTTGCGTGAGTCTGGGCAACCTATCGGACGTCTGCGCAAAACATGTAAAAATGCTTTTCCTCGTACAATTCCAGTCAGTTTTGGTCGACTCGATACTCCTATAGCTACCGAATCTAGCTTGAATGTACATTTTTTAATTTCACGTTAATTGTAATTCACGGTAATTAAGTATTTAATGATTAAAACAATATCATACATACATTTTTAAGTCGTAAGCAAACATTCGACCATAATAAAGAATCAACAAGTACACAGACGAACGAGCATGGTTCGAAAATTAAATCAAAGCGATCTTCTCAAAAATACTTAAATTTTGAATTTACCACTACTGAAGTAAATGATGGGGAAAAAAGCCCCAGCTCGATATGTGTTAAAACTTACAAATCTGTAGAACAACATGTGAAAGTTGTTTTTTAAAACATGTAAAATCATTTAGCTATGTTGGCAAAGAATTTTAAAAATTATTTTCTGGATGAGGACAAGTTACGAGTGGATTAGGGATCTATTTCAAGATACTCAGAAGGGGTTCCGAAGAAGAAATCTTCATAGATTTCACATCCAATGAAAAATTAAAAGGGGCAATTTTGTAATAAATCGCTCTTTGAATTTGGGGTAGAGGTGGGGATGAGGAATTATCCGTACTGAAAACAAAAGCACTTCGTATACTATTACCATTTTCAACATCCTACCTTTTTCAAACCGGATTTTCTGCAGTGGATGCCTTGAAGACAAAATATAGATCTCAGCTAAATATAGAAAAATAACTCTTTAAGTGTAAATTTCTGATATTAAACCTTTCTTTGAAAAACTTTCCTGTACAAGACAAGCCCGTGGAAGTCCCTAATCTAAACTTGTTCTTAATTTAGTAATAAGATTGATTGATTGAATATTAACGTCGCACTGTTCAGCTGCACGAGGGCTTTTGACGAGACCACGTAATTTTGAACCATGGTCAAGTGACGTGGATGACACATGAGCTGGCACCCCTCTCCTAACTACCACCACACCAACGGGAAAACGTTTCAACTCTCAACAGATTTAACGTGCATCGCTGCCCTACACGCCGGGTCTTTAGTGGTACTGGGCTCGAACTCGTGACAAGGCAAGCCACGATCCGATACCTATACCACTCGGCTACCGCGGCCAAAATCAGTAATAAGAAATTATTTATAAAATACCTTCTTCAGTACTGATACATCAAACATACACTGGCTGAAACACCGACTCTTCGCACGAGTTCATTTTTAAAAAAATAAAACATTATTCTTGATATAATAGCTGAACTGTAAGGAGAGTAAAACTGTGTGCACGACATTGTATACAAAAAAATGTAAAATAATTTTTTTTAGATAAATGCTATAATTGTAAATAACTGTTTAAAGAACTGTAATTTTAAACCTCACACAATTATGTTAAATTATGAAAAGAATATAAAATTCCGATGAAGAATAATTGTGTTACTTTTTAACATTTAAAGCGAAAAGACTTCAAAATGTTTTGTACTCGATACTAATTGCGGGGGGACTTAGTCACCCTAATCATTTGTTTAGAATTATTTTTACTATACACGATACAAATCGGAATTCTAGTGAATATTTTAATTTATAGAAAGTATACTTACCTTCTTTCAAGGACTATTCAATTCTTTGATGATTTGAGAAAAAATCCAATAAAACTGAACTAAAATGATTCAAAAGTACAAGACCATAATAAAGGACGCAAATCAGACACTTTTCAATTATCCTACAGAAATGTTAAACCAATCAATTCTTTTCCAAATGTCGCAAAATATTTACAATTTCCCTAAGCGAAAAGCAAACACATAAAAGATGGGAGGGAACTAATATTGATAATAACCATACCATAAGATTGAAGGTCAATCAAATGATTAGCAAACGTACTATGCAGCCTGGCTGAAAAGTGAATCATGACTTCCTTTTCTTTTTCTACAACTAATGTACAGTATTTCAATAATAATTACGGGGGTGAATTGTTTAACTTCTTAGAATTTTTCTCAGGGTCTGGGTTTCGTTTTTCTTTTAACGAGTAATATTTTATGTTAAAACGTAATAAAAAAATCTCTCATTGAGGAAATACAGCAAATAAAACAAAATGATTTTTTCTTCTTTAATTTGGTTTTGGGATCAAAGATAGCTATTTGATGACGGAAAAAAGCCAGATAATAAACATAAATTATGTCAGTGTTGTTGTGTGTATTTTTTTATGGAAGAAAGCATTTTGTTTTACTTCTCTTTCCGGTTATTTTTTTTTTAAAAAAATCTTTAAATTTTCGATACGCTCGCGCCCCCCTTGTAGGGTCATCGCGCCCCCCGCCCCACACTTTGAGAAACACTGACGTTTCGAAAATGATTCGTCACTCCTATTCTTACAGCTTGTGATACCCCCGGTCTGGAGGTATCATTTGTTCCTCATCCACGCGACCGAAGTTTGTAGGGATAAAAGATTGACCACTCAAACCATTCATAATAAATTTAATTTATTATCATCTCAATTTATATTAAGCGATGCAACACAAGTCTTAGAAACTAATGATCAGGAGTGATATGACATAAATTATAATTCTTAGCAAATAGCGTATTAAATCCTACTCACTATCTTTGTGATAAATTAACCACCGAATCTATATCTATAGTGGATTCCTTAACTCACTAGAGTCCACTCTATCATTAAAGTTTAATATTATATCGCTTACCGATATTCCACGGCGAACAGCTACCAATCTTTATATCTTCTTTATAATTCTGTAATCCAGTTTGATTCGGCAACTAGGCAACCTTTTGTCTTGTAACCCCCTTCTATACGGCTCTTATAATACTTCCTAAGACTTTCTAAGACCTTTCTCTCAAAGGCTAAAGCTCCAATATATATAATCATTCCTAATCTGCTATATATAATCATTCCTAATCTGCATAATATGTTTTCTTCTTGAGTTGGTTGGAATGAAATGCCTTTCTGACCCCAAAGATTCCCCAAGAGTTTTTTAGTGAAAGGTGCGATAAAGCCCCGTCACAAGCTGAGTTCGGAACTGGTGCCAGTGGCTTCGCAGTTTCCCACACAGTGTCTGCCATCTTCCATGCCATCCAATGCACTTGCTATACAACATCTTTTTTAAAATAATGTGTTATAGTATAATAGAATATAGAAGAATTATTAAAGACTGTTGAACACTTACAAGTAAAAATTATATCATTTTTCTTACGCCATTGACATATATTTGTTTCATCTTCGCCAAATTTTCAGTGCAGTCTATTCTGCTTCCGTTTTCTTCTGCTTATAAAATTGCCTCTATTTTCATGTTTGCAGCGTAGTGAACTTGCCTTGTCGGTGTTATCGATATCTTTCATGTTTAGGTGATCAAAGAAAACGTATACAAAACATTTTCCTAAATAAGATTAGACAACAGTGTTTAGGATAGAGTTGTGGCGGTGTGATATCTATATGAACTAGTACCAACATCACGCTAAGACGATCGTTTTGGCGTGATCGGTAAAGTACTTGCATTCGCTCGGAACGGAAGGTACCCAGAACGAACATTCTTTCCTTCATTGGTGACCCTGGCCGTCATGTGAACTACACCCTTCGCATTCGTGGCTCTATCTATCCACCGCAAAAGCAACCAAACCGTCAAACCTTGACGCAAATAAGTCGTTACTTCTCAAAGTCATCTCACACAATTGACGCAATTGAACCGTCACACAAAATGACGCAATTCTCAAGCCGTCACGCAAGAAAGACGCAACCCACCAAGTAATGCAACTGCTTACATGCTCGCCACAAATATGGTATCGTTCGTTAGCCTCTTCGCCGAAACACTGGCAGGGGAGTATGTGGTGGTGTGATATCTATATGAACTAGTACCAACCTAAACCTTGGGAGCAATAAGAAATCTTAATCCGAAATCAGATAACTAAATTTTCTAAACCAGCGCTTCTCAAACTGTGGGGCATTCCCCCATAGGGGGCATGATAACCCTAGAAGGGGGGCGCGAGCATATTGAAAAGTCGAAAATAAAAGATTATTTCAAAAAATTATGAATTTTTTAAAGTAAAACAAGCAAAAAACATTCTGTCATAATGAAAAAAATACATTTACACTAATATAATACACTTATAAATGTATCAGTAATGTACAATGAACTTTGCACTTATCTCAACAATACTAAGTTAAGGTATCTGACTACGTTCGGAACCGTGATTTAAAAAAAAGCACATAAATGGATAATTTTCATGATATTTAAATACATGCATACAATTGTTTTAAGGACATTTTGACAAAAAAAATTATTTAAATATAATATTTTGACTAAAAATTAACTAAGAATAATCTTTTTTGCAAATGTTCTCCTTTTGTGAAAAATAGTTCTAGTATAATAATATTTTGCCTCTATATAGCTCAGACCTCTCTACAGAGGCTCAACTAGAATTTTTTGAAAAACTCACATTATTTTCAGAGTTACCCCCAATTGAAATAATTATTCGCGTTTTTTTTTCTTAAAATTGCTCCCCTCTGTTGTCGTAAAATATGAATATAAACCTACTTATATGTTATATATTTCAAAAATTATAGTTGAGCCTCTGTAGAGAGGTCTGAGCTATATACAGGGAAAATATTATTCTAATAGAAGCATTTTTTACAAAAGGAGGACATTTGGAAAAAAGATTACTCTTAGTTAATTTTTTGCCAAAATATTATATTTAAATAATTTTTTTTGTCAAAATATCATTAAACCCATTTCATGCATATATTTTAATCTAAGTTACACTAAATATCATGAAAACTATCCATTTATGCGCTTTTGCATATCACGTTTCCGAACGTATTCGCATACCCCTTAAGAACAAGTTTAATAATCACCAGTGACCTCACCGGTTGCTTATATCTAAAATTATATGCAAAAATTAACACTTATCTGGATCATTTATACGGCTTGTAATTAATCCCTTAATTGAATATTAAAATACACATGATTCACTCCTCAATGCCACTGTTTTTCACGTATGCACGCATATGTGGTGTATTTGGGGGAGGTAGAAAAGGAAAATACATAAGAAAATCCTTTGTGTGAAATAAATAAATCTTTCTCAAACATTGTTAAGGTCATTTTATTGCACATTCCGAAGTCTTCGGAATAATTTTATGGATAGTAGTAAACGTATTTCGGAAAGACGTATATATACGTCCTGGGCAATTTATGAAATTGCTCAGCGAGGCGCTTATATACGCCAGTGGCGAAGAGGTTAACGTCGTATTGTAGCTTTAGCGTCAAAGTATCGTATTATCGAATTCAATACGTCGTTATTGTGTGGAAGGGAGCTCGATGAATATTGTGATTGAATATTGGGTCACAAGTATTGTGAAAGTTTGAGAAGCACTGATCTAAACTACTTATATTTGTTAATGCTCCTTAAATGATCTTGCTCACAGCCTGATAGCTCGTTGAGCTGCAAGGTTGATGCCTTCCCCAATACTGGTGGATTCTCCTTCTACTATTAATCTTAAGATAGACTATCACCAGTTGCTTCTTAATAATACTTGGGATTTCATCTTACCATCAACTCTTAACCATTTTGTCGTATACTCAACGACTGACACTTAAATGGAAGTCGCTTTTGCATAAATCAAATCATCGCTACGGAAAGCAATTTTTAAACTAACATCGCAGTTAAAAAATATTTTCTTCAAGACGAGTAGTTGAAGACTTGAATAGAACCCGTTATATGCTTACCGGTGAAAAAAAAATGTGGAAAGAGATTTTTACAAAATGAAAACGAGTTCAAAATTTTTCCCACCTCAGGTTTTTAAAACAAATAATCATGTTTCCTTCTTATTCAGCTGTCTTTTTTATTGCAACTTTAGTTACTATCCATTTTATTTAATCAAATAAATAAGTATCATTTGTATGTTTTTCTTCAGTTTATTTTTAGTCAACGTCGCCCAAAGGTAACAGAAGGCTTAGATGACAGACCAGAGGATTTTGAATTACGTCTTATGGTAAGAACAAATTAAGAACTGATATCACATTTCACCACATATTTATCATAAAATAGCTACTGTGCATGACAGTTATTGATGGAATCTAAAATCTTACAAACACACATGAAACATATTATAAAATTTTAACCTCGGGTATTGTGACTGTATCACCGCAGACCGAAGAGGAAAACGAAAAAAAAATTGAAATCCACTGATCAAAAATGAATTACTGACTGTGATTATTCGCCATATAAAATTCTAGTTACTGGGACACACATATTGCATGCATTAACTTCCAGGTCCATTTAAATAAATCTTATACGTGTCATTAAATACATTATATGAAAGTAATTAAACAGTCTACTGACAACTAACTGTCATTCAAATTTAATATAAAGTTAATAAAAAGATAATATGTAAATTTTTACGAAACATATATACTTCAATATTAAAAAAAGGATATCAAAGTTTTTATAAGAAATATTTTATTTTAAGAAGTTATGATAAAAATTGCATGTTCTATATAATTAGAGAATAAATCATAACATTAACTTAAAATTTGGATAAAAATAATATACCCATAAAATTGTGGTATACTAAAACAGCGTGCATAAACCCAGTGTGTGTATAATTATATAATGCAAGAAATTATTTAATATATTAGTATAACTTATACACACAAATATATGTTATATACAGTACCATACTGATTCTAATACACACTTAAAATTTACGGGCGTGCTCTATAAGCCGGGTTTAAATATGATACCTGTAACAATTAAAAAGATAAACAAATAGAAGAATAAAGAGAAAAAAAATAAAGTTCAATTTATATACAAATACAGTTTATTTGTGAATTTTAAGGGTTATATTTCTAGAATTATGCTACTGTTTCAGAGAAGCCTGGCAGAAGAATAAATTATTTCAAAACATAAAAGCATTGCATACGTACCTTTCAGATTTCTACGTAAAAATGGATGCGCATTATACGGTGAATATACCTAAACATTTTTAAAAAATTAACTTAAAAGTCTAGGTCCCCACGTTATACTGCGGGATATACGATAATTATAATGTATTTTTAAATTAACAAAATTTTAAATTTCAATCATACATATACATCAAACCATCCACCAACAAAATGCTATTTAAAATATTACTTGCCTCAAGGACATATAAATTTTTAAAAAAATGAGATTCATATACAGTGAAATACGTTTAATGCGAAAACGCTTAAGACGAAATATCGGTGAATAAGAAATATTACAACAATCCTGACAAACTACTATGCATTGCCATGCATTTTTTTCTCGAAAAACGAGATGAAAATCGCTTAACACGAAAAGATTTCCTTTGTGGGAAGGAACAAAATACGGGAAATACCAGCCGAATTAGACTGCCCTACTGCATCATGGGAAGTATTCGTTACAGTGGATGATGATAAGGTGTACACAGAACCAATTAAGGCAGAGAAAGACACTCTGGAGTTTTTTCAGGGCTAAAAAAATATCATTGATGCAGATTCAGACGACAAAAATGAAATGAATAATGTTGCTGTTGTGTTTACGTCATCCGAAATGAGAAATCATGAAAAGTATTCGCAGCTATTTAGACACACATTCCAATGGTGAAATGAATAACAAAAAGGACAATAAAAATGACAATGTAAAGAAAATTATCAGATTATTTCTCCAAAACTCATGAAAAATGTTTTGTTTTACAAAAAACTTGAAAGTTTTGTATTAAATTTTTTTAAGTCTTTGAGATTATTTTTATTTTAGTTATTTTTTTATTAAATGCATGCCTCTGTGCATATCTATGTAAATAAAATAAACTCTAATAAACTTAATTTTCTTAATATATGTATTTTTTGTTCAGTTTTTCGTGTTAAGTGATTTTCATTGTATATTACTTTGGAGCAGTGGCGCACACAATGGGGGGGGAGTCCTAGGGGTCCGGACCACCCCAAAGCCCTTGATTTTGTTTCTGATTGATGATAATTTTAAGTATGTAGTACTTAAAATTTAATTCAATATTTGTTATTAAGGATTAATTTTATTAATTAATACTAATTATTTATTCAATAATTAGTTTTTAACTGTTTTCTGTCCCAAAAAATCGACAAAATGAAAAGGAGCATGATACAAGAATGGTGGACTTTCCACCCTGGAACCCCCCCTTTTGAAAATTCCTTTGTGCACTCTGCTTTGGAACAATACAAATTATCATTTTAATTAACTTATAAAAATGCGATAAAGGACAGAAAGACAGAGACAACAATTCAGAAGAAAAAGTTGTTTTTATGCCCCTTAGAAACAAAGCGTCAAATCCAAAAGATAGACTGTTGTAAATGAAACTTCAAATAAAAGAAAAGAGATCAGAAGGTCGATTATAAGTATCGAATTGCTTCTTTCCTCTTTCCAGAATTCAATAAATAACCTGCAGAAAGAGAAAAAGAGAATGGTATCATCCAGGTAAGGACGACCCTGCAAACTTTCTTAAAGAACTTTATCCAATAACCTGTCATGGCTCCTGAAAGGCACCGGAGTGATAAAAGTTCAAAGAGGCGGGAAAGGTTGACTGCATTTAAGTGGATTCGGGGGTGGATACTGGGGGCAAAGGGAACGTCAGCTAAAGATCAAACGAATGGAAACGCCACCTAAGTGGGAAGAGTCTTATTTACTTTTCATTTTTCTGTCACCTCTGTTGACAGGTGGAATAATCTAAAGTGAAATTCATTAACGGAAATAGTGCTGAGGTACATTACTGTTATTTTTAGGTGAAAAATAAGCATAAGGAAAATTTGAAAATATTTTGTTTCCGCTGGTTTATATGCTTTAATTTTGGTGGTGTTTTTGTTGGTTAATTAATTGCTTTGTCATATTACTGGAATGAATTGTGGTGTTTTTTTTACTTTGCCCCCCCCAATAACTTAGAGTATGCGATTTATTTTATACAAGAAAGATCCCAAGCGATTTATTTCATTGAGTAATTAATTGTTCTCGATATTTTACAAGCATCCTTAATTGAAAATTGTTTTAATGAAAAACCCAATTCACTTTATTAGACTTAAGGTATCCGTCTACTTGCGGCAACTGGTTTTTGAAAAAGGGAGATATGGAGATTTTTATGTGATTTTTAGATTTATTTAGTATATTTTAAGGGAAAAATCGTAAAATTGAAAACAGAAAAAAAAATTTATTATTAAAAGGGGAAAAAACTTGTTAAAATGTACAAAAAAATTATATGAACGGGGCCCGCTCTGTACAAAAATGTTTAGAACAAATTCTCAATTTTAATGTGTTACTTTGTTATTCATATTTGAAATGACCTTCAGGATAATAGATATTTTCATTTTTACAAAAACTAGAGCATTCTATCTTAGTGAATATATGAAATTGCTTAAGAAAACAGTGATTATAATCACATAAAAGACTGTAAATTTTGAAATAAAACATTAATTGATAAATCTGAAGGTCACAACACTTCTACTGTTACACAAAACCTTCACAAAAATTTTGAGCAAATTATTTTCAAACCTTTTTGAGCAATCGCTGTCCCTGTTTGAATTTTTCGAAAAAAAAAAAACACATTTCGAGTAAAACGCAGGGGTTAAAGTTTGACATCTTGTGTAAAGTTATGTCATCTTTTTTTTTACTAAAACACATGTAGTTTGTGTTCTAGTGAATGAAATAAAAAGCTTGGTATTTTTATGAAGCTAATAAGATGGCCTATAAAATAAAATCATAAAAAATTGTCAATTTTTGAAAAAAACCATGATTTTAGGGTAGTCGGATACCTTAATGAGACAAAATTATGTAGCAAATTATTATTGGAGCTTTATTCCTTTAAAATATATAAAAGTTCATTCGTCCGTAAGCTGTTATTCTTGGCAAGAGAATTTATTTCAGCCACGAACCTGCTTGTCTACAGCTACTCCGTGTAAGCCTTAGATGACGGGGAACGAAAGAAATCCATATTCAAGACAATTGTTAAGTGTTTTTGTTCCTGTCCTTCTGCCATTCGCTACTTCTGGAAGTAGAGGTCACTGCATACCCCCTTCCTGAAGAAGAAACTAGCTTTTATAACTAATGAACTTTCTGAGTGATAATTAGAGAAGTATGTTTTTCATTAGTTTTTGTGTGCCATTGGAACATTTATCCACTGATGTAGTGAGCAGTCACTGGTTTAGATGGTGGGTCAGGTTGGCATGTGTACCAATACTATTTGAATCACTAGTCGTGATTTATTGGAAATGTCTTAAATTGACTCTAAATGGATATGTGCACAATCAACGAGTAGTGTTATGTTGTGCTGTCATCAAGAGTTCAATTCATGGGTCACTATTTCAGCAGTAAGCTGTAGTGATGAAGAAAGAGAAGATGACCCTTGGTCACCTTGGAAAGAGCCTGTAGATCAGGGAGATTTGAACTGCCCTCCTATGGGTCCATAGACCACAATTTTCATAGCTTATACAACTGGGACAAAAAGGAATTTCTTTTTGAGCCATTCGTTAAGAGCTTATGCTACTGGCGTTTTTTGAATGCCGATTACAGAAGTAAGGGGTCACTGCATTAATTTTCATAATCTATCCCTCCCAAATCCTGTTCATTACCTCATCGTGGAGAGAGGGTGTTCCTGGGCGGAATGGGCGAAGTACGCTGGGAGTTCGCTCCTTGCAGGGTCACCCTAGACGCGAAGACCATTGCATTATGTCCAGCTAAAATCAGCAGGTATTATAGCCAAGATTGACTTCTACCATTTAGGTGCTCCGATCCCTGTATCAAAAGAAGCTAAACATTTCCTCCTCCATAGGAACTCGTTGACAACAACAACATAATATCTTAGAGAAGAAAACAATTTACGCAATGTTAATTGTGTAAATTGTTTTCTTTTGTTGTAAATTGTTAAAATTAGTGTTCTAATTTTAAGAGTGACTGAATATACTATACTCGTTTTTTTATTTTGACCACATGGAAGAAAATATCCTATATTTTAATGATATGGATAAATCATTATCAGAAAGATCATTGAATTTTTTTCAAGTACAATGCATAAATTTATTTTTTTCAAAAATTTGATCTCATAGCGTGCAATTTGCCAAAGAGTTTCGAGAGATAAAACAGATAAAAAACATTAATAAAAAGTAACACTGTTACATTTTATAAAAAAAGCAGAACAAACAGAAAAAAAAAATTGCTAAATAAAATTATTTTCTCTCTACATTAATTTGCAATGCATCTACTCCAAGAATGAAAGTGATCAGAGTAACTCACTTTTTCATCTAATAAACATGAAAAAACAGATTTTCATTATAAATATACTAAATGTTAATTAAAACCTTTAACAATTCACCTATATTTTCCTTTCCTTAATTATGCTTTAAAATTTCTGTAACTCATTTTATGTAGTGTAAATTGATGTATAATACATGTAAGTGTCGTAAATATTGAAGAATTGAAATTACATTAAATATAATTATCAGTATTAAGTTCGTCAATTCACTTTGGAGCAGCTTACTGATACCTTAGGATAAAGAAAAAAAATTACTGTTTCATTAAAGGAATATTAATTGAAAAATAGAATATTTTGTGAATTGGGATTAAGAGAGTAAAACAAGATAATAAAGGAGAAAAATAATCCCCAGGTCCTAATTTTTCCTTCAGGCATAATATTGAGAACCACGTAATTAATTAACAAAGATTTTTTTTTAAGTATAAAGTGCTGTTTTGTCAATTCTTTCATTTTCTTCCGCAATGTGTATCCTTTGTTTGTTATTCATTAATTTAACTAAGGGGAAAAATTTTTTTTATGTCCATGATTTGTCCTTAGTACTTGTATTCTTAATTTTAATTTATATTGTTTTTAATAAGGATATCCATCATCACTTTCAATGATTGTTTGTAAATAATATTAGCTCTCGTCAAGAAAGCTCTAAAATATGATAATTGTATGAAAAGTATATGTAAATACATAAAGCAACGTTTCTAACTAAATAAAAAATTAATGTATTAATTAGCGAATAAAACACAAACACATTGTACTAAGTAACCTATCAATGACTATACTATATTAGCTTGTACTGCAATGTTTTATGAGATATAGCGCTTGTGGATGGGGTACCTAGTGGTGTTGTAGCCACGAAATCGTTGCCGTAGTGTCACGATTTTGAGTTCTGGTGCCACTTTGAAAACCAACACGTAGGGCAAATTGATGCCCGTTAAATATATTGAGGCTCAATATCTTGCCGTAGGTGTGTTGTGGTAGTTAGAAGAGGGGATACCAGCTCAGATGAACATAGCCATGAGGAAGAATAGCATACCAAAATCTCTTAGTATGGAATCTGATCCTTCTAAGTGCAATGCTTGCTGGGTACCATTTGCTCATACTCCGTACCAAATTATCCAACAGCTCTAGCGGTAAGGGTTGGTATTATTCAAAGAACCTCTTGTATTTGCAAGAGGATACGATCTTGCTACCAGGCACCACCTCAGAGCCTCTCACAGATGTTCAATGGGATCTAAACCTGAGTCAAAGGAGCAGGCTAGCCAATCCGTTCTGCAGCTATCCTAAATTGCGTGAAGCACCCAACAGCATAGGTCATGTGTGGATGGCTTTGTTGTTTGAAAAAATTGAAAATGGATGAAAGGCACCTTGGATTAGAAGCACGTGTTGGAGAATAATTCTATCGCAGTAACGAGCTTCGGTAAGTGAGCCGTTGTCAAAAATATGTCCATTCCGTATACCACCCTCCGTTTCAATCTCCAACTGAGAATCGTTGCTGAGACTGAAACGATTCTAATTAGCAAAGAGAAAGGGACTCCACTAATGAGATATCCAGTCTGTCTCCTCGATACCACTGTATGCGGAGTCGCCGATGAGTTGCTATTTATGGCATGCAGAGTTCAGGACGAAGGGTGAATAGATCCGTCTTAGGCAGACGGTCTATTAAGTATTCGACTACGTTCGGAACCGGGATTTTAAAAAGCGCATAAGTGGAATAATTTTCATGAAATTAAGTGTCTCGCTTAGATTAAAATATATGTATAAAATTGTTTTAAGGACGTTATGACAAAAAAATTATTTAAATACAATAATTTGGCAAAAACTTAACTTAAAATAACCCTTTTTCAAAGCGTTCTCCTTTTATAAAAATGCTTCTATAATAATATTTTGCTTAGATAAAGTAAAGACTTCTCCAGAGAGTCTGAACTAGGAGTTTTGAAAAATTCGCATTATTTTCAGAGTTAACATCAATTGAAATAATTATCGGCGTTTTTTTCTTAAAATTTCTCCCCTCTGTTGTAGTAAAATATAGATCAATCCACTTCTAAGTTATATATTTCAAAAATTCTAGTTCTCTCTGTACAGAGGTCTGAGCTATATACAGGTAAAATATTATTAGCATTTTTCATAAAAGAAGAATGTTTTGAAAATGGGTCATTCAATGTTCATTTTTTGTCAAATTTTTGTACTTAAATAGTTTTTTGTTGTAATAATATTCTTAAAACCATATTTTGTATACCTTTTCTAATTTAAGTGACGCTAAATATCATAAATATTATCCATTTATACACATTTGCAAAATCGCGGTTCCTAGCGTAGACGGATACCTTAAATGTGATACTTGCCACATGCGGATGCTGAGCAATGTTGCCCATGTTCCAGTGTGTCTTCGCCTGAAGAACGATTTACTGGTCATGATTTGCCATTATTTTCCTAGGTTAACCCTGTACAGCTTTTCTTATAGCTCTACCGGCTATTTGGAATTCTTTCCAAAGTCTTCAATCTACATTTTTTTTCAATTACAAATGTTTGTGCAGTACTAGTCAAACAAAGCCCCTCTTCAAAATTGCCAACCATTTTACGACGTGTACAGGTAAGGCAAGGCCGTATAAAGGCATCCGAATGACTTCTTGTAGCCGTTTTGGACGTACGATGTCATTTTCATTCGCTGAATGTCTGGAAATATGTTTTGTAAATTGCATTTACTCTGACGGTCCGCATCCCACGTGTTTACGTGCCATGACACCCCTCTGTTGTCATAGCTGTAGTCTTTACAAAATCATCACCTTTCCATAGAGAACTTATCACTGTACTGGTCTCAATCTCATGTTCTCGCAATTATGTCCTTTTCAACAAGTTCATGGTTATATGCCGAAAAATGCTGATTTTTCCTATGTTTAGTCCTCTAGTGCATATTTTTAAAATTAAAAAATTATAAATACAACATAAGAACAAAGGTAGAAAAATACAAATCCACATTTTATAAGCTTTTTAAAAATTGACAAAAAATAAATTCTTGCTTACTCTTTACTTTTTTTTTCTATGCAGGCTAGGAGATTTGCTATTGATTCTTAGAAAAAAAAATTTTAATTATCTATAAAAGGAGGAATACTTTTTGTAATCTTTGATTTATCGAATATATTTTTCTTTAAAAAACACTAAATTAAATTTTTCCTAAAGTTTTAAAGAAAAAATTCAAACTGATTCGCAGGATAATAATAAAAAATGTAGAGAAGATTGATATTCTACAATTTTAACTAACTTGAATTTTTTTTAAAAAAATTGTAAATAGGGAAGTTAAAGAGTGGTTTTTTTTTACAAGAGTACAAATATATATCGAATACATTGTTCTTTAAAACAATACTTAATTAAGTATTTATACAAGTCTTAAAGCAGTTGTGCTCAAATTCATGAAGCTTCTAAGCTGCCGTCTCTTTTTCAAATCCTACTGTATGTTACCAACCCAACCAAAAGAACTACCAGCATTTTCAAAAAAGCTAACATTTGTTTATTGCTTATGAACCTAAATTCTAGTAAATATGAAATTAATTTTAATTAAACTGTATATAAGGAAATTAAATTGGAACTGAGTGAACATAAGGAAAAAAATGTAGTTAGTAATAAGTAATAAATATATTTTTATACATAAACTTAGGCTGTGTCAGAGGAGGAATCAGGGTTAGCCAACCAATGCGTGGACACGATCTACCGAAAGGGTCCCGTGGGCTACTAGTAGCTCACGATCGAAGGTTTACCATTTACTGTTTTAAACGATAAATATTATACACCATTCCAACAAGAGGACGTTTGAGCTCTTTACAAATTTAACGTGCACCTCTCCCTTTCACGACGGGTTTTTAGTGGTACTGGGCTCGAACTCGTAACACCTTTGGTGATCAACAAATAACAAGTTGAACTTTTTCTTTCTTGTGTCTTTTTGACAAGTCGAACTGAACCTTGTGGTACACTTATGGCTTCATATTTCAGTTGATGGAGTTCTTTAGGAAGCCATTGAAAATTTTCCTTTCGTTTCATGTTCATCGTGTTTCTCAATCATGAATAATATGCATCAGTTTCAACTTCCTTCAATACAGATCACAGATGCCACCGCTGCCTGGTTATAAGTGTATTCAGAAAAAAATACGGATGCTCTAAAAAGTATTATGACGTTTCTCACTATGCTTTATATGTTTCAGATTACTCGTAAAAATAAATCTTAGCCAAATAATCCTTCAAAAATCAATCAATTCTTTCCAAATATCGTAAAACTCTTCATTATTTACAATTTCCCTATGCGAAAAACAAATACATAAAAGATGGGATGAAACTAATGTAGAAACCCTACCACAGTAAGTTTGAAGGTCAATCAAATAAATGACTAGCAAATTTATTATGCTGCCTGGCTGAAAAGTGAATCATGTCTTCCTTTTCTTTCTACAACTAATATACAGTATTTCAATAATAATTAAAGTGATGAAATGTTTATCTTAGAATTTTTCTCAGGGTCTGAGTTTCGTTTTTTCTTTTCACGAGTAATATTTTATGTTAAAACAGAAGAACGCCAGATGATAAACATAAATTATATCAGTGTTGTTGTGTATTTCTTTTATTATGGAAAAAGTATTTTGTTTCACTTCTTTCCGGTTATTTTTTTAAAAAAATCATTAAATTTTCGATATGCTCGCGCCCCCCTTGCAGGGTTATCGCGCCCCCCCAGGGGGGCGCGCCCCACACTTTGAGAAACACTGCCTTAAAGAGATAATGACTCTATTTAAAAGATAGTGACACTGTTAAAGAGATAGTGACAGTATTAAAAAGATAGTGACTATGTTTATTTGTTTGTCTCAATAGATTTTTAAAAAAAATTATTTCGAAAATGTTTGGCTTTCTATAAAATAGTTTATTACATTTATAAGTATCTTTTGTATGATTTAAAAAAGGAATATTTTTATTCTTTGTACAATAATTTTCAAAAGGCATGTAAAAAACATAAATTAATGTAATAAGATCTAAGTTCTTGTTTTAGATTAGTTTATTTTACAAATGGGGTGCATAATGGCAACTAAGCCTTTGCAGATACGATAAATCCCCAAATGTGAAAGCCATTTCTTGAAGAGCGTCTAGCGAAGGAAAGTCCACCGCTACTTACCGAATCACTTAAATTAAGTACTTCTGTTAAAAAAAGGCAATTATTGTCATGAATAGAAAAGAGGCAAGTGATTAACCATTTTGGAATCTTAACTAAATGTGGGTGTACTTTAGTAATAATTTGCATAGGGTTTGTAATATTTTTTTTTCTTTTTTAAGGAAAATCAAACTGATAGGGCTTTATTTTATTAAACCGATTCAAATTAAGTTAACTTAAACTAAATCATTAAAGTGTTTGCTGAATTTATGATTGAAAATAATACCGACGCTAAAATCATGCAAGCGAGATAAATTAATGTAAAATTCTTTCATTGGGGATTACAGTACCAAATGATGTGATAGAAGCTGTTAATATTCCACATTTTCAGAAATATGTTAGTGATCAATGAACCCAGTGATATATGTCTTTTTTTAAACTTTTTCTAGAACTGATATGACCCCCTTATCACTCATTCTCCGCATGAGAAGAGAGTGTGTGAAATTATGACCACCCAATAAAATTGAAAACTTTAAATTTTGTAATGTTAGCTAAGGGATTAGTTAGGTGAGTAAAAAGCAATAGGATATATATATTAGTATTGTCATTTAAAATTATTTATTCATAGGTCTATACTCATGAAATAATATTTTTTGCGAAATATACAATAATAATTGTGAATTAATTCTAAGAAGGAAACAATAGGTTTATGGCAGTTGAAATAGGTTATAAATATACTTCAGATTCGAAATTATTTAAATATATAAAAAAAACTCCGTCAAGCGTTATTCCGTACTTTGTCATGCATTCATTTGGATAATTTGATATAATTAAAAATTGAATTTTTATCTTAAAAAATCTACTGAAAGCTTTGATTTGCCTTTTGAAAAATCTGCAATAAATTCCCCACACAAAATAATAGGTAATTTGCTCAAAAGAGTTTATCCGGCTTCAGCGTACGCAACTAAATTTTTGTGAACGAATTCGATAATTTTCTCTACACTTTGATTTGGTGAAAGATAAATAGTAACCATTAGAATTATTTGTCCATTTTCGGACCTACATTTCGCTGCACAAATTTCTCCGATACATGACTCATTAAACTCAAATAATTCAGTAGTTTTTGAGGATACATCCATTTTTGAAATGACATAAGTTGTCATATCTCCTTTTTTATAAATAGCAACTCTACCATCTCTATGATTGTGTCTTTAGAATTTAGCAATACAATGAAAATTTGGAGCATCTATGTGTTCTTCATTATTTATCCAAGTTTCTGTTAAAAGTAATATAGTTACATGTTACATAGCACTGTCATCGAGATCCAAAGCATGTGCAAGTAAACTTTGAAAGTTCAAAGAATATATTGACATTCCCTCTTTTTTGTGGAAATGAAGTTTGTGAAGATATCTGTGATTGTTTTAAGTTTGCTTTGTAATACACTTTTAAATTCATTTTGTAGATCTCTGACAGATGTATATTCTCTTAGGCAATGGAAGAATTTTGGATATGAATTTTCCATAACAGTGTAAAGTCCTTCCAGATTTGTTGATCCTTTTAACGCAATATATACCAATTATTGATAATGTGTTTTCTCATACTGATAACAAGTCTTGAAGGACTTTACATTGTTACGGAAAATTTTGATCCTTTTTTACGAGCGTTACAAACGCGAGCGTAATAATGATTGGCTTTTTAAAACGCATCATTCAAATTTTCTCCAGCAAAACGCGCCTAAAGAAGTTATCACTTCAAAAAGAACCTTTAACATATATGCTTACACCCCCCCCCCACACACACACACGCGCGCGCGTACGTATATGCTTAGCAAATGCCCCAATTAATTTCTAATTAATATTGCTTCTTTTTAATTTCAAATTTTTAATTTTTATGCATGTAAAACTGTAATTATTTTACGAAAGAGGTAGAAAAAAAGGAATAATCCCTTCTTTATTTCATTTCCCATACTTTATTTCTGGAAACTGTAGTAATGGTAATTTCTTTCACTGAATGCATTACAGTGGTATTAAATAAAACTTAAGAATATTTCGTAAATATAGATATGATAGTCAAAATTTAATTAAAACAATTAATTTCTTTTAAAATACTTAGAAGAAATCTTTTCGTTGGATAGTCAATACGCTATTTATTTACTGGCTTAACAATTGCATTTTTACTGTACGAAAGGGTAGTAACACAATGAATGTATTCTTTATATCATGTTTTAAGCAGGGATCTACTGGTTGAAACTCTCTCTCGGTAGCCCGTTTAGTTTTAGTAAAAATAATTGAATTAATGAAAAAGAGAAAAAAAAAGGCCATCCAATCGTATGTATAAAAGTATATGCGTGTTAGTCAATATATGATAGCAATCTTCCTAAGAATTCTTTTTCTATATTAGGAACAATGAAAATTTAAATTTATATAATACATCTGAAATTACTTGGTAAGGAAGGAAATTATGTATTTAAAATTGTTTGACACGTCTGAAATTATTTACTAATTGTAATTTAGTATTTTGTATTAAACATTTTGTGTTTTGAAAATGGTATTTTTTTTGTAAGATCAAGACATAATTGTGTATTGATCCATATTTTTAAATACTATACCCACTTGAGATATCATGTCGTTCTGTTAATATTCTATTTAAAAGCTCTGTTAATGTTTATATTTAATTATACGTATTTTGACTTGAATTTTTATACTCACACAATTTCTTTCTTTTTTACTCTTAAAAAAGTTCATTATACTAGTAAAAAGTCTCTTAGAAGTAGTTTAGATCACTTTCTTGAAGGTTATGTTAATATAAACGAAAAAATAAATATCTTTTTTGCCTTGTGTTTATTATGCATTATGTTATCTGAATCTTATTGAGAGTCCTCCAATATAATAAGCCCCTTTTTAGAAATAGCACTGGCATATTTAAAAAATACAAACATTAATTCCACAATATATATATTCCTTCTAATAAAGGATAAGCAATTTTGATAATGTAAAACACTATCTCTAGTATTACTATGGAATTAAATGGATTATTTATCAATACAAACATATTAAAGATATAAGTAACACTTTAAATCAAACAATTAAACACCTTTAAAGAACCCTTCAATGAGGTAGAAGAAATCTATGGAAAATACATGTTTTATGAGAACTATTTGCTTCCTCATTAGAGGAGAAATATTTGTTCTATAATTGACAGCAAAATTCACAATTATAGCAATATTTAAACATAATAACTCATATTTTAAGTAAAAATTCCTTGAATTTCTTGGAGCCATTTCTGCATTCCATTCATACAGGTATGTTTTATGTACGTTTTCATATAACCTTCATGAAAGTATGTTTTTTAAGAGTAACTTCTCTGTAAGAATTATTTGCTACGAGGTATAATGTTTCAGATCTTTCAATAGAATTTTAGTATCTGAAATATATAGTTTTCCTTTTATTGAGAAAGAGTCGAAATGACATACCTTTTCACTCTCCCGATGATAGTCAAGACTTTTAAAGCAGTTCTTACTTTCTTCTTGAAAAGAAAATGCAAAGTTGTAACTCATGAAATATTTGGAATTGCTTTTGATTGCAATGACGAAAGTAGGAAAAAGTTTTGTGGTCTTTGTGGAATTCTAACAAGGCAATATGCCTGGATACTATACAAAGCTGAGTATTTTATTTCGTTCAAATTGTAAAGCTGAAACCGGCCATTTTTGCAATAAATCTCTGTATTATTATGACAGAATGCATGTAAAAGAGAACATCGTTCCATTTTGCTTTGGTAGATATTAACATTCACTTTATAAGGATTATCATTTTGTTATTTAAGAACAAGATTACCCCTACATGACTTACAGATCTGTCTAAAAATATAAGAATAAAAAAGGGAAAAAAATTATGTATACATTTGTATAAATTGCTCGGTTCAATTTCTATTGATTTACAATTTTATTTATTTTAGTATGAAAAAGATATCGAAATTGACTCGCAAGAATCTTTTTTTTTTGCATAATACTCGTTTTAAATTCTAATGAGTTGCGGTAAAAACTGAAACTAATTGAAAATAATTAAGTTAACTGAAACTATAAGTAGTTCCCCAGTATCATTAATTTGAGAATATTCAGTTTTCACTGTGGCTCATGAACATACAGTTTCACTTTTTGAGAGTATTCTGTTTTACTATGGTTATGAAGTTATACTTTGCTAAGCCTAATTCGAAAAATGGTTGTATGATAAATTTTTGTTTTGCCTTAACTATGTATCAGACTACTTTATTAACACTAAACCTGATACAGCTGTCAGATGACCACTTTTGAGACTTTAACCTTCTAGTAGCGCATCGCGCAATATCCACGCAACGTGTATGTAGCAAAATTTGCTCAACCCGCGATTTCTGCGGGTATACATTTGTTTCTACTTTAAGCTGTTCAACCCGTGCTGTTCCTGTATATGGTTTTCATTTATGTTTTTATATTTATATTTTTATAATCTATCTCTATATTTTAAAATAAAAACTCTTTTACAATCTTTTTTTGTATATTTTAATTTTAAAATGTAGATTTAATGTCTAGATTTGAAATACGTAATAAAACCATACACAATTTCTGAACCTACTTTGTTAAAATAACTGCGTAGCGAGAGGATTAATAAAAATTGTAAAATTTCAGGTTTTTATTTTACTTGAACTTACTGCATGATCTTTTTTATAATACATAGCTCTCTACTTATAATTTTTCAATATCTTCCTCTCTCTCTTCTAAAAATCATACGTACTCTGCTTATATCGACTGTAACACCGGTCGTTTGAACTTCGAAAAATAAATCACATTTTTTACAGTTATCTGCATTGATATCAAAAACTTCCAAATTTACCAAAAGAATATCAACCAAATGTGTGACTCACCGATTTATGTACAGCTTGTTTTGAGCTTATCAACAGTTTGTTTTAAGCCTAGCAAAAAACCCCGGCTGGTGGTGAACTCTGAGGCTTATTAGCAACTACCGCAATTTTTTGAAAATTTGTCAGTTCTATATGTTATCATCGTAGGCCACAAACTTTGGGTAGTAAAAAAAATCGTTAGTTTTTGGGGGCATTTTTGTGTTTTATTGTTTGTGGATTATTCACACACCAATTCAAACTGTTAACCCTAAACCGTCAAATTAAAAGAAATTGTCGGAAAAAATAAATGATGTAAAGGAGCTACCCCCTTAAATAGACAAAGAAGAATATTAGGAGAGTAAGGGTGGTATGAATGATCTATTGCAGGGACTATGGTCCGTGGACTCCTGTGTGGGTCCACAGAACCTCTCAGTGTTACCGTTGAGATTTACCACTTTTACAGACTCTGAAAGACCACGTGGAAAAAATGAAAGATGTGTCATACTATACTTGATTACTAAATAGTTCCCGATGAAAAAACTCTATTAGAACTTGTATTTGGTCAAGAATATTATGTTGGGGAGGGATGCTCAAAATCTTAGGGGTCCGCGATGTCACCCTGATGCATAAATGGGGGCCGTGGTGATCATAAGTTTAAGAATCACTGATCTATTGAATCTGAGCAATTCAACACAAATAGTAAAGAAAACGTGAATACGCTTAGGAGACGAAAAATAATGAGAGTGATCTCTAGTATAGAAGACGAATGTAAAGAGAACGAAAAGAATGTTCAACTTTCAATAATTAGAACTTTTCGGGGGAGAAATCGAGAAGAATCTGAACTTGGAAGATTCTCGCTTCGAACTATTTTCAGAGAAATATTAGAGCCAACCACATATGCGACACGCAATATTATAAGGATCACGATAAGAAGTGCATTACGCATAAAATGTAAAAATTGCAACGAAGATTGAATTTTATTTCAATTTGAATAATGACATATATGTAAATTACTGCAGTAAAGTACAACTTTTCAATTTCCATTATTTCTAAAAATGTATAAGCCTAAAATTTAAAAAGAATCTTTCATTATTAATTTTTTTTGTTATAGGACTCATGACAATTTCTCTTCATTATTTATAGCCTGTAAAAGGAAGTAAAATTTATTTGAAAAGGGGTCATTTGATCGCTATCGGTAGAAACAAGTTTATATAAAATGTCAGTACGTTGAATGTTAAAAACCTCTTAAAATAAAAATCATTCTACTACAAACGAAAATTACATTTGAAAATTAAAAAAATAATTTGTTTCGGAGAGTTTTTTTCCATATTTTTACTTTAATATTAATAATTTGATTATAGATAAGTGTAATTGCTTTAGGCAACTATCTGCTTTTAAATCTTTTTTCTTATATGTGTTTGAAACTGAATGTAAGTTAGTGACGATGTTAAAAGCATGTTGTAACTCACGTCAATTTTAAAATCAGTTGCTATCTTTTCAACACAATAGCAATACTCTCCTCTTCTCACAAATTGTTGAAATCTGATGGATGAATGAATGATACCATTATTGTATAATGATGGTATTCGAAACTTTTATTCTACAAAACAATGAGTTTAGTTTAGAGAAAGGAAAAGTTAATGAAACGAGAGTTACCGAGCTAGAAATAGGATGGTAGGAAAAAATAACAATACAGTAGAGTAGTTACTTAGCCAATGGGAGACCTGGAAGGAAAAAATTATGGAGAAAAACGACAATTTACTACCAGAATTATTGTTTTGTATAAAATTTTAACTGCTCATAATCTATGTCTTAATTAATTTACTATATTTTATCGACATCAGACTTAGAATGAACACGAAAATATTTAGTTTTATTATTGTTCTTTTTTCATTTCACACTAAGTATAAGTGTGACTGACCAAAACAATAAAAACATTACAAAAAAGTATTCATTACTGTATTCACTTTAAAAAGGATAAAATTTTGCCAATTCAGCTTAGAGATTTATTTCTTCCCTATTGCTCCTAAAATCCCTTCAGAAAATTGAAATAACGGAACATCAACTCAACCTAAATAGATAAAGCTAAAAATGCTGAATTTCTAAATCACAGAGTTATACTTTTGCTCTGACGTAATCAGTTTATAATGGTTTTCAAAGTGTAATGGCATTGTCTTGTACACGTCTGCATCTTTCTGATTGTTGATATGGGGCTTTTTAAAGATAAGCAAAAAAGATTTTTTTTCGGTTGTTTCTCCAAGAAACTTCTAGTCAGAACTCTCTTGCTTAACAATTCTAAACATTTTTATAGAAGTATTAAGGAGAATTTGATTGATTGGTTTGGTTGCATTCTAAATTCTTCAATTTTCTGTGACAAGTTGTAGAGTAACATTTCAAAAAGTCCGCATGTATCTCATAAAACCATTTCAAGCTTTTTAAAAAAAAAATGTTGATTTACTTTATAGTGTAATTTATTTGATCTATCACCATTTTCACTTAGTAATATTAAAAGATTTATATGAGTATCATAAGATTCCACAAATAGAAGGTGCTTATTCAAACATTCGCAGCATGAAAGGTCTTATTTAAATGAAAGAGTAATTAAGATCAAAAATATAACAAAAAGATTCTTAAAAAAGATATTCCGTATGGTCAAAACATATACCATTATTCGTCACATACACACATATATCTCTTCTCTCTATCTGTATAATTCCTCTATCTATCTATATTTTACATTTATATTTTTTAAAAATTGTGAATTTCTTTCTAAACACTATGTATATTGCAAAAAAAATATATAATGCATTAAATAAGTGTTAATAAAGATTCCAAAATATTTAGATTTACAATTATTTTTCAAATAAAATTTTAAAAAAATAAATTTAAAACTCCCTGGAGATAATTATTGCTACTATTGAAATTAAATATGTGTATTATTCATGTATAGATAATAATACTTGTATAGGCCATTTGAGGAATGATAGACTTCCGATTTCATTTTACATACGATTCTGTCCAAGCATACGACAAGTGTTGCTCCGTATCAGAAGGTTGGTCAGTGTCTAAATACTTTGGATTGTCATATCCCATACAGATGCGATTTGAGAAAGAGCTATATCTTTGTAGAAAATATTCTTTCTACTGTGCACAGAGAAAATCCAATTGTGCGCAAAACGTAAGTAAGGTATTATCTTACTGAAATTAGTCCAGGAGGTGTGTGTGTGTCAACACAACCCGCCTACGTTGAGATGTTAAAGTTGTATGTAAGAAGACTAAAAGAGACTTGCTGTTGCAAGAAAGCACTTCGCTCCTTCACACTAAGAGTTATGACTGTATGCCTCTGTAAAACAAAGGTTGATTCGGTCAACTGTCACTAACATTTCCGTGAGCAGATCCGATGGTCATCAGTGCTAAGATTGACACAGGATGGATCACAGTCTGCAGGCAGCCTTAATAGTTGATTACAATACCACTCGAGTTGGCTTTAATGGTGCTATGGGTTAAAGACAATTACGAGCGTGAGCCACCATATTCAAGAGCCATTTCTATGGTGAAAAATACCACACGTGGTATAGAAGAGTCTGAACCACGTAGGATACAGGTCGATGATTCTGCCATATTCATCCTTTGCTTTGCACTTGTGATCTTTGATCATTCAAAGCCTTCACTTCACCGATGATTGTTTTGCAGCAAACATCTCTGTCAACACCTCTTCTCAGGTGTATCCATGCGTTGCCAATGGATGTATGTTGCTCTACTTGGTCAATCAGCTTCACGCATCGCACAACGTCTGTGATTAAAAAAGATCTGTTTCACACACAGTGTTACTTGCGCGGTAGAAACCCACGCTATGATAAAACTTACAATTCGTTGGCTTTGAAAGTTTTTTTTCATTTTGATGCGCAGCACAAAGAAATTTTAATGTAACATTTCAAAATGATTGATGTTGTATGTACTTCATTAACGTGCAGGATATTCTACAGTCTTTCCTAAACGTTTGAGAAATGACAATATTTCTCAACGAAAAAGACAAAATTGAAACAATTCGGAATACAATGTAATGATTTATCCCATTCAAATATAAATATAACCAAACGAAGAGCAAGCTGAAGTACAGAAGAAAAAGAAACACAATTCCATACCATGAACAATACATTCCCCTATAATTTAAAAAAAATTACTGTAACACAAAATTGGATGGAAATCTTTCATACTTAATATTCTGGAGTACTTTCCGTTTATATTTATTCATTCAAATGTACGATTTTCAACTGAATGTTCTAAATTTTGTAACGTTTGACGTTCCCTTTCGTTCTCTGCTTCTTCTAGTCTTCATATCATTTTAGAAGAAATACTACCATTTCTATAAACTTGACTTGCAAGGGGCACACTACGGGATCCAGGTCAGGACTGAGAACAGGTCAATCGAGAAAAACAAAATCTATTCGATTCGGGAAGTTTTTTGGAAAATTTCAGTGGAGATGGAGGGACATTTTCCAGTTATAATATCCAATATGGGACTTGTAAAAGTTCTTTATAAGACAACAAATGGCTTTCTGAAGTTTGTGTATATATTTTTTTTAATATTTGGCATCTATACTTAATGAAACTGAAGAGGCTTGGATATCAAAGTAATTCCTGCCTAATCTCTTACGAACTGACTGCTTTGTTGCCGGAAATAAAATTTCCTAATGTTGTTGCACAGGTAATGTCAATAAAATATCCACACATGAAGTCCTTCCAAATCCTATTTTTTCGTCACTGAACAATAATGAAAGCCACTTCTGATTGTAAGTAGGGTTTCTTTCCCTTTGAAACCTAGATCCCATGTTCTCAGAAAATCGTAAAGCAGTGTTTCTCAAACTGTGGGGCGCGCCCCCCTTGAGGGGCGTGACAACTCTACGAGGGGGGGCGCGAGCATATTGAAAAGTCGAAAACAAAAGATTATTTAAAAAAAATATTAATTTACTGAAAGTAAATAAACAAAATACATTCCGACATAATAAAAATTAAAATACATATTTACATTGATATATTATACTTATAAATGTATCAGTGCTACACAATGCTTTTTATAATTAATTTAACAATACTAAGTTAAGAACCAGTTAAATAATTACCATTGACCCCATGGGACTCTGTCATATATAAAATCACATACAAAAATCAACGCTTATCTTGATAATTTTTGTACGGTTTATTATAAAAAAATCCCTTAATTGCCAGTTAAAAGTCACGTGACTCGCTTCCCAATGTCAACCGTTTTCAACGTAGGCGTGTGTATGTGATGTATTGAGCGGGGGAGGGGGGAAAAGGAAGCAAATGATCTGAAATAAGTAAATCCTCTGCAAAAATTGACAAGGTCCTTTTATTGCATTTCAAAGCCTTCGGAATAATTTTATGGAAAGCAGTGCGCAGACAAGGTTTTAGACGTATACATACGTCCCGGGAAAATGACGCTTTGGCTGACAAAGGCGTTTATATACTCCGGTGGCACTTAAGAGGTTAAAGTCATATCGTAGTTTTAACATCAAAGTATATTGCTGAATTATATACATTGTTAGTGTTTGAGGGGGGCGCGACTAAAATTATGATCGAATATTGGGTCGCGAACATTGAAACTTTGAGAAGCACTGTCGTAAAGTGTTCGTACTTTTTGTAATCCCGGGAATCATACTTGGTTCCTGAGAACTCTCGGGAATGACACGTTGCCGAAATAATCAATGCTTGAAAGATTTTTAGAGCTAAAATGCACAATTTCAGTAGCATTAATTGATATTAGGGAACAAATTATGGCTAATGCAAAATTTGAAACTCTAACTGAAATGGTAACGAGCTTCATGCCAGAAAAATTGTGCCTAGGAAGCTATGTAAATATGACTTTGCTTACTGCCGAAAGAGTATTTACTTTCTTTTTTGGTGAACTGAACGAATAAAACTCAGAACTTTCTAAGAATATGAAATGTTTTCCAGTCTAAAATATAGCGAAAGGTTTAGTGTTAGTTTAATTGAATTAATGCAATATTTAAGTTTTGGGAGAAAGTATGATGCTGTTGCAGTTACCGCTGTTCTTTCCAGTTAACAGAATAAAACGTTTTAATTAGTGAAGTTAAAATAATAAAAGCGAGACTTTTTTGTGAGGAAGAAAATTCACTCTCCAAAACTTAGCACTAAGAATAGAGCCAGGAAACTGGAAAAGTAATCTTTAATCATGGACGAAAAATTAGAAAAAGTGATCCACTGAAAAACAAAGGTTCTTTTGGTTTCAAAAAAGAAAGAGTTCTAGTTTCAAAAAGAGAGTGGAACACAAATGCAGATATTTTACTCAACATAAAATTGATCCTCAATTATTATGAATTTATGTGAGGATTTGAATGAAAATTCCTCCAACATTAGTTGAATCTATGACAGCATTTTCTGCAGTCAGGTTGTTCATAACAAATCTGAGAACTAGGCTAACTCATAAAAGCACACGCACACACACATAGCTTTCTTAAGTTTTCAAAAATCATACTTTAAACATGAATATTTAACTTATTTTGTTTGTGTATTTTTAGCTCAATACATAAAGATGAAATTGTATACCATATTTGTGTATCCTTATTTTAAATAATTACTGGTACCAATTAAAAATAAGTTAATTCAATTCAAAAATTTTAATTAATTCCTGGGAATCCCTGGAATGACTGTCACATTTCCGGGATTTTCCGGGAAAGGAGAAATACCGGGAAATCAGAAACCCTGATTGTAAGCCATTTAAATTGATGTCCATTAAAGTTTTTGCCATGTAGTTTATCTGCATTATGTTTATCTGATTCTTCTAAGAATAGTTTTCAATGAATTACGTATTAACTCCCTGGTTTTTCCACGTTTTGTGATTTTCAGAGTCAGTGTCATTTTCCTAATGCACTTACTTACGTATACCTTCATTATTTGGGATTCGCAATGCTTCTTAACGATGTTTGTCGATGAAATGGGTGTAAGGGAAAATTTTGTCATTATTTCAAAGGGAAAAAAATTGCTTTTTTACTTTTTATTTATAATTTAGTCTAAAATATAATATCGTTTGTTTGTTATAATTGCCTGCATGTGTTCTTACTGCTTATCTAACCCCTTGGAAAATCATCATCTGTTTCGGAGGCAAAATATTTTTCCATTGCTATTTGGACATCCTCATTATGTATATATTCATTTCCATCAAGAAAATTTTACAATGATTTTAACAGATAATATTCAGATGATGCAATATCAGGTGAATATTCTGTCTGAGATATAAAGTTTTCCAATCCATCTCTGCAGTTTTTTTGAGCAAAGAGTTGTCGAAGTTAAGAAATACACCCTTTCTGTTAGTCAAAGATGGATGTTTACTGTACATTTCGGGGGGATTGTCTAATTGGCCACCTATCCCGCCAAATTTTTTCTCGCCAAATCGATAAATGCGCCACATCTGGTAACCCTCCTGAATTTCTTTTTCAGTGAAGTCATTTTTTGGCGAAATTTCGCGCATGCATAATACGTTTCCTTAATCTTAACAGTTTAATTTTCCAACGGCGCTTTTTCGCGCATGTTCAGAACATGTTTATTACTTTAAAAATTAACGATAATTAGTTTATGCTTATGCACTGTTTTTTTATAACGGCCTTTTCTTTAGGAAGCGGTAATTCTTCTCTTGCTACGGATATACCGTTAGGCCAGCTGTTTTTTTTTTTTTTTTTTTTTTTGGCTTTGTTCCTTCGTTATGGAATTATTTTCACAGGTAAAATTTTTCTTTCTTTCTCCACATAAATTTTAACAGATTGCCACGATGTCCAGCGATACTATTAGGAATAATTTGAATGAATGCATGAAAAAGTACGATTAGTATTCTGAAAGGTTTTTTGCCATGTTGCCTGTGTTTGGAAAGAATGCTACTTCTTTTAAATGGTGCATGAAGGAAGATTTAATTGGATCATCGTATATATGTCCAAAATGTGGGAAAATTATAGAATTGAGAGAAAGAACGGGTAAGAAAGTGAATGATGGTTTTTGAATGGTACTACAGAAATCAGTCGAGTGTGAAAGAGGATAACCATAATGTGTTTAGGAGTGTAACGAAAGGGCTTTGGTTTGAATTGAGTAATATGAATATGTGTACCGTTTTGTTAGAAATGCAAAAATGTTTTGGAAGGTGCCCTCAGAAATATGCAGTCGCAGAGTAGAGAATACATCGTCATCATAAATGTCGGAAAAAGTAGCATTTTTCATTAAAGGTCAGTGAAATTATTTCCATTTTTAAATGCATAATTTTTGAAGCTATTTTCAGTTTCAAAATTTTAAAATGTAATTTTTTAATGATTTTCCTTCCGCCATCTTGAACTTCGCGCACCGGAGTAGCTTGTTGTGGCAGGGTTGCTACTCCAAAACACAACACGCAAAAATGCACTAAATTGGCGATTTTTTAAAATTTTGCCGAGAGGTGACCGATTCGACAATTTCACCCAAATTTCTTTATTCAAAACATCATGTGGCGTACTGTGACGAACAGCATCCACTGTTTCATTTTCTTTCAGCTACTTATAGTGTCACCAACAACACAACATAACCTTTTGATACACGCTAGATTTGGATGGGGGCGTTGGTGTATGCACTTCATAAACATATGTCCTTTTTTTCTAACCACGTGTTTATACACAATCCACTTTTCACCTCCAGTCACTAAGTGGTTCAAAAATGATCCCCTTTTTGTAAAGAGCAAGATTTATAAAACATATCAAACTCCGTTAAATTTTTTTTTACTTAATACGTGTGGCACCCAAACAGAGAGTTTTTACACGAAAACAATCCTTTTAATGTAATCTAAAGAAGTAGTCTGATGAATTGTTAGTCGGAAGCCCACTTCTGTGGACTTAAACGTTGGATTTCACCTTGCCGATAGCCTTCTTGATCTAGGTTCATATTTCAAAGAAAAATGACCTGAATGAAATTTCGCAAATTTTCTTTTAACCTGGTACTGTGTCCTCCTCAAACACACCATACATTTTTTTTCAACGTCACATTCTTCCCTTTTTGGAACTCATACTGTATACAAAGTTTTAAGTGCATTTTTTCATCACTTATGTTGAAAGTTTTATAAGTTTAAAAAAACGAACTAAAATTTAAAAAATGTGCATAAATCATCAATAGTATAGTAATATAATTGTTTAAACTAATTTCAGTCAGATCTGAATTTTTGTTGAGGTTTGAAAAGGCATAAAAGTTCATGACAGAACTTTCTCTTGTGTGTGTCAACTTATTTAGGACTGCAACAAATTCTTGAATTTTTTCTCTCTTTAGATTTTCACCTGTGAACTGAACTCATCTGATCTGCTTAAAAATTATTTGATTTTGATTGGTATTTTGAAGGAATAAAATCAGCATTTTGTGGAACCTATAAGCATATGTTAAGAAAGTCGCACGTACTGTTAGAAAATTGAATAATTTAATATTTATCCAAACATTTAGGGAACCCAATTTGAGTGCTTTCGAATTTTGTTATGATATTATTGTTATAATTAATGCTTAACGAGTTGGGTTTTTTTTATAAAATGAAAACATTTACAGTTTTCTTAACAAATTATTGCCTAGTAAATTGAATTTTTAATTTGTGTGTGTTTTTTTCAAAATTCCATAAAAATAAATATGTTTAAACTCCAGTTTTTACTATTTTTAAAAATATAATAAAGTTTAAGTAAATATGAGTATTAATAGCACAGATTTTTATACTGTATTATAAATTTCGCAAAGATTGCTTCTTTTTAAATATTATATTTGTTAAATAGATTTTATTTAATACGAAAATTCCATTCATAAATTTTGTATTTCAAATGCTTTAAGGAAATTACTAATTCACTTTAAGTTTATTTTAAGCTAATTTTTTCATTGGAATTTTAAAAACGTCAGTAATATTCAAATCTCAGAGGATTTCTTTGTATGCCATTTGCTTTTTATTGAAAGTTTAAATTAGTACTTTTTTTATACTTTAAAATAATGTCCCTTCTTCTTAACATAAAACACTCTTTCATTTCTCCTCTGACTGACTTGTCTGATTTAATTGTTAAATGTAAACTTTTAGTTACAAATTAAATGGGTCCATTATCCAGAGCTTTAAGGACTTAATTCCACTTTAATAGGCAAATTCAATAAAAGAAAATTTAAAATCCTCGACTCAACGAATATTAGATTCAATTAAAAGGTACATTTAAAAGGCGAAGGATAGAATCCTTCATTGTATGAAGACAAAAATGACAGTGTAATTGGATTAAATTTTGCAGAGGAACATTGGATGATACCTTATAACCTGTACTTAAAATGATTATGCTCTAAAATATTTTCAAACAAAGGACATCAAACAGTTTAAAAATTTAGGTGATTAAAATTCAGTATATACTTTGAAACACGATCTTTCTATTTTTTACTCTTTTAATTAGAGGCCTTGAAAGATATTCTGTTCTATAAAGATAGGAATTTAAATAAAAGTTTATCGCGCTTTGAGTAATTAGTTTTAGAAAGACATAAGCTGATCTGAAAATAACACGCTATTTTGATAATTGTTTTAAGTTGCATAACATAGAATTATTTTTATAAGGCAATTAAGGAAATAGAGTATAAATATATGTAAAAAAGAAAAGAGAGAGAATTACGAAGAAACACACAGTTTTTAAAATAAACATGACAGGCTGAAATCTGTTGATGCTAAGTTCTTAACGCTTTTTTTAATTATAATTTCAAATACTTCCTTAAATTACTTATTGCGAATAAATTGCTATAAAATGTCAATCAATAAATAAAATATTCCTTATTTTTTTATCAATAACTAATTAGAAGAATAAATTAACTCTTTACACAAGGGGTCACGTACAACTTACCGGGGATTGACAATATAGACGTTTGGTGGCTAATAATAAGAAAACTAAGCTATGATATGCAAATACAGTAGTTTTGAGAAAAGACTATTGAACTAAATTAAGTTAGCTAAAATGAAGTGGAAGTTACTTCAATTCTTCAAACTATAGAGTCCATTTCACAATCGCAAATTTAATACTTTATTTATTTATTTAATCAACAGAAAAATTCAAACTAAAAAAGAAAATCCCTGAAGGGTGGGGGGGGGGTATTTTTAGAATCAATATCGGTGGAACATGTACTTTTCAGCGAAAATTACAATTTCAATCGAACCGTTTATCAGTGAAATAAAGCACACAGCCCACTTTCATACGGATTTGTATTTCATCTCGACATTTGCATGAATTGAAGAAATGGAAATGCAATGGAAGTAAAATGTATCATATAAAAATACTATGCAGTACATCAGCTTTTCCTCGGCGCAGTAAGAAGGTATATTCTATTCCTACTCCACATGAAAGATGAGTTTAATATTCAAAGATATGTTTATATTATAACATTAGAAATTAATCCTAAAATTTTCAGATTGAAGCGCACACTAATTTGGTAAGTATAAAATCCCTGGTTACCAAAACAGAATGCACAAAACGTAACCGTTATATCGCCTTTCATTTTTAATTGTTTTTTTAAATCGTCTGTTATTTGAGGATACCTAACACACATTAAGTGTATATGAGTAAAAATAATTTTTCTTCGTAATAGCTAGATTGTAATAAGATTTTTCTTTCATTACATTAGATTCTACACCCCTGGTCACACAAAATGCAACACCAAGAAGTATTAGAGATATTACAGCAATATTTATTAAGCAGATAACATGCCGTACAAAGATCAATCGATTAAATTTTTGTGACGAGTGGATGATGACAAAATCAGTAGTTAGTGTAGCCGCCATTGTTGGCTATAACCCCAGCCCCACGCCTCGGCTTAGAATCAAAGAGGCTTTGGTTGCATCCTTGGGGTATAGCAAACCATGCAGCTTCTACATATTGTCAAAGTTGTTCTGGTGTAAAAGCGGGTGGTGTATGACGGGCCAGTAGTTCTGCAAGCATGGATCACACGTTTTCGATTGGCGATAGATCGAGAAAACAATCAGGTTAAGGAAGCAATTCAATCTGATGGGTAAAGAAACATTGTATATTGCGATCCACGTGTGTTTGAGCATTATCCTGTTGGAATATGGCTGATGGCAAGTGTGAAATATGCGAGAATCACGGAATCCAACACCTCAAAGATGTAGCGCTGGCTGTTCAGTGTACCAGCAATGCGTACTAGAGGGTTGTGGCAGGGAAATCCAATATCCCCCCTTACTAAAACATGACACCAGGTGCAGGATCCGTGTGGCGATGCATAACGCAACAATTCAGCAGCTTCTCACCACGGTGTCTCCAAACTCAAATCTAATCATCGTAATATTGCAAGCAGAAGCGGAATTGGTCAGTAAATACAATGTCGTTCTATTCCGTCGTCCATGCCCTCCGTTCATCGCACCATTGACGGTTTCTAGTTAAGATTAAATGAAGCAATGGACCCCCTCTCCCTGCGGATATTCTACTCAGCTGCAAACGGCGTCGAATGGTACGAGCGGAAACCGAATGATGCTTAACAGACTGAATCTGTTGCGCTATTTTGTTCGTGGTGCAGCTGCGAATTCCATCACTAACATGCGCACAATACACTGTCCACGGGCAGTGATGCAACGGGGTGGGCACGATCAGCCCCCATCGGTTTGACTTTTTCTTCTGCATCCAGTGATGACAGATGAGCATCATGGTTGCTTGGTTTCGTCCAACACATTCACCTATTTCTATGAAGGGTAATCCACAATCCTTATAGAAAAACTATTATTTCTCGTTTGAATTCAAACACTTGGTCAAAAGACGCTCCATGTCTTCCACGAGGCATAGGTAAACAGCTTACGGGGGGGAATGTACGAAAAACAATTACTGTATTCCAAATCGCTAATCTTTTCTCCCATTTTTATGGCACTTGCGGGGGCGCTATGTTCCCCCTACGCTATAATGCTAACGATTTGCATATTTCGTGGTCGACAATATATGATGTCTAAACATTATTTAAATATTATACTATTTACAAACAATATTAAATTAAACTATCGCTCTAAGTTTACAAAATTGTTTTTGTATTAAAAAGGAGGAAAAAATACGTAATTTAGGTATTTTTGAAGGGAATGAAATAATGATAAGAAAATGAAACTGGTTTATTTTAACAAAGTTTCAATTTTTGGATACAGTTCATTTCTTGATTCGACGGAAAAATTATTCTAGAAAATACTTTTAATTAAATCAAGCTAATCAGCTTACAAATATTTTACCGAACAAGCTGAAACAAAATGAGATTCCGAAATAATTAATCCGGAATAAAGCTCCGGAGACTGAATAAAAAAATTTTTTCCCGGACTTCCATTTCAATACAATGCATTCATCGGTAGAAATGTTTCTAAAAGGGAAAAAAATCAGTGAATTTCCTTAAAATAAAAAAAAAAATTTTAATTAGATTAGTAACGAAATGAAATATTTCTGAAAGGACATGATGTCTGTGTATAGAGATTTCTTTTGATTACAAATTCTAATCTCGAATAATATTTAATTTTTAAAATATGTTTCTAAATTGTATAACATTAGCGTTATTATTGAAAACGTGAAAGATATGAACGTATTAAAGAATATTGCTGTTGAAAAAATATACATTTGTAGATGTGTTTGTGTAGCTGACTAATCATACTTTTATTAAACGCATACTATTTATACAGAGAGAGAAAGATAGAGATAGAAAGAAAGAAAGTGAAAGAGATGGATAGGAAGAAGGAGAAAGATACAGAGAGATATTTATCGATATATATAGAGAGATATTTATACAGAAATGAAAAAAAGAAATATATATATATATATATATATATATATATATATATATATATATATATATATATATATATATATATATATATATATATAGAATGAAAGTAAAAGAGAGATATAGAAAGAGAGAGAAAGGGAGAAAGAAATAAAAAAGAGAAATACAGAGAGGGGGAGCCATAAGGAAATGTATAGAGGCGAGATAAAGAGAGAAATATAAAAATGTGATTTTCTTATGTGAAATTTCTAAAAATGTTATGTCCTTTTACTATACTGTTTTATTGGAATAATTAAATTTAATTAATGAATAAATAGTAACAAATGAAAATAATAGTCCAACACACCGATAGAGAAAGCAAAATGGAAAAAATTGCGAGGAATATCGCATTCTATTTTGAAACTTAATATTGTAATTCTGTCTTATGTATATACATATTTATATTAATTGTAATTATTTAATAAAAAGTAACTAAAATAAAACTTTTCTTAGTTGACCTATACGTAGGAATTGACTTTAAAACTTTTTTATATTACTTTTTATATATAAACATACTTAAAGATTAACACTAGAAACTGGACCAGCATATTTTAAAGTTAAATATTTTTAAGTCATTGGAAAACAAGCAATTCATCGCACAAAAAATTACCTTTATAATCCATTTAAGGTTATTTTTTTTTATTTAATTTAATTTTGGAAAGCCCAATTTCATTTCGCAGAAGCCGCTATTTAGTGTGTAACATCAAAGAAAATTTAATTAATCTTACTTCAAAGAAACTTTACAGCATTTTTTTTTCATTTTCAGAAAAACAGACGGAAAAAGTAATAAAGATTTTAATATATTCCAGAATTTGTTAAGAAAATGATTTAAAAAGTCCTTCAAATAAGAGAGAGAGAGAGAGAGAGAGATGAGTACATATCACTCTGAGCAAACAAAGTTAATTTTTAGGAGCTTGGTTTTCATTTGATCATTATTAAATGAAATATATTGTTTAGAAAATAGAAAAAATTTCCAGAATTGAAGAGTTATGAATATTTGGAAAAACACTTGTAGAATTCAAAATTCATTTGTAATTTCCTTTCTCCTCCGAGTTTCTTTCAACGTATCTCGCTGTTTTTTTTAAATATTTCCTTTTTTACATAATATTCTTTAATTTACATTTTTCGAAATTAATTTCTTAAAAAAACCATTTTAATTAATTCTTAGTTAAATATCTTGTTGCTCGTCTTTAACTTTTCAGAAAGAGACATATATATATATATATATATTATTATTATTATTTAGGAATTAGGCCAAGAAAATATACTTTCTTTACCTTATTTGTAAAAATAAAGGACTCTGCCTATTTCTTATTTAGAGATAGAGTAAAAAAAACTACTGAATATAAACAATAAATTAAAATCACTCTTTTAACTAAAATTCTTTAACCTTAAGCAAATTCTGCTAATTTTAATTATATTTGATTCTTCAATCTTAATTTTAATTCTTGAACAAAATATATCATAATTTATTGCCTAATTTTCAAATATTTTACTTTTTAAACATTATAAGGTAAGAAACAGAGTACTAAAAATTGTGAGTACAGTAAAATTTTTGCTTTCTATTATATAAAAACTTAAATATTATAGGGTATAAGCAAACTTTAATAATTTCTTTTATTCTTCCTCCATCAGGAGTGTAGTAAATAATAAATTATAGTTTAAAAATACTAAAAACATGCTATTAAGCTATTAAACCGAGCTAAAAAGTAAAAAATAATAATTTATAATATAAGAATAAAATGATTAATGAGAAAATTATATATATAATGTCATTGTTGTTAAAGCGTGGGGTGCTTTGTACTACTCTGCATTTCGGAATAGAACTAGTAAGAAATTATAACAATTGATATCGAACACCCCACGCTTTTACTCCACTGACATTAATTTTCTCGTGAATCATTTTATTCTTATACTTAGAATAATTTTTTTTTACTTTTCAGTTCGGCTAACAAAACGTGTTCTTTTAGTTTGTTTTTTTTAAACTATAATTTATTTTTCAATTTTTAGTTTAATCTACAATAAGAGCATGTTTTTTTTTAGTTTCCTAAGCCATCATTTATTCATTGATTAATTTATCCTTGACTTTGATATTCGAAGCCTTAATAATGTGGCGGCAGGAATTAGACTTGTGTGTGTGTGTGTTCTTCAAATTAACTTACGCGAAGTGAATAAGAGGTGAGCTTTACGAAAGGAAGCTTTCTATATAGTTTTAAATTCTTTTTTAAGATTGATTGATTGATTGATTGAATATTAACGTCGCACTGTTCAGCTACACGAGGGCTTTTGGCGACGGACCACGTAATTTTGAACCATGGTCAAGTGACGGGGACGACACCTGAGCTGGCACCCCCCTCTCCTAACTACCACACCACACCAACGGGAGGACGTTTCAGCTCTCGACAGATTTAACGTGCATCGCTGCCCTACACGGCGGGTCTTTAGTGGTACTGGGCTCGAACCCGTGACAAAGCAAGCCACGATCCGATACCTATACCACTCGGTTACCGCGGCCACAATTCTTTTTTAAGAGTATGAGTTTTAAGTTAATGCTTTCAAGCTTCGCATATCTATAGCAAACAAAGGTAGTTTTTTGAAAAAGAATTGTAAGGAGAGAAGTGTGTGTGTGTGTGTGTGCGTGTGCGTGTGTGTGTGTGTGTGTGTGTGTGTGTGTGTGTGTGTGTGTATGTGTGTGTGTGTGTGTGTGTGTGTGTGTGTGTGTGTGTGTGTGTGTGTGTGTGTGTGTGTGTGTGTGTATGTGTGTGTGTGTGTGTGTGTGTGTGTGTGTGTGTGTGTGTGTGTGTGTGTGTGTGTGTGTGTGTGTGTGTGTGTGTGTGTGTGTGTGTGTGTGTGTGTGTGTGTGTGTGTGTGTGTGAAGTGATTCCTCAAAAAGGTGTATTAGATGAGGAAAAGAAAACATTAAAATCTGTAATTTTTAATCAAATTTTTCAAAATTTGAACAGATTACAAATAATGAAGAATGACACGCAGAAAAAAAGTTTCTGTGATTATTCTTTAAGTAACGAAGCTATTAAATGTTTAAAAAGAGTATTGAGTATTTTTTGAATTATTGTGAGAAAAAAGATTTTGGTATTTCATTTTTAAAATCACTGATTCTTAAAAAGCAAAGTATGAACTTTTTAGAACAAAATTTTTATTCAGTACAATAGTAAGAAATTCATTCAGAACAATTGAAAAATTATTTTCTTAAAAACGCAATGGTGACTCATTTTAGAGAAATCAAAAATTGCAAAATATCTTTACTTTGTAAAAATAAAACTTACATCGTATCGCGGCGAAATAAACAAACTTTCTGATTCAGGAATTATTTTTCGTCTGATTTTCTTTCAGAAAATAGGATTGCAGTTTTAAAAAAGAGGAGAATATTTTTAAAAACGGTGAATCTCTCTTTCCTCTTTGGGTTTTCCGGTGTAGTTGCGAAATAAACTGTACATACAGGGGCAAACTATTCGCACATTTTAACGCTTTAATTCAGTGTTTCTCAAACTGTGGGGCGCTCCCCCCTGGGGGGCGCGAGCATATCGAAAATAAAAGATTAAAAAAATTTATTTACTGGAATGGAGTAAAGCAAAATACTTTCGGACATAATAAAAAATACACATTTACACTGATATAATTATATAACTGATACAATTATATTGATCATTATATTGATTCAATTATATTGATTATTTTATACAATTATATAATTTTATTTTACACTGATATAATTATATTGATATATCTGCGATATTACGTCATAAAAAATTAAAGCTACTTCTTTTCAAACCAAAATAAGAAAAAACAAAACCCAGACCCATAATCGAAAAAAAATTTTAGAAGGTAAAAAATTAATCACTGTTATATATTTGTCATCAGATGTAGGCAGCAGAATGTAGCTGGTACGGTTTGACCTTCGAACTTACTTGTACGGTTAGTTACGTCCCTGCTCTTATGTATTTGTTTTTTCATTTAGGGAAGTTGCAAATAAACTACTTCTGCAGCGATTTTTTCCTTGTAAAATATTTTTATGATTTTTGGAAAAGCACAGAAAGCTCTTTGAAGGATTACTTGGCCAAGATTTATTTCTATGAGTTATTCCCAAACATATAAAAAAGCATAATGAAAAAAACGTTTTACATAATTTTTTTTGAACATCCATATTGTAATAAATACACTTTTATTCCGGAGCTGTCACGCCGAGCACAGAGTGCACGAAATCGGTAATTCTGGCAAAACTGTTTAATTGTTACCAATGGCTCTGACACTATCCTCCTGTTTGACAGTCTTAAGGTGTGAACTAAAATATATTTGTCACATATCTCCCTCTTTTTTGGGAGTGACAAACGTTTTTTTACAATCTTAAGGTACTTGTTTTGACTGAGTTCCCGGTGTGATAACTTTTTTCCGAAATATTTTCTGTGTTCTTGAAAGTAGGTGAGTATATTTTCTCTTAATTAAATTTTTCTCTGGAATTACGATTTTTATTGTGTACTATAAAAATAATTATAAAAAAAAATCATTGGGGTGGGTGGCTCAATAACCCCACTCGACCATTAGTATCGAGTGCGTGCCTGCTCCAGGTTTAAAACATGTTGAAGTCTTTTCACTTTAAATATTAAAAATAATACAATTATTTCTCATCGGAATTTTATATTATTGTTCATTATTCATCATCAATTCTAAATGCTAATTCTGTGAGGCTTAAAATTACAGTTCGCTTAAAACTAATTATAATTTGAGCAATGATTTTAAAAAATCATTTTACATTTTTGTAAACATTGTTGCGCACTTGGCTTTACTCTCCTTAAAATTCAGCGATTATATCAATAATGTTTTATTTTCTTATAAATGAAATCGTGCAAATAGCGGGTACTTCAGCCGGTATACTTTTAATGTATCAGTGCTGCACAGAGTATTTTATAACTAATTAATTAATGCTAAATTAAGAACAAGTTTAATAAATATGAGCGACTTCCATGGACTTGTCTTACAGAGCAAATTTTTCAAAGGAATGCTTATGATTAGAAATTGACCCACTGAGTTCTTTCTAAAAAAAGCTGATATCTATATTTTGTCTTCTAAGCAGCCACCGCATTTTGCAATATATTCCAATTTAAAAATTAGAGAAAGGAAAAATAACATAATAATTATCCTATTACTTAATATTTTTTTGCTTAAAAGCAGCATATACAAAATTTAATACTTATGTCATGAATTTGTACGGTATATAATTAAGATTATTGCTTTAGCGTAAAAAAAGTGCATTATTATTGCATTCAGTACATTATTAATGTATAAGGGGGGCGCGTTAAAAATTGTGATTGATAAGGGGGCGCCAGTATTGAAAGTTTGAGAAGCACTGCTTTAATTAATATCTTTTAGCTAATTGCTATATCGGAAGAAAATTCTTAAATTATTGTATTGTCTTCGGTCCTTGATAAGTGTGCAAAATTTTGAATTATCCTGACTTTTTAAAGTAGGTAAAAAAACGTGTTGCACGATTTCAACCCTAACAAATTACATAAAATCAAATAAAGTTAAATAAAAGCTTGTAAAATACAATACCAATAAATGGCCAAATATAATTATTCTTTCCTTTTGTACTTAAACAATTTAATTTAAAATTTAATTTTGACGCCAAAAAATTATTCTCCAAAAACTATATTGATTTTTTTTTTTCCATGTAAAGAATAATAATTTTTTTTAAAAAAATGAGCTATACTAATTATTGAAATGCAATGTGCTATTGCATAAACTAATAAAAAATGACTTCTACAAAAATTATAAAAACCAAGGAATTTAAAACTTTTAGGGATATTTAAATGAATCATATAATTACAACTCAAAACATGTTATTGAAAACTGCTTTAACACATTCTTTCACATAATTAATAAAAATTCATTAGGACACGTAACTTTATACAATGCTTAAAATGATACGTGAATTTAATTTTTCCCATAATAATTACGTAACCAATCCGTTTTCTTCTGTATATCTCAATTTGTTTCGTTTTTTATTCATGTTTTATTGGAATAGAACAATTGTACTTTTTATTTCATCTCGGTTTGTATTTTCTTATGCTTATGTAAAATCCCCCAGTTTAAGTAAGAGCAAATTTTAGATCTGTATTTCTTTTATTTTAAACGTAGATATTTAGTGGTTTTTCTGTTTATGAAACAACCAGGATTACTACATAAACGTAAAAACGTTGCCCCTTTGAACATTTTGAACTGTTTTTAATCTCCTTTTGAGCACATTTTTCATTGAAATTTTAGAAAATATCTCTTTTTTTAAAACGCTTTTATAAGCTTCACTTGTATGTAACGAAATCTTTGAACTCAATTTTTACCTACTTTAAAAGGTCAAATTAATTTGAAATTTTACACACTTGTCAAGGACCAATGACAGTACAATAATTTCATATTTTTGTTCGATTATCCTGATTAGGATTAAGTGTTCCCAGATTTGGCGATTAATTCCATATACCATTTCCAGATTTAGCGACTAAAAGATTAAGTCACAATCCTAAAAGTGTACTTTATACGAAAAAGGGGAGGGTGTGTCAGCAATTTCTTACCGCAATATAAACAATTGTCTGGTTTTTCTGAAAATGGAAATAAAAAAAAGACTCGTGCATGTGATTCAGTGCTCATCGGAGATTAACAATAATTTCTCACACACAAACCCTTCGATTCAAAATGGGTACTTTCATATCTAAGGCTGATTCAAGTTTCAGAGAGAATATTGAGCTATTTTTAGTGAAAAATATAACTGACTGTACACCTTCTTTTCCATGAAATATTTCAAACTTAGCCTTTCCAAATTTCCTTCAGTTGGCTGATCCTAAGTTTTGCAAACCAGGCCATATTTACGTACTGATAGGATGCCAATGGGTGTTCCAGATTCTAAAAAATGACACATTTCAGATTAATACATCAATGAGTAAATGATGGTTTAAAAAACAAACAAAAAATCCTTTTATTGTAAATCGAACTAAAAAAATAAATAATTTATAGTTTAAAAAAATTAAAAAACACGCTTTTATGTTTTTTTAATCGAACTACAACGTAAAAAAAAATTCTTAATATAAGAATAAAATGATAAACGAGAAAACTAATGCCATAATGGTAAAAGCGTGAAGTGCTTTGTACTACATTTTTGCACTAACTCAGCATTTAGAGCTAGTAAGAAATTATAACAATTGACATCGAGTACTCAACACTTTTACCACAATTACATTAATTTATCATTTTATTCTTATATTAAGAATTATTCTTTTACTTTTTAGTTTGATTAAAAACATAAAAAAGTGTCTTTTAAGTTTGTTTTTAACTATAATTTTTATTTATAAATATTCCTTGAAAGAATATAATTATAATAGAAACGTAGTTAGACTATAAAGTAATAGGTATTTAGGAAATTAAACTATGCTATTTTTTATTACTTATTGTATATCATAAATTGGTATAAATTTAAACAAGAACTTTAAGAAAATAAAATGAGACACTTTAACAATGCTATGGTTTCTGTTTATATATAATGTAAAAGTTTAGTAAACCATCTTTCGTTTAAAAGTAGTTAAAAATAAATTAATAAGTATTTTTATACACACAAATATTTAAGAATATCGGCCTTTAAAATATTTCTCCATTAAATTTAAAAAGATACTTTTGAAGGAAATACAGTTATAAAATTCTCCTTTTCATTTCTTTAAATAATCATTCATATATATTATTTTAAGACAAAATAAAAATGACTAATTGTCGAATATTTGATTACGCGTAAAGTTCTACTCTTCAAACATCTTTAGAATTAAATATACACGCTTATATTATAATCCAAAAATGAAAAATTCTACTTTACCATATATTATCATTGAAAGCTTCCACAATTTTTAGTATAAGAAAACGGGATTTCAATTATTAATACAAAGTGCTCCAAAAGTACTGTATATCACTGTTGAAAAATTAAATATTTGTTTGAAAAATAACACTTTTAGTGGAAATTATATTAAATAGGATAAACTCTTGGGATATGTTTAAAGAAAATAAAGCTCCCCAAAAGATATTTATCTGGAAAATAATGGAGAAAACTTATCAATAATTTAAAAGTACATTTAGGAAAAATTAAAAAATATTTAAACTGGAAGCTAAAGTGTGTACTCGTAAAATGTAATCTTGTTGGGGAAAATATTAACGTAAATCATTTCATATTCTTTTGCATAAACTCAGAGGTTAAAAAAATAATCTTGCAGTTAATTCAGTTAAAAAATTGTTTAATGTATATATAACGCTAAATAACCTTAAAGCGCAAGAACTAAAATTGAAGTGATCTCAAATGCTATTTCTGGTTTCCTTTTTGGTAAATATTGCTTTTATGTTGCAAATAATGATAAAACTACAAAACTAAATTTACAGCAATCAATATAAAGGAAAAGAGATTAAATAAAATTATTGAAGAAAGCTTTGTTAATTATTTCCTAAAACTTATATCTTTCAAAAACATGTATGATGTCAGATAAAGTCCCAATTTTAATTTACTTCCATATATAGTCATTTCTGATCCGACATCCATTGCTTCAATAATGTGCAAGTTATAAGACTTATGTTAATTAACAAAAAAAAAGATTTTTTCTGGTAAATTTTTCAAGTAAGAGATTAAGTGGCTAAATCAAAAATTCAGAATAAGTTTTTACTATAACTTTGCTGGGGACAACAAATTTTCAAAATGTTCCGGCTTCTAAGATGAATATAATCAATTCATAATGAACTCGAAGTGCTGCACTCGAAAATGACAATGAAAAAACTGGATTGGCTACAGGTCTTTTGCAATGCGTACGCATTGTTTAAAAAAGTGTATATATGTTCGTATATCACACAAAGTCGCTTCATCTGTTTCGGACTTTCATTTTCTTTTGGCCTGCCGCTTGTAATGAGTGAAAAAAGTATCTCTGATGAGTGTACAACAGCAATCAGCTTTTATTGATGTGAGCCAATTCGTCTGGTATAGTTTTCCAATGCTGGAACTCTCCTGATGATATCCTGACCTGCCGGCAGTTATCAGGTTAGAAATTCAAAAGGGTATCCAGAAAATGAGTTTTTAAGGACATATTGCAGCTAAAATATTGATTAAAGCTCATATATCCTCAACCAGAACCTGTAGTTTTCGGCTTTGTCATTTGTTAGAAAGTTGATTGGCAATCTACAGCAGTGGTTTCCAACCCCCGGACCACGGGCCGGTACCAGTCCGTGGATCAAATACTACCGGTCCGCACAGGAAACATTAAATTATTTCTATTTTGTTTTCCGTGATATATTTTTCATCGGTTTGGACTATTTTTAAGAAAATCACTTTATATTCCTTGTTAAATCACTTTATATTCATTTTTTGTGAGCTATATTTTATTCTGATGGTGCGTTTAAATACTATTAAAATAAAATTATTAAATCAAAACAATCTAAAATATAAACAATCAACGTACTCTCCCTCAGTGGACCATGGTAAAATTATCCAACGTTGACCGGTCCGTGGCGATAAAAAGGTTGGGGAACACAGCTCTACAAAACGCACTCCAAACCTGTTTTTCTTTATTTTAAAGAAGTTCTTAAACTTGGGGTCTTTGAAAAGCTGCTTAATCTGAGGACCAGCATTTTTTTTTAAATTGTTGTTATACTTAGTCAAGGAAATTTCCCATGGAGGTACTTAAAGGTAGTCCCTTCTTTTCCATATGTTTTTACCAAAATTTTGGTAGGCCCAGTATTATGTGCAAAGGAAGAATAACGATTTTTTGAGGCTCTGTCTGAAGTGGGTGTTTTGCATTAACTTCTCCAAGATTAAAAGAGGCTCCCTGAAACTATTTTTACTTGATGTAATGAGAAACAATTAATCTACTATCTCACAGACAAAGAACACAGTAAAACTTTAAATATTCTAGCAGCAAAAGCCCATCAACAATGATACTACCTTCAGGTCAGAATAGAATACTTAATGTTGTGATGCGACGCCATTAAATTATAATTTCACTCTAAATAATAATAATTTACTTAATCGCATCATGGTCAATGTTAAATCAACAAAATTTAAGAAGAATAATTACTCAAAGATTAGCCTAACATTAATTTAAATTATAATTAAATTTATTATTACACATTTAAAATTTTACATTTACAAAAAAAAAAAAGAATACAATAAGAGAAACTTAGCTTTAATTGAGAATGAGAGGGCCTTGGATGGTGGCTATGGGAGGTATCCATGGGAGGTTAGCTATTTGATTCTTCAATACATGGCGTCATGCGGTGGAAGTTGAAAGGAAAAAAGTCTGCCGAAATGGCTGCGTGTCTCATTAAATAGTGAACCAAATCACTTACAAATTCTTGGGCAGAACTCACTACTGTCCTCCAAACTAAGTCACTAATTGGATATTCCCAATCGCGCAAAGTTACATCCCACAAGATTTACGAGGTTTTCGACCTCAACAAGGGACCCAACATCTTGACAGTCCCTTTTCGAAAGAATGCGACGACATCCGGTCAAGGGGGCTCATATAGAAATTACCAGAAAAAAGCGGGCCATCCAGCCTCCCATCAGTAGTTAACCTATTTGCGACGATCAACGGAAAACACTGTAAAGATGTGATGACATATGCATCCAACCTAAATGTAACCGGCAACCGAGTGATGCAATGGTGACTCGCGTTTCGTACTTGTTCTACAGGATTGATCATCCTTTCAGAAAAGTGCTCTGTATGGCCTGATGCCCATTAAGGAGTTGAGACTGATACACATATGATACACCTGTCGCGAAAGGGTTGATGCTCTCCAAAAACTGTTTTATTTTGTGGTAAGTCTCCTTCATGTAGACAGCAAATGCAACAGGCATGGACGGAAGCTCATTCTCATTTTAGCAAAACTGCCAGAAGACTTAGTTTGGAAGCGTATAGAAACAGCTGCCATTTTTGGGCTCATGTGCAATGCGAAATTCTTTTAGTAGGTCATAAATGTTGTAGCAGGTTAGAAGATTTTTTTTTTCAAGAAAATTTCGAAGAGCAGAGAATATATGCTAAATGAAGTCACTCGTATATTTTTTCGAGAAAATTCCACTGTTGAAGTGTTGAAATCCATGCTTCCTCTTTGTATTTGAACAGATCTGAATCGTGAACAATATTATTCAGTTCAACCAAAGTAATTTTATATGGATATGTTTCATCAAAGCATGGAAAGCCATCATTATGCTTACTGTCACCTTATGCTGATGCTAATGGTTGAAGAGATTGATGTGACACATTGAGATCATTCTCGTCTTTACTGAAAAAAGTAATCTATAGGATTCTCAGGATTTGGAATTCCTTCGATAAGTAAGAAAGGTCACAGAGCAGATTATAGATTAGGGTACGAAGGGGTCACAGAAGTACCCGACCCAACAAAGAAAACATAAAAGTTTTGGAAACACAAATATATTTATTTTTCAATATAACCTCCTTTCAGCTCTATACTCTTTTCCGAGCGATGTTAAATAAGTTCGACACCCTTTTTATAATAATAACTGTCTTGCTACTCAAAATAGCCCTTAATTGCCAACATCACTTCTTCATCGTTGGAAACTCTTCGACCCCTGAGCCATTTATTCAAGTTTGGGAATAGAAAATAATCCGAGGAGGCAAAATCTGGTGAATAGGATGCAAAAGTAGCAATTGATACTACATGAAAATTCATCCTTTGGTTTCTTACATATTGCTTTAGGAATTTCTCATAAAAGTTGAATACAAATTAAGGTATCCGAACTACTTGAGAGGACTTTTTTTTTGAAAAAATGGAGATATGGGGATTTTTTTGTGATTTTTAGATTTATTTAGTATATTTTAAGGAAAAAATCGTAAAATTGAAAACAGAAAAAAAAAAACTTATTATTATTAAAAGGGAAAAAACTGGTGAAAATGTACAAAAATTACATAAACGGGGCGCGCTCTGTACAAAGTTTTTTGAACAAACTCTCAGTTTTTGAATTTTAATGTGTTACTTTGTTATTCATGTTTGAAATGATCTTCAGGATAATAGATATTTTAATTTTTACAAAAACTAGAGCTTTCTATCTTAGGAACTATATGAAATTGCTTAAAAAATCATTGATTATATTCACATAAACTACTGTACATTTTGAAATAAAACAGTGATTGATAAATCTGAAGGCCAAAGCACTTATACTGTTATACAAAACATTCACAAAAAATTCAGCGAATTATTTTCAAAACTTTTTGAGCAATCGATGTCCCCATTTGAGTTTTTTGAAAAAAAAACTCATTTCCAGTAAAACGCATTTTAAAGTTTGACATCTATGTAAAGTAATGACATCTTCTTTTATTTACAACACTTGTAGTTTTCGTTTTTAGTGAATGGAAAATAAAAAGCTGGGTATTTTTATTAAACTAATAAAATGGCCTATAAAATAAAATCATAAAAAAAATTTGTCAATTTTTGAAAAAATCATGATTTTAGGGGAGTCGGATACCATAAGTAATATTTTTCGTCTGAACATCTTTTTTTTTTCATCCTTTTTTATCAAATTCATCTTTTAGTTTCTTACATATTGCCTTAGGAAATTTTTAATAAAAGTTGAATGCGAATTAAGTAATATTGTCCGCCTATATATATATATATATAAGCATCCTTTATTTTCCATCCTTATTTATCAAATTCATCTTTTAGTTTCTTACATATTGCCTTAGGAAATTTTTAATAAAAGTTGAATGCGAATTAAGTAATATTTTCTGCCTGATCACCCTTATTTCCCATCCTTATTTATGAAATTCATCCTTTATTTTCTTACATATTGCTTTAGGAATTTTTAATAAAAGTTGAATACGAATTAAGTAATATTTTCCACCTGAGTATCCTTATTTTCCATCCTTATTTATGAAACTCATTCTTTAGCTTCTTAAATAATGCTTTAGGAAATTTTAAATAAAAGTTGAATATGAATTAAGTAATATTTTCAGCCTGAGCATCCTTGTTTTCGATCCTTATTTATGAAATTCATCCTTTAATTTTTTACATATTGCTTTAAGAATTTGTAATAAAAGTGTAATACGAATTAAATAATATTTTCCGCATATCAAATAGTTTATTCTGAACTGTTGAAGCTTCAAATTTTTCAGAAAGGGGAAAAAGAAAATGAAAACAAAAACATAGGATTTATTTTAATTTATTGCAATATACTATAAAAAAAGCAAATAATGTCCCTGAGCAATGCTTAAATTTTTACTGTCTTTAAAAAGAAAAATTTAAGAAAAAATACTACATAAATATATCAAATACTCATAAAAATTTCTCTTTTACTATTTAACGAATGAATAAGCGTAATTTGTCTCTTTTTCAATAATTACCTTGCTTTCATACCCATTCGAATACTTTACACATGTACTCAATAAAAAATATTTAAAATAAACTTAATTACTTATTAATTAATTAAAATTTATTCATGCTAATACCAAATACATTCGAATCCTTCGTTAATACATATTTAAGGGGATTCAGAAATTATAAACACTTTATTATGTCTTTAGAATTCTTACTTTGATTTAGCTTGTGGCCACGGTAGTGAGTGTGAGTGAGTGAAGATTAACGTCGCACTGTTCAGCTGCACGAGGGCTTTTGGCGACGGACCACGTAATTTTGAACCATGGTCAAGTGACGTGGACGACACCTGAGCTGGCACCCCCTCTCCTAACTACCACACCACACCAACGGGAGGACGTTTCAGCTCTCGACAGATTTAGCGTGCATCGCTGCCCTACACGGCGGGTCTTTAGTGGTACTGGGCTCGAACTCGTGACAAAGCCAGCCACGATCCGATGCCTATACCACTCGGCTACCGCGGCCACTGTGGCCACGGTAACCTAGTGGTCAAGGTATCGGATCATGTGGCTGGCATGTCAAAAGTTCAAGCTCAGTACCACTAAAGACCCGCCTTGTAGAGCAGTGATGCACGTTAAATCTTTTGAGAGCTCAAACGTCCTCCCATTGGTGTGGTGTGGTAGTTAGGAGAGGGTTTCCAGCTTATGTGTCGTCCTCGTCACTTGACCATGGTTCAAAATTACGTGGTCCGTCTCCAAAAGCCCTCGTGTAGCTAAAACGGTGTGACGTTAATATTCACTTACTCGCTCTTTCATTTAGCTTACTTCGATGGCAACAGTAGCCCAATGGTTGTTATTACGAACTCTTAGCCTGGGTGTCGCGGGTTAGAGTCCCGGGACCTCTGGATATCTGATCTGTCGTATAGAGAAAGCTGATACATTTTAAATCTATTGTGGCTCGATGCCCCTTGAATGGCGTGGTAGTTTGGAGAAGGGATGCCATCTGGTGTCATCCTCGTCATTTGACAAGGGTTTAAAAATACAAGGACCGTCGACAATTGTCCTCGCATTGCTTTATGCTGCATAGTTAATAAAACTCTTATTCACTTGAGTTATTCCTTTAAAGAAATAAAGTCTTCTGAATCTAAATATTTTTTTAGATAAAATCTTCGATCTATGTAATATCTTTTGAAATCGATATTAAACGCAATGCCAGTAATTTGATCGAAATTCATAATCTTTTGTATGTATCTTACAAAAGTGGCAATTAAAAAAGTAATACACTTTTTTAAAAAATATTACTCTGTCAAAAGAAATAATAAAATGGGCCCGACCGGGATTTGAACCCGGGACCTCTCGCACCCAAAGCGAGAATCATACCCCTAGACCACCGAGCCACAAAGAACTTCCTTCTGATGCTTAAAATAAAACTGCAAAACTAGATTAAATCAATCGCAAAAATATCAATATTTGTTCAGCAAGCAGCTGAGAAATAAGCTTAAGATATACATTTATTGTCATGCTGTAATATATAGTTCAGGAGAAACTCATGTTTAAGTGTAATAGCTATGAGTTCTATCTGATAAAAGTAATAATGTAAAATAAAAAAAATATCAACATGCTTATATATATATACACACACTGGTGTGCAAAAATTAAGGAAGAAGTCGAAAAATTAGCATATCAGCTGAACGAAGAGGCAGAGCGGACAGAAAGACCAATCAGGAGATTAAGTAAGGTGATGTACGGTAGCACATGCGCAGATATGCAGGTAGACGTAATGGGGGAGTGTCTGAGTAGTATAAAGCATGTTGTCGGTGTAAGATCAGTATTTCTGGCAAAGAGATTGCACGCCGTATAGCAGTTAAAATCACACCGAGTTGCTGCCTCAGCGAGAAATGGCGAATAATCAATCTGTTAGACGACATCTGGATGCTTTTACCCGAGGTCGAATCATTGGGAAGTTGGAAGAAGGCCGCAGTGTGACAAGTGTGGCTGCAGAGTTCAGAATTGCTCACAGAATCGGTTCACGACATTGGAGGCAATTTCAAACTACAGGAACAGCTATCCGGGGGTTCAGAAGTGGTCGTCCACGAGGAACCACACCCGCAGATGACAGGTACATTGTCTTACAGGCCAGAAGAAACAGGCGGCAGACAGCGGATAAATCGCTAGACACACGACACAGGTGACTGGACGACCGATATCGCGTTTTACCGTGGCCAGAAGACTGCACGGTGGTGGTCTGTTTGCACGACGCCCTGTACGGTGTGTACCTTTAACGCCTGCCGATCGGAGAAGGCGTTCTCTGTGGTGCCAGGAACACCGGAATTGGAGAGACAATGAATGGAGACGAGTACTCTTTACAGATGAGAGCAGATTCAGTTTGAGTAGCGATTCTCTTCGCATACTCATCTGGAGAGAGCGGAGAAGCCGCAATCATCCTCGAACATCATTGAAAGGGACAGGTATGGAGGTCGCAGTGTTCTCGTTTGGGGAGGCATCATGCTTGGTAGTCGTACAGACCTTCACATCTTCGACGCAGGTTCAGTCAACGGGACCCGTTATTGTAACGAGATTCTTCTTCCATATGTGCGTCTTTTTAGAGGCGCTATGGGTCTGCAGTTCCTTTTCATGGACGACATTGCACCATGTCATCGCACAGTAGCTGCCGAACAGCTCTTAGAGAGTGAGGATATTGAACGTATGGATTGGCCGGCACGATCTCCGGATCTCAATCCCATCGAGCATGTATGGGATTTTCTAGGCAGACGCTTGGCAGCTCGTACCTTACCACCAGTAACGATTCGGGAGCTTCGATTGGCGCTGCAAGACGAATGGGCAGCAATGCCTCAACAACTCATTGACACCCTCATTCTCAGCATGGGCAGACGCTGTGAAACCAGCCTAGCAGTCAGGGGAGATCATATCCCCTACTAAAGACCGGATGTTTCTTGCTGGACACCCATCACAGGGATGTTTCAACCTTCAGTCGCATTGCGCTCCATGCTACTTTTTCAATAAAGCTTCTTATCCCTTTGATTTCTCTTTTAGTAAGTGTTGCTTACATTACACATGTCCTTACGTATTGGGGATCTAACTGTATTAAATGTGTTGATTTGGAAAGCTTTGTACAAAGTTATATTGAAAAACCCGTCTCGTCCTTAATTTTTGCACACCAGTGTATAGATATATGTATATATATAACGCATGTCATATCGGAGTTTTAACGCTTTATAATGTGTTTATTACATATAATTTACAATTCATACATCGAATGAAAGAGTAACTGAAACAGTTTTACCAACAAGCTTACGAATGTTCAATGTGAACCTCATTTGTCACACGGCCCACTTCAAGTCGATAGGTGAGTTCATCCAAAACTTTTTTCAGTGAGCCTGAGGTAATTCTTGCAACAGCTTCTTCAATCGTGTCAATCTGGAAGGTCAGATGTTAGTGGATATATGTATAAAACAATCCTTAATAAACACCCACAAATAAAAATCACGCAGCGTCAGATCGGCTGAACGTGGAGGTCATGCGAAATAAGTTTTATCGTGAGGTCCTTTGCGGAAAAACCATTGGTCGAGTACAGTGATGTTCAACCAATCGCATACTGAGAGATGCCAGTGAGACGTTTCACCATCTTGGTGCCAAATAAAAATCTGGTTCACTTTCTTTCAATTGAGAAAATAGCCATAGTTGTAGAGCATCAAGATAGACAAAAGCCGTTACAGTTGGTTCTCCGAAAACGAAAGGCCCATAAACTTTCCGCCGAGATATGGCAGAAAAAACATTCAATTTAAGTAAGTTTCGCTTCGATTCTAGCACCTCGTGAAGATTTTTTAAGCTCCAGATGCGCACATTATGAGTGTTAGATGTCCACTGAGGTGTCCACCGGAACGCTCGGTTGATAATAATATCAGATTCTGTCTTTGCAAAACTGGGGAACACAACGCTTTCTGTTCACAAGTCGCCATTTTTCTACTAGCTCGCTGATCGGTTGGGAAGGGGGGGATAACTTACGTTTCGCGAGCATGCGCACAGATGCCAGATAACAAAACTGTTCAAATTGGTCTTTCATCCGATGTATGTATTATACTAATAAGTTAAATGTAATAAATACTATAAAGTGTTAAAACTCCGATATTCGTTTGGAAACACCCTGTATATATACCATAAAATCCGGTGTATAAAGCGTACCTATACTTTCAAGCTGCAATTTTTCATTATTATGTATGTTCCGTCGCATAATGCGCACCCCCTTTTATGTAATGAAATTCGAACTGCGCATGCACAAAGCTCTTACGTTTTGAAGTCATTTATTCATGTCTATTATTCCACGCCTCAGAAAAAAACAGGAAAAATTTATACTCCTAGATCTACAACCCTATTAATTCGTAAGAAATACGATTTCTTTTAAATCAACAATATTTTGATATATGTAAAAGTTTCATTTTGTTCCTGTGTGCTCATTTTTTTAAAAACCTCTCACTTTTATAACCGGCGTATAACGCGCACTCGGAAATTTCGATTTTAGTTTTTGTCTTAAAAGTGTGACTTATGTACCGGATTTTTTACGATATATATATATATATATATATATATATATATACTTTATCTGTGTATATAGATGCGTACAAAAAACTAATACAAAGGTAGAATGCTGAGGAGGAACAATCAACTCCAAAGCGAGAAATTAATATTAAAGAAACGGTGTGACGGGCTAACGCGTCTATTCTTTAACATGTTCTTTGGGCCAGAATTAATGGCAACTCTTTTCCAACCAAATCCAAGAAGTGAAGTGTGAATGAAAGATGCAAATAAACAAGCTTTTAAAAATCTGAACTTAGAGTAAACGAAATGGCAATGTAGAGTAATGTATGACAATTGATGATTCTCTCTTTCTCGTCTAGAGATGTAGGGGGAAGGAAAGGAAGACTAGCCTCATGCACATCAAAACAATCTATTGATTGATAACACAATTAGCAACACAATTCAAGTAATTTCAGAGAGAAGAGATGCTCTCAAACTAAGGAATATGTGGATTAATAACGAGATACGCCAATGTGAAGACTTTATAAATACCGAACTACTTAATTCTAGATCACACACACAAATCTACTTTCCAGATTATCCGATCACTAATTAAACTGTAGTGATCAATCGTAACTTTAATCCTTTCACTTTTTTATCCGATATCTGAAGTATGCTATAAAATTGGAATATACCTGATCAGTAGGAATCTATCGTATCTCCTCACTTTCTCTCGTTCTAGCTTGAAGCCCTAGACTATATATAGCCGAATTAATTTACATAATCAAGGTTTCTTCTTCAGAGGGTTGGTTGTGAATAAACTAAAATCAATAGACCAAAGATTTCCCAAGAGGGTCCCCCTGTTTTTGTGCGGTAGATATGGGCGTTATAAAAAGAAACAATACAAAAAAAATATTCGAAAATTTCATAAAATTTAGAATATATAGAATTTCAATTGATTTATTTTTTGGAACGACAGTTGATTGGTCAGTTGCTTGTAAACGTCATAATAATCAGATATGTATGATCGAAACGACACGAATGTGACAAGAACGACACCCCAGAGCTTGCATTTCACTCTCTCCATAAATTCTACGCCAATGTGAGGATTTTAGCCATGTATATTAAACGTGCATCAGACCTTCTACACGATGGGTCTTCAGTGGAACCAAGACTTGAACTCTGGACACGCCGGTCATGAGTTCGTAGCATGACCACTCAACTACACGGCACAGTTACATGATATATTTAATATATTTCCAATTTATTATGCGTTGATAGGGGGCTCAATTGCGCTTTATATGGTCTCTGTTATTTTCTTAATTTTTAGTTCAACCATTTATGACAGGATGTCAGAAATTCCTTAAGGAGGGTGCGTCCTAGCACCCCTTGGGTTAATTGGACAGATAAAATACCTAATTGTATTTTTCCGCAGAAACGTTCACCCGATCAACGAACTGTGTCACTGGCAAAAAAGAGTTATGCCCCTTAATATTGGTGCGACGCAGTGGAGTTTACAATAGGCTGCACTTGAAAATCACGGAAAAACTATGCGAAGAACGATGTAGAATTAGACGCTAAATTATTGCGACCCCCAGTCAAGATGAAGCCCCCCTCACTCTACTTTTAGGGAACTGGTTCTTTGAAAAATCTCAATGATCTTAAGCTCCTAAAAAAAAATATTAAATTTTCCTTGTGGAGTCTTATTTCATAGAAACTTAATTTTAATTCTTCGTGATGCGAACGTAGTTCTTAATGTTAAATTCCGCGCATCAATGTGGTGTGTTTGAACGTAGAAGGAAAAATATAAATGAGCTACCTTTAAGTGTACTTTTTGTAACTAAATATAGCTACATTGAACAATGTTAAAATTGTTTGATTATTCTCAATGGAAAAATCTACCAACTATGAAAAGTCAAGAAAAATTCGTAAAACAACTTTTTATCATTAGAGGTTGTAGTTTAGTGTTATTTGTCTTCTTTGGTGATGTATTTCACACCTTTCTGTATAGATCGGGATCTCCTTTCCATCAGCGCTCTCATAAATCTGTCTTAACACCGTCTCGAAAACGACCACGAAATTCTGAGGGTCATAAATCACCTCTCCTCTGACCGTGAAAACGACTTTCTCTTCAGAAATAATCAATTTTCGAAAGATGAGGGACTGGTTCCAAATATCGTCCAGGAATAATATATTTACAGAAAAAAGTTTTCTTTATTTTCCCTTTTGCATGAAACTAATAGAACTCAGAAATGCCATTAAAAATAAAGAAAAAAAATCTGTACAGTTACGAATGTATCCTTTCAAAAACTTTTCGAAGCGCTTTGCATGGAGAATTAAATCAGGTATTATGTATGCATTTATGTTCAAGACATTTAGTAAGTCTTGAACTATAATTAGTGTTATTAGACTTTAAAGTAATTTTTGTTTTGTCACCATAAAGGAAACATATAATGCAGAATCAAGTAATAATAGTATTAAGATAGCAATGCATTAGGAACAAAAAAATATAAAAACGTTCAAAAAAAAGATGGGGCAAGTTTTCCAAAAATAGCAAATGTTTTACATCGATTTAAATCCAAGGGAGCATGTGAAAACTTTTCCCTATACTTCAGACACATTGAAGGTTCACCCAGTTACATCAAAAATGCAAATGATTTTTTCCAAGCATTGGTACATAGATTTTGTCTCATATAGTATGTGTGATTTTTTTAAAAAAATTCATTCAATGTCTTCTCTCCTTTTTTTTTTGCCAAGCATTGAAATAACAATAGAAATTTTCTCGTGCATTAGAGATTTATATGCCGTTAAATCTGGCGTATAATGTGCACCTATACTTGCAAGCAGCAATTTTTAACTTTTACGTATATTTGCCGTATAACTCATCCCCTCCTCCACCTATTTTACTAAGCTACCCGAAATGTATGTGCGGAATGCTATTTTGTTTTTAAGTCATTTGTTAGAGGTTTTGCTCTAAGTTTTAGAAAAAAATAGTATACTTCTAGAACTACAACCCTTTAAATTCATGAGGAATATCAACTCTTTCAAAGAAACAATATATCTATGTATATAAAAGTCTAATTTTTCTCAGCTCATCTTTTTTTATTATTATTATTTTTAAAGCTCTTATTTTTATACACGGCGTATAACGCACACCTGTAAATTTCGATCCATTTTTTTTGTGTGTTTAAAGTGGGCGTTATAATCCGGATTTTATGGTACTTAGAATTTAACGCATTTATGCTTTCAGATTAGGACATATCAGACGGATAAAATATTTATTTGAAAAATAGTGTTAAGTTCTTGACTATTCCTTTTGCTTGAACTCATATCAAATTGAATTTTAACGAAGGAGTCCCTAGGAAATGCGTCAACTTATTAAGAGATATCATACTTTTGCTCTTGAAAACACTTTGATAAGTCATTCAATCATAAATATGGTTATTTAAATCCTTGTAACTACCTCACACATTCAAAAATTCAAAATGTGTAGGAAAATTATTACCATATTTATTCAAAAAAGTAAGCGGTACTTTTTCTCAAATATTAATACTACTGAAAATCAAGTAGGGCTCAGAATCGAAGGTGAACAAATTCTTTGAATAGGGGAAATTGAATATGAGATACTGGCGGTTAATGCAATTGCAGGTTCATCCATTTAATTAATTAAGTTATGACGGGCTCCTCGCGTTTTAAACTAAAAAATTCCTCTTGGATTCTTTGGGGCCAAAAAAGGCAAATTCTTTCCAACCAAATCCAGAAATGAATCGCGAGTATGCAAATTAGGAACCTTTTAAATAGCAGAAGTTGAACGTAAGCGTATGGACTATTGGGAAGTGATTATGCTAGTCTGCGTTTAAGCGCGTAAACTGAAGTCAAAGAAGTAAGCCGTTATTCTAGAGTGAAGCTATCCATGACAGAACGATCAAGTCAAGGTGGATACTATTCCACGTGAGATCAAGAAAAGATATTTAGGATCCGAGAGGATTATTATTAACCATGAGATTAAGGTAGGATAATTCTGTTATTTATTAGGAACTGTGTATAAGTTGAGATTAGGAATAGGCGGGAATATAGTGATTAAAGTCGCGCTTATTTGGTAATACGTATTGTGTGTTTACTCACCTCAGATCCTCTAAGTTTAAATATAACTATTGTCTTTGTATAGTGTTTAAGGTAAGATCTTAATAAAGATATATTAAGATCATGGCAACACCTGGTTCTTTTTCACTTCCACACCCCTAGGTCACGAAGATAACTTAGAAGTAAGGCATCACCCACGTGCGAATACCTTACAAAGTGTTTATTTTTGGTAAAATAAGTTATCTATTCATTTCCTATTAGTTCTCACTTTAAATTATTTTAATTTCATACATATCGAATGTCGAGAAATCATTTTACACTATTTATTTTTCACAAAAACGTGTTGAGAATTTTGGGTGCGGAACAGATTTAATGGCAGCTTAGATTCGAGTAAATACAGTATATACGAGAGGATATCCAAAAGAAACCGAACATATTTTTAGGAAACTTATTTATTTAAGTTTTAGGCACAAACCTTCAATTCCTTTTCAAAGTATTCTCCACTTTTCCTAAAAGAAATACACTTGTCTAATGTCATATACCATTTTTCGAAACATTGTTTAAATTCATCTTTTGTGACACTTTTGACAGAACTTCTGTCATTTTTTTTCCTTCGCCTCAGCAACATTCTTCACGGTTTCATTTCATGTCTTTTCGTTCGAGGAAACAAAAAAGCCATACAGGGTAAGGTAGGATGAGTATGGGGATGAGGTACTGGGGTCACACCAATTTTGGTCAGCAGTCATGGCACGAATTTCACAGCAACCCTTGTTTCATTTCCAAATCTTCTGTCAAAATTCGCTGAACTTAACTCTAAATCACTCACGACAGCACCGGAGTTTTTCAAAGGTCCTTTGTCAATTCCTCAATGATTTCAACATTTTTTCCCAACGTTTTCATGTGTTCGGGGTGTAGAAGGACAACCACAACAAGGTTTATCATCGATTGACGTTTCACCATTTCTGAAACGAGAAAACCACTCTAACTCTTAAGTATTCCTCATAACATCGTCATTGTACCCAAGTCACCTCCGCACGCAGTTCAAAAAGTTCAGCCATTACAAAAATGACGATGACAGAAAACAGTTGTCACTATAATGTCTGCCAAACCTAGTTTTTACATTTTTCAGTGATGGTTCTCAGCTTATTCAAATAGGCTTCATTTATATGCAAACCTACAAATTGCCGGTGAATCGGGGTTAGGGGAAAAAGTCAGCTTTTTACCAGAATTTTTTTCAACACGTTTACATGAGAATCCTGGTGACTGGGGTTGATAGATTCACATGACAAAACAATGGTTGACACGAAAAAAAAGAAACCAATAAAAGTTAACTATAATAAACGTCATCCCCATGGCAACAACATCACCAAACGATAGAAATATCAAGGTAATCATATTGCCATGATATCTCCCATCTTGGCGAACATAAACAACAACTTGGTGCGCAGCACTCCTATATCAAATTCGCACCGAAAAGGCCCCGTTTCAAAGCTTTTACTTGTGGGACTGTCCAAGCATATTCAATTTTTATGAATTGGCCACAATTTTTTTATACACTTCCATCAAATGTTTGTTGTATTTGACTTCCCCAGATGTGAATTAAAGCTCTTATTTCTTCAGTGAACCAATGAGCACAATCAATAACAGCAGCCATCTTTGTGTAAATGAATCTCAATCGCAATGCATCATGGAAAAAGTTGAAAACGAACTCACTTTTCTCCAAATTTACCCTCCTCCAAAGCGGGTACAAAAATCAAACCCGCTTTTCAAACCGGTATAATACCTGTTCGTCGTGTAAACGGGTCTAGAGAGGATCACTGCTGGCGTATTTTGTCGGCAATTTTCGTCCATGTAAACATTGGAATGTTCACTTTATGCTCTCCTAGCGATGGAATGTTCACTTTATGCTCTCCTAGCGATGGAATGTTCACTTTATGCTCTCCTAGCGACAAAACGAGGTACTACAAAAACTTTCCACCAGAAGATTAGTTCGGTTTCTTTCCTCGTATGTATATTAGGTGTTACTCTCGAAATTTTCTAACCTTGTAACCTTTCTTTAAAAAACACGAATAATGATATTATTACATTTTATTAATAATATCATTATATTAAAGGATATTTTTAATACCAATCTCAAAGTTGCCAACTCCATCCTTTTTTCAAGCTACGCACTTAATCTGGTGTTTGTGTGTGTCACCTTGCATAGTTAAGCGCGCGATATTTATGTTTTTCCGTTTTTATCTGCTGCGAAGCATGTAAAGAAATGTTAAAGCATACTAGACATGTCATCCCCGTTACTAAACTGTAATAATGCTATATGTAACTTTATGCAAAATAATATTTCCTTTGTAGTGTATTACTCTATTTTATTCTGTTGTCTCTTGACCTCTTCCCTTTATTTAGTAAGTCATTACCCTTTTAGATATTTCAACCTTTTTACGAAAGTTCCAATCTTTGAAGCAACTGTAATCTTCAAATTGGAAACTGTGTGATTTCTTTTCAAGAAATGCCCTTTTGTGGGATATATAAGTGGGACGGGCTACGTATCGTAATAGCCGTATATTCTTGATCTCAAGTTGATCATAGTCAAAGTACTTTCGGATGAATCTTGCATTTGAATACCACTAAATCTGCCCATGCTCCAGCATGAACGTTCTCCAGCTAGTGTGGAATTGGAAGTTTATAGACTGAGGAGACTATTTAGTTATTTTTCCCGTCACTTGATTGCTGTTCAAAATTACGAGATCATTCGATAATAGTTTACCCCATATTACTTCAAAATACTACCTTAATAAGCAATCACTTAACTAAAATATAAGCACTCAAAACAAAAACATGTTATAAAACTATTTGTTATTGCAACGATTATAGTGTATTTTTTGTCATTTTTTTTCAGTGATCACCATGATTTTTCTTTTTATAAAAAGATAGATACAATTTTATGTATAGTTTTAATGGGAAAGCAAAAAACTTCATTTTATAATACATATTTCGCTTTATACTTTCCTTTCCTGGTGAAAACATAACTTTCATATGAAGAATACATTTAATCAGCTTAATATATCACAAGAAAATTTTTATGGTTAGTGATCGAGCGATTAATCTTCAAGGAAGAAATTTATATGATGGATTGGGCAAAAGGAGATGACACAGATTGAATTATTATTATTATAAGTCATAAATCATTTCACCCTCACCACTTTAAAACATTCTTTAAAAAAAATTAAAAAACAAAATTAAAAAAAACTGTGTGCGTTCGTTCCGACGAACGACTTGAGTTTACTCCTTAAGTACGGTTGTCTTTGATTATATAGTAGGCAAACAGGTAAATAAATAGATCTCTTATAATACTGAAAATATGCATGCATTTTCCTTATTCCATTTACATTTTTCATATTGATTCAGTAAAATAACACATACACAGTGCGCAAATAAGTTTTAAGACTGTGCCCCCGTCCCAAAAAAAACGATATATAAACAAGAAATTAATTCCTGTTTTGGTTTTTTATTCAAAATTGGACCCTCCGGCTACAATGCACTTGTTATAGAGATTTATTATAAGGAATGGAACGTCTGTTGTAAATCCCTTTGTGGAATGGCCGGCGAAGAATGCGTCGCAGCTACTTGTAAAATCGAAATATCCTCAAAATAACACCCTTTTAATTTCATTTTAAGTTTTGAGAACAAGGAGTAGTCACCGGGTGTTAAATTAGGAGAATACGGTGGATGGTTCAACACACAGACATTATTTTGTGCCAAAAATCGACGAGCAACAAGGGAGGTGTGACTGGGTGCATTTTCGTGTACCAAACACCAACTGTTTTCAATCCAATATTCTGGACGAGTGCGAAGAATTCTAGCCATCAAACGCTTTAAAACAGCTAGGTAGTACTGACCTGTAATTGCTTGTCCAGTTAGAACAAATTCTTTGTGGATAATACCCCTAGCATCGAAGAATGTAATAAGCATTGTTTTGGTTTTTGATGGTATTTTCCATGTTTTTTTAGCTTATCGTGAATTTTCTGACTTCCATTCAGCACTTTGTCGTTTTTTTCAGGGTCATATTGGAAACACCAAGTTTCATCACCTGTAAGAATGAACTTCAAGAAGTTTGGATCGTTTTCCGTGGCTGAAATGATGTTTCTGCGATGTGCACTTCTCGTTGATTTTGGTACAGGGGATAAAGTGTGTGGAAAAAATTTTGCACACACTTTTGTTTTGCCCAAATTTTCATGCAGGATGATTTGAATTGTTTCTTTGTTGATGTTTAAAGAGTCTGCCATCATTGTTAATGACGCACAGCGACCATTTACCACGAAATTTTGTACTTTCTCAATAATTTCATGTGTTCTAAATGGAATTGGTCTTCCACTACGCTGGTCATCTTCTACCGCATATCTTCCATCCAAAGAACGTTTATGCCACACAAAAACGTTTCATCTACTTAAACAACTGTCACCGTAAACTATGTTTCTGAAGCACTTTTACAAAGTTTTGAGAAAAATGTAAATACAGCTCTTTTCTCCATCTTAAAAAGTCAACATGAAAAAAATTCACTTCATTCTACGTTCATTTTTTGTCAAAATATTGTTCTTAAATAATTTTTTATTGTATTACTAACCTAAAAACAATTTGATATATATTTTCTAATCTAAGTGACACTAATTATCATAAATATTATCCATTTATATGCTTTTTGCAAAATCGTGGTTCCGAACGTAGTTGGATACCTTAAATATTGAAAGTTTGAGAGGCACAAACGTATGTGGTATGGGAATTATAAATAAACACAAACCCAAAAAAAACACATTTCCATTTTTAAATAAGGATTTATAAATGCACATATGTTTGAGCAAGATAAAATAGCTAGGACTTACTTAGTATACCGTTGTCAAACTTTGTCAAATCAAAAAACCGTCTCCAAATGCCCCGATATGCGTCCATTAGTGTAAATCCGCTTGTTTTGCATATTTTAACATAACAATCTCTTTCGCTTGTGTTGGAAAATGATTTTTTTTCATAATATGTACTGTTAGAGCGTATGTTAAAACACATTATTCTTGATTGCACATGGTCAAGAATAATATCATTCCTTATAATTTGTACTGTTATTCTTCTCTTTGTTCGTAAAAATTATTAAATCTTGGGATCTATCTTCCACGGAGTGGAGTATTTCGGTGTGTAATGCATATAAAAACCTGAAAAACTATTTAGTTTAACAAAACGCAAAAACAAGCATCGTGGATCTGCACAGCAAAATGCAAACTTATGTAACGCAGTCTCTCGTTATGGAGATACATTCGCCGCTATTTTCTATACCATTAGGTCGTATGGATTTTGAATAACGTAGCTTTTATTATCTTTTGTTTGTTTTAAGTGTGTGTGCGCCTGCTTTCAAAATATGTTATTTTATTCCTCTCAGTCTTCGCCATATTAATTTTCGATTAACTGATGTGGAAGAATATGCAAGTGAATTTGTTTTCGTGCATGCGCTGAAGTGATTACGGCATTTGACAGCGTTTTTCTATTTGGCGATATCTTTTGATTTTATGAAAGTAGTATGGTCGACGGTATTGATACGTAAACACCGACTTGTTCATATCATATAATGCACGATCATTTCATGATATAAGCAATTCTACGACCTGGCTCCGATACGTATACACATGTCTTGATGTCATTTAGATACATGTACTTTGCTCTGGGTAATAAATCATGAAATCCCAGTAGAGTCGGAAGCTATTCGTTCGCAGTCAATGAACCAATAGCCCGCTTTACGAGTACTCAAGTTTGCGCAAATTTTTTTTTATTCGGTTTTGTTGTTGGTCCTGTTTCTAATGCCACCATGTGAGCGACTTACACCTCAAGTTTCTCCTTCACCGTTTTGCCAACCTAAGGATGCGGGAGGAATGAAAGCAGAGAACCAGAGACCTCCATAATAACAAATATTTATTTACTCAAACACACTAACCAACAACAACTTCTTCAAAATTTAGCCAAAGGAGTAGCACGGAGAAAGCACTCATTTAACTCAATGCAATCTAACGTGGATTCCTAACCTTAAATCTACTAATTCAACACGGCGGCCAAACACCACATCTAATCTATACATGCGAAAGTCAACTTTATTCAATCACACCTGCGTAGAGAATATAGCAGCTTCTTGCCTCCTTCTCCAATAATTACAAAACTCTGACTTAATATAGTCGAACTAATCTGAATATCATGGTTTCTTCTTAAGAGGGATGGCTGTGAATTAAACGCGAATTCTAGCCCAAAGATTCTCCAAGAGGATTAATTAGAGGAAGCGTATAGATTCACCACAACCTGCCTGAGAATGTCAGATCGAGACCCACGAAATTCCTCGCGGTATAGGGCTATGATGTACGCTTGCCGTTAGCCGTAGCTTTAAGCACCATTCGGGCAACAGTACAATATGCATCGCCCCCAATTTTCAGGAGAACACCCTAGAGTTGGTCAGGGACCTCTCACCTCTCTTTCCGTTTCAACAACCTCACGAGACTACTTGTGCCTTGACGGCTATTTCTAGTACCCCCTTGCCGCAAAGGCATTATACATTTACAAACATCCATGCCATCTTCAGGATTCAAATCCAGTCCCTACGGCACAGCAGTCAGCGTTACTAATTACTATAACAGATAGGCGGCTCATTTGATTTTAAAAGTAGTAATCCTTGTTTGAGGTTTAACTGACAATTAGTTAAAACAGTGAACCCGAACCCCACAAGTATGAGCAAAAAACAACAAAAAAGTATCACAAGAAAATTAGGAATTATAATACTATTGTGCTGGCCTTGTACTCCTAAATTTGAGGTTTAAACCCCGGCCCATGTCGATGGATTTTTCCGTTGCAAAAAATCGGCATTGTTCATGTCGAATGATTATGCAACATGATGCACATTCCCTAGAATGCCTGCTTGTTTTGGGTGCTCTAAGCAAAATTAAATTCTTGGTACAATTTCGCCTCGTCCAAGCTCAGGTGCCTCCCTTTGGGAGGAAACGGAGAGTCAAAAATACATTGTGCGCACTAAAAAGGGATACCAGCTCCCGGGGAGTGTACAATGTCTAAAATGTTAAAATATCAATCTATGGCCCTATTTTGAAAATAATTAAATAAATACTTTTGTATTCAAAGAAAAATTATTTTTTATTTTTGATATGCGGAAACAGAACAGAGATCTGTAAAACGCATGACATTAAAATACACTATGGCACAATTCATACAGAAAACTACGTCAAATATGAAGAAAAACTTCGTGAAGATAAATTGTCAATGTTAACATGTCTACTTTAAAAACAACATCGTATATTTGTCAAACTTATTAAAGGTAACACAGCTAAAACGAGATATTTATGCCGCATACTATTGAAAGCAGGGGAAAACCATTCACTGAAATAGAATTTGAACGTATCATTGTAAGGAGGAAAGTATCACGAGAAGAACAATTAAAATCATTCAAACTTAACAAAAAATATTATTGTCAGTCAAGTTGGCAATATAACCGAAGATATAGAAATCAACTAAAATCAATCAATTACATAATCTTTAATAATAACACTAATCAATAATGTATTATTAATAAACAAACATTATACTTCAAAGTTCTAAATATCTGGTATGGTTTTAAAATGTACTAAATTGTAAAATACCTTTCGTAGTAATTAATCTCCGTCAACTTGAAAAGTTTTTTTTTTTTTTAATTGAAAAGATTGGCTTGCTTTATTACAAAAAAATCAGTCACAAAGTTTTAAAACATGTCTTTTAATTGTTGAAATAAATTAATAATTTTTAGAATAATAATATTAGGAATTTAAATAGTAACAAACGTTCATATAGAGAAGCATTTGGAGTTTTTTTTTTCTGTCGCTGTGATGTTAAAAAACACCTTAGTGAATTTCACATCAAACTTCAAAACTAGCTGCATGGAGTTGCTGCTATATTTGTCAATATCAATGTTTCTCAAAAAGAAATTATTGATCTGAGGAAAAACAAGTTCAAAAAGGAAACTCTCACTTTGAATCTTGCCACGGTTGAAGTTTTCAGAATACGCTAGCCACATTAAGTTATTAGAAAATAAATTCAAATAAGGATTATTGGACTCAAAGAAATGATAAAATCAATTTCAATTATTTACTTCTATTTTGCTTATTGATGGTAAAACTGTTAATGAAAATTTACTACTTGTAAGTAATCGAAAATCATTGCAGTTCAATTTCGAAGCAAAATTTTAACGATGGGACTCCACATTTCTATAATTATAACCGAACCGATTTCCCAGAGTGTTACTAGCAACTAATCGATGTTTAGCAATGTTTGACAGCCCATATTTGTGCGAAACTTTCTACTATAAAAAGAAAAAAAAAACTCCCGAAAGTTCAAAAATGAAAGAAAAGAGTGGAATAACATGTACACTCAATTTTGGAAATAACTGCTACTCGACCAATTCAACTTCAGGTATCCGACTACGTTTGCAACCGTGGTGTTGCAAAAGTGTACAAACGAATATTTTTTTTAGTATTTAGTGTCACTTAGGTTAGAATAAGCCTATAAATTTCTTTCCTGTGATTATTATTAAATAAAAAATTATTTAAAAGTAATATTTTGGTAAAAATGAACATAGAATTATTAATTTACAAAACATTCTCCTTTTATGTAAAATGATACTATAATGATAATATTTGTGTGTATATATAGATAAGACTTCAGAGAGCAAGAACTAAGATTTTTAAAAATTCTCATTAATTTCAGAGTCACCAATGTAAATAACAATCGGTGTTCATTTATTAAAATATTTTCACCGTGATATATTAAAATATGATATAAATCCACATCTAAATTATATATTTTACATACTTAAAAAATCAAATTATTATTACTGTAGAAGCATCTTTTGTAAAAGAAGAATGTTTTAGAAGTATTTAATAATATGTTCAATTTTTTCCAAAAGATCGCATTTAAATAATTTTTATTGTAATACACTGCTGGACAATTGCTAAGGATGGATAGCACTATCATCCACAGCAACCATAAAATGAAAGGAAGCAAAATGTGGAAAATTAGAATAAGTGCGGGATATTAGTAAGAAGAAGTATGAGTATGCAATTTTTTTTCCACGTCTGTTCATCACGTGATAGCGTTCATACGAGCTTTAAAGGTTTTGACGCGTGTGGACAGTTGTTGTTTCAAGTCAAAGTTTTACAGGAAAGATTTTATAGACGAACTTAAAATTTTTGGCATGTCTTCCCGACATCACATAGATGATTTTATGCGTGGCCGAATTATTGGAAAGATCGAAGAAGGGCGAAAAATAACAGATGTTGCCAGGGAGTTCGACATCGCTCACAGCGTTGTTTCACGGCTGTGGAAGTCATTTAAAACTACTGGAATGTGTAGTAGACGGCAAGGGGAAGGTCGTGTTAGAAGTACGACGCCTGCAGAAGACAGATATATCGTCCTATCAGCAAAAAGGAACAGGCGCACCACAGCTCAGCAGGTGGCAAATCAGTTTCTTGCTGCCTCAGGAAAGCAGATCTCCCGAAAAACTGTTGTCAGACGTTTGAAGGGAGGGAGGACTATACGCACGCAGACCTGTTGTGTGTGTCCCATTGACCAGATAGCACCGTACTGCCCGTTTGCAATGGTGTCGTGAGCATCACAATTGGACTGAACAGGACTGGGCATGCGTACTATTCTCAAATGAGAGTAGGTTCAGTCTGTCATCGGATTGTAGACGCCAACTGATCTGGCGCGACAGTGGTACTGCTTATCGTTCAGAAAATATCCAGGAAAAGGACCGACATCCGACATGCAGTATCATGGTGTGGGCCGGCATCATGATCAATGGCCGCACGCGCCTACATGTGGTTGCGAATGGGACTATGACGGGCCAACGATACATTGATGAAGTTCTACTTCCTCATGTTCGTCTTTTCCGTGGTGCTGTTGGCGATAAATTTATTTTTATGGACGACAACGCAACATGTCATCGAACACTCGCTGTTCAGGATTGTCTAGACAGCGAGGGTATTCAACGTCTCGTATGGCCAGCGCGTTCTCCAGATCTAAACCCCATTGAAAATGTGTGGGATGCTTTGGGGAGGCAAGTTCCTGGTCGAAACTATCCTCCGACAAACAAGAACACCGTCATCTGTGGACTCACAGAGGAATGGGATAAATTGCCTCAAAAGCTGCTGGATAATGTTGTGCAAAGTATGGTACGACGTGTGGAGTGTTGCATCACACTCCACGTGGACATATCCCGTACTGATACCTTTCTTTAAGGTACCTGCTGACTTTTAGATGCATTGTTCCATTTCTCCGTACGCAGATCAAATGAACATTTTTTTCTTTCAGATGTTTCACAGCTTTTGTACTTTCCAGAACAATAAATATTCTTTATTCTAATGTCTGAACAGTGTGGCAACTATATTTTATCCTACTAGGCCTCATGTCTCGCTTAATGTTATGCTACATAGCAATTTGTGATCCGTCCTTAGCAATTGTCCAGCAGTGTAGTATTCTCAAAACAGTTTCATACGTGTATTTTAATCTAAGTGACATTAAATATTAAAAAAAATATTCGTCTGTACACTTTGCAAAATCATGCTTTCGTACGTTGTCGGATACCATAATACTGAAGATTCGTTTAGTGCAAAACATTACGAAGTTTCATCAAAAATCTTAAAATTACTTTATTTACTTAATGTTAAATAGAAAAATAAGGAAACTTGTCTTTACATATATGCATTTTTCAATATACTTATATATTATGTGCATTATATTTTTATGCATTTTTATAATTTTTTTAATAATAAAAACTATGATTCAGCTTCAATATTTTTTATATCTGTTTTGCAACCCGTAATTTATTTTCGAATGATAATTAATACGGTTTTCGATTGTTAACAAATTTAAGAAACTTACTTTTGATTCGAAATACTGAAAGAATTTCCTAATTAATTACATATTAAGTATCCTAAATATCATTTTTGACATTATAAGCAAACTAACAAAGTAATAAGAAATGAATTGGAAAGTAAAAACTTTATATTCACAAAACAATTGGTTTGATTTTCCATATTCCAGGAGCTTTTAACCCTTGTCTGCTACATATATTTTTTAACTTACGTGTTTAACACACAATTTGCTCTTAAGAATTTAACTATCAAGAAATTTTTTCTAATAGCTACATTTAAAATACAAGTTCGGCTATTTTAAGAGACATTTAGGTATAATAATAATGTATTATTATATTTATTTGCCAGTAAAACTAGAGAAAGAAATGAATACAGAGAAATTTTTAGGCTTGTTCTCTCGATTTTTTTTAAACAGACAGCATTAAGAGGACACAGTACGATTCAATTGACAAATATTGGCCAAAAAAATCAAATATAATTTTTTTAGTCTACATTATTCCTTATATACTAGGCTATAACCTCACCAAATTTGAAAGCTCTAAACTTAAAAAACGCAGAATTATGATAGCTTTTACGTTCGTTTTTAATCACATTTCCTATTGCAAATCAAAACTTTAAACTTACTTATCTCGGAAAAATAAAATAACTAGTTTGTCTTCATTTAAAATGCTAAGGCCTTTTTTCTATTGTGACTAATGCTTTGATTTTTTTTACCTATTGCTAATAGTACATGTTACAGAAGTTGGTATGCATTTTTGAATCAAAGCAATACTTATTTTTTTAAATTAATTGAACTCAGAATTTGTACATTTTTTAAGTAATTTTCAATAAGCATTCATAAAAAGAAATATTGTACAAATACCAATCATGTTATCGCAAAACCCTATACCAACTTTTGTTATACATAGTTTGACGTACTTGTAAATCAAATTTCATGCGTGTACGTAAAGTTTTGTAGTAGGAGTAGCATTTTAAAATCACTTCACAAATTATAAGTTTTTTCCTTAAAAAATTAAATGGCTAGCATTTTATGAAATCTTGAACACAAATCTTTTTTGCATAGTAGACACACATAGGAGGCAACCAAAAAATTTTGAAAATCCTTAAATTAAATTTTTTTGCATAAATCGCTAATTGTCCCCTTAAATTAAACAACTGTAACTTCTTATCCATACCAGTAGTATCTTTTTTAGTTAATGTTGTTTGAAAACTATAAATGCAACTAATTGCCTATTTTAAATAAATTATATGTGATTTTCTCTTATACAAAAACAATTACAGAAGCTGTGGTAATATCTTTTTACGAAGGATAAAGCATTATTTCGTTCAGTGCTATTGAGGAATAATTAATTAATAAACAAAAAATGCCCTGCACCAGTTAAAATGCATACGCAAAAGGAAATCAAATATTTTCTAACCACTGTGCTTTCTCCCATAAATGATAGTTGTGTTCCTCCACTCGATCTCATTTAAAGAATTTCACCCTTAAATTTACCAGCTGTCAACCGAAGTGAAAAAATCCCAACGAAAATATGTTTCTTCACTCTCTAGGTGAGTTTCCATTTGTTTGATCTTTTGCTGACATTCTCTTTTTCCCCAATATCCACCCCCAAATCAACACTTAAAGCAGTCAACCTTTATTTTCTTTGATGTTTTATCATTCTTGTGTACGTTCCTAAAACTTAACTTCTAAATTTCTTGTCAAAGTATTGGATAAAGTTCTTTTCGTCAGAAACTTTGAAGAGTCTTCCTTACCTGAACAATCCCACCTTCTTTTTAAATTCTGTAAAGAGAAACAAGGACATTTTCTATATCTATTATCGATCTTTTCATATCATTTCTTTTATCTAAAGATTTTTCCTCATCGACCTATCTTTTCAGGTTGAGGTTTAACTTAAGAAAAAAAAGCATTGGAAATAATATTCCGCAATAAATTATAGTATATATCTTTCCGTTTCTCTATACACATAATTTAGATTTAGAAAAATGATATTTTACATTAATCATAATCTGTAAAAAATGTGACTAATACAAAATTTCGTTAGTTTTTCGGATATAATATATATCGGTGTAGGTTTTATTTCGGCGTTTAATATCATTTTTTACTTTTAATAGATATTTTGACGGAAACATCATATATAAATACATATATATATATATCAGAAATTAAATTAAAAAGAAGACTAATAAATCCTAAAACATCTTAAAATCAAACCGAAAGAACCAAGAACATGGAGCCATTACAAACCAAAAACGAGAAATTTAGCCAGAGTGGAAAAACTGTTATGATTTCCCGAGTTGTCACTGGTTTAGGACAGTGAAACAGAGTTAAACAGTGTTTTGTGAGATCTCAAGTTTCCCCTATAGCGGAACTTTTCGACATATCAGTATAGGAGATAAGCCAACGCAAAGGTCCATATATATATATATATGGGATAATTCAAAGTTTGGCATGACTTAAACATGAGAAAGAGTCTCCAGAGTCTTGGATATTTATATGAATCAGCAAATCTGCGTGAATTCCTCTTATGGAGGCTATGATCGGTAGAAAGCTATCACTCGATAGTTTCTGATGTAATCTTACTTTTAGAAATGCAAGCTGTTATCTTTCAAGATACGATTGTGATTATATCCCGTCCCACGGGCAAAAACTAATTGTTTATGTGCGAGTCCTGAATGCCAGTACCATCATAAATTAATATGTTATTCAGGATGGAATTAAAGGGATTAATTACATATACACGTACAAGGTGAAACGAAACATAACGATAAGTAACTATGAGTTGAAAGATGGGGTCATATCTATTCTGATAAATAGAAAAAAAGTTCTCTAGAACATAGTTGATTGAGGACGAGGATATTTGTGAAAATATGAAAAATTGACACCCTTTATCACACCATTTGCTATTGTGGCCAAACATTTCCCAATTTCACATGATGTTTTCTCTAACATCATCTTACACAGCCGTACTATTAATCTCAGTCAGAAATCGGTTAGCAATTTTGCTGCTTTAGTTCAAATCAACAATGTTTGTGTGAGTGGAGGTCTAAGAGAAAGATACCACCTAACTGTGACTTCCCATAAGAAAACTATTACACACAACAACAATTTTAAAAAGAAAACTATTGCACACAACCCCAGGCAAGTTTCTCAAAGATTAGCACATTTAGATAATATTCAAAAATGATACAACACTTTTTCTTTTATATGCATAACAATCATAGATATTTTTTTATATGCAGAACATATTCATTTTAAAAGCACTTCTGTGTATACATTTTATCATATCATTAGGTATTGTGCTCCTCAAATTCCAAGATTTCACAGTGATTTTTTTCACTAATGTTATCTTGCATTGCCCTACTATTAATCGCAGTCACAAATGGAACAAAACCCTTTGCTGCTTTAGTCAAAATTAACATAGATTGAGCCGATTTGATAAAAGTACCTAACTTTGAATGTTCATAAAAAAGTATTACATACTACTCCAAACAAGTTATTTCAAAAGATAACCCATTTTGTGACAATTCCAAAATGGTACAACATTTGCCATATTTCTATTCATAACAATCATTGACATTTTGTTTTCTTTTACCAAATGACTTCAGTTTAAGAAACTGAATCTAATCACAATTAATCCAAATTGTGTTATTTCCGTAATAATTGTGTTAACTCCATCAAGTGTGTAACGATTGCCTGGTGTTAGTACCTCTGTGGAAGACCTCAGAAATACGACGATGATACACTTTTCGTTGAAAGGGAAAGCTTTCTCAAAAAACCAGCTATAACAGTACATAATAGTATCGCTAATCGAGTATTAAAAACACATGAATTTTATCTATATCATATGCAACGTGCAAAAAGTTTTCTGCCTTGTGACTACACTCTAATTTGTAATTTTGAAGAAAAATGTAGGTAGAAAGAAGTGAATATATTCGGAATTCCTGAACAAAATATTATAGACTCATGAATCCATAGTTAAATAAATGGATATTTAAACTTACATAACTTACATGGATGTCATATGGGAAACATGAATTTAATGATGTAGTCCTGTCCCAATTTCAATTTAAAATCAACATGTGAACAGGAATATTAAACAGAAAAATAATTGGACCGTTTAACACTTTATCTCTACTGGCAATACTTATAAGTACCACTCACTTTATAATTACATAGAATAAACATTTTTATGAATATTCTGACGATACTTGTGAGAACTCCCCTGGGTTCCAACCTGGACACTAAGATTAACTTGAGACAAAGAATGACCAGACGCCATTTGTATAATAACAAATTATATTTATTCAATAGATTCAATTAGAAACCTTCCAATTACAAATATTAAACAATATGTCTACGTCAAAGGGATTTACCTTTGCTATTAAGTTAAATTACAAAATATAAAATTAATCAAGTACTAAGCTCAATATCGAATGGGTTTACCGGAATAGGAGCACAGAGAAATATACGCACACACAACTTGAATTATTAACATTCATTAAATTTTCCCTAACTTTATTATATATTAACTCTTGTGGTCAGATAAACTAAGTTATAAATATCACCTGGCAGTAATGTCGTTCTCTCCAGGTAGATCAATCCTTCTAATGCTACTTCACTGAATAATAACAGCAATACTTTAATCACGCAATCCACTTGAATCCTCTTAACTTCGTCACTACTGCTCTTGGCTCAATAGCCTTCTATCTGCTAACTTACAACGCTCTCCTTAAATACCTTAATCCATTTGTATAACCCATTTTCTTCTTTTAGAGCTGGTTGGAAATATACGCGAATTTACAATCCAAAAAGATGCCTAAGAGTATTAGTGGAAAAGTGCCGTATAGATTAGCCACGTACTTAGCAGGAATATTCTTTGAAATCCACTCTTCCAAGATATACGGTAGCACAGGTTCTATGATGAGTATTTTAGCGGGGAAGGCAAATAGTTTTATAGCAGAAATTGCACTTTCAGCTGACGGCGTTTTCAGCGGATTGTGACGATTATCATTTTTGTCCCGAAAAATAGTTAATGTCACAATTTAAGTGTCTTATTTTTTTGTAAGTTAATGAAGACCTTAGAAAATGTGATTTGACTAGTTATTTTAAGTGAACAGTGTACATAATTAATTTTACAGTTGATCATATTTAATTAATTAATTTGCTCTAACGGATTAAATTTCCCTAAGTTGAGTATTTTGTTTATGTATATCCCTTAATTTTCAATGTAGTGATCAAAAAACAAAATATTACCCGAAAAAAAACTGCAGTAAATCATAATGCGGTAGATAAAGGGTTAAGTAACCCAATAGTTTAAATGAAGCCGAATACTTGAATTTTCTTTGAGCCAAAAAGACTATTTACTGTCTTCGAAAGATTCACTCTTAATTCTTTGTAATCAGGCCCAAAAGTTTCCTTGTTTAATTTAAATTAATGTAGTTTGTTTGTAGACGGAGTTTGAAAAAATAATTGTACTTAACTTTTCACTCTCCGTAAAAAGAAAAATATTATGTATTATTCCATCAAATTACTCAGAAAATGGCTCATTGGTTCACCACTTGGGCACTTTTATATTCACATAACGATCATAATCAATTTATTTTCAATATAAATTCATTTTAAAAACATTTTTGTTGACACTCTTCTTAATATCAGTAGTTACTTTGACCGCAGATCGTCCTCGTCACTTGACCATGGTTCAAAATGACGAGGTCCGTCGCCAAAAGCCCTCGTGAAACTGAATAGTGAGACGTTAAAATGTGTCGAAAAGCTAAAATCTTTTTTTTTTTTTTTTTTTGACAATTTTAGATTTTTACATTTTTAAGTTGTATAGATTTTAACCTTTCTAAAAATACCTTACTTTAACCTATAGGGTAATTAGAAGCCCTTAAAACCTATTTTTAAATAATCGTTGAAACTGGACCACGCCCATTTAAATGGCAAAAAATGTCAACAAAGTACTTCGTTTTTGCTTAAAAATTGAACGTCTGATATAAACCAAAACATGTATCTTTTATTGTAAAATTGAACTTTTTTTTTTTTTATTCCCTATATATAGTCTTAGAATTCTCACTGTATACATTAAAATCAATTTATCCCAAAATGTAAATTTTGATGTTCGGTGTACCTTTTCCGAAAAACTACTGTTCACAGGTATGTAAATTTTTTATGATATATTTATAATGATAACTAATATATACTGAAATCAGCTTTTTGTAAAAAACTCAAACATTTATTTTTTACAAATTTTTTCTGTGGAAAATGGGTAAACTTTGACTATGTTTGAAAAATATTTCATAAATTACGAAAAAAATCAAAATTAACTAAAACTTCATTTGAGTATAATGAGAAAGGTGTACAATAATTGTATGAAAAATTTTAAGAATGTACATATAAGAGATGCTGAGAAATCTGTTCATCTGTACATCGAAAACAGCCAATTTAACATTGTCGGTATAGATGATTCCTACTCGCCTTAATAACTAACTGTTCAAAATACATCAATGTACCTAAATCTATAGAATAACACATATAAGCTGAAAATATTTGAAAATAATTTCCAAACAGGTTAATTCTATATTTTCTTCCTTGCAATTAATTTGACAAATCATTTACAACTTATTAATTTGTAACTCTTTAAATTCCGTTAATGAATTTCGAAAAAAGACAATGTGTCAAATCCTGCGACAAAAGACGTTAAATAGAATTCAGTAAGCCGAAAAAGAATACTCGTTCATTTCAAAGTTGTCACAACTTAATTGATTTAAAATATAAATGAGTCCTTGCACTTAAAAGTGAATTATAAAAGCACTCTTCTTTTGACCTTGTCAGAGTGAAAAGTAGGCACATGCATTGTGTTCCTAATTTTTTTAAAAGTGTCTTTCTGATTTTGGCGCTGATGATGATAAATGGGTCGGGTGTCACGTGCAGAAGAAAGCTTAAATTAATTAATACCTCGAAGGCTCATAGGAACAGAGAAATGCTGCAATAGTAATCAGTTTGGTGTTAAAAACAGTTTTATGGACTCAAACAAAGTTTAACTTATTCGAAACTTTCCAACTGAGAATAATTCTCCCAGTAATCAAAGATGTTACCTAATTCAGATAAATATTTTGTTACGAATTTTGTGTAAAATAGTGTAAATAATCTATATTTAAATATGTAATGCATTTATATTACACTGTGTTATATTTATGTTATGTTAAAATTGTAATATTTGCAAGCAACGCCGTCCCTTACAATATAATAGCAATTCAATGGGAACTTGGCGAAATCTTCACGATAGAGCCAAATTGGCGTCATTTTTGGCAAATAAGTTGGCGTTTCGGTGACTTTGGTGAACATTTTTGGCAAGTTAGGGATCCTATGGATTCTTCTAGAAATGTGTGGAGAAATAAACTAATTTCACGATCTATGATGCAAACGGATCTTTCTCGAAGGATCCTCGAAGCCTGTAAATACAGAGAGGGTAGCCGGAACTGAGTTAGTATTGTTTTGACTAGCGATTAGTAGTCTTGCCTTGACCTTTAAGACTCGATTGATGATCAACTCGGCTGTTGAGTAGGACGAGCGGTGCTTCTAAATAGTACTTTGCCTACGTGTACTTTAAACACTGATATTATGTCTGAGTGCTGTAGAAGGTGCGAAGTCCTTCTGATACTTATTCTGTGAATTTTGCTGCTAAATCTCGTATTTTTAGGATTGTTTTCTCGACAATAAATTCTCATCGTTCTTAAAGAGCTGCCTTCTTCTTTGCGACTGATTTGTATAGAATCCTGGAACCCCGATCAGTGTAACAATATGAATTACAGCATTCTTCAATTAAATATTTCAGTCTTTTGTTATTTTTAAGCAATTCCACTAAAAGAATAACGATTTCAAGTTCTATCTTAATTTGAAAACCTTGAAAGAATTACAATGGTAACGCGTTCTCGAAGTGCTATTAAACTAACCTCTAGAAAACTATATGAATTGATTGATTGATTTTTGAAGGAACCGTGGTATATGCAGATTGGATTTGTTATTTAAAGTAATCTGAAGTGTAATCATGGAAGATGTTGTGGTTTTAATTGTTTGTGAGAATGCTGAGATTGTAAATATAAGGAGAGGTTTTACGGTTGTTTAGGTGTGGATATATGTTTTCATTATTTATTATTAAGGACGGGGAGTATTAGACTTGATAACACTTGGTAGAAATTTAAGACTTCTAGTGTCAGTTAAGTGAATCTCTATCATTATTGGTTAAGGTTTAATATTTGCTTAGCCCCCTTTAAGCACTGGCCAATAAAATATAAGAGTATTAAATTTAAGTTGAATTATTTTTTTCTAATAATTGTAATTAGAATTCTACAGAACGTTTTGTTGAAAACGTGGAAGAAAAATGCATTAATTGTAATGAAGTGAAAACACATGTTTATCATTATATTAATGATGAATTGTTAATGTAGTATGAATATTTATTTTTCAAATGATACATAATGAAATACATCAATTTTTTTTTACAAAAATGTACTTAATTTTCCTTTGTATATTCTTTTAAAAATTCCACGAATTAAACGGTTACCAAAAAGCCTTTTGAATAATTCTTCCACATTCCCAGCATTTGATCATTGCATTTTCATTTAAATCAAAATAAAAAAAACGTATAGCGCATCTAAATACTCGATTCACGAACGTCAATAAAGTTAAGTAAATCTAATGCCTCTCCCGATTTCTATCTCTCTTTTGGCACTTTCAACTACAACTGAACAAATAAAAAAAGCCGTTAAATTTACGATGCTTCGACACCTGTTCATTCATAATAAACCTATAATGAATTATTTTATTAGGGATAGCAGTCATAAAAATGGCACATAAAATATTTAATAGATATGATCCCACTTATCTAAATAAGGGAAACAAGATTTTAGTTAACTTAAAAACAAGTAAAGATAAATAGTTTCTTTTCTTTTTTTATTTCAAATATTTAAAATAAATTCTTGTTATCAGCAATATTTATTTAAATCCTTAATCATTCTTGAAGATATTCAAAGCATAATATAAAATTAAAAAATTACATTTAAGTAAATGATTTTACGGTACTTTCTAGATTAAATTTATTTACTCTTTTTTTGACTTTATCTATTTACAAAATAAATTAAATATCCATCGATTTTTCACTTTTATTTCAACTGATAGAAAGCAATTATTTCAAACTGCTCTTTCGATTAAAATTTAATCCTAACAACCCCCTTCTTTCAAGAATTCCCAACCCGCTTCATTTTAAGATTTATTTGAATTTCCCTTTCGCATATGAAAATAGGTTATTTTCTCTATGATTGTGTTTTCATTTTTGGTTTTAATTTAGTACTTTTCTTGTATTTACAAACTTCACATATATATGTCAGACTGGTATTAATCTCTGACATATTTCCAAGATCTATATATGAGTAATAATTTGCTTAAAATGTTCACCTTAATTTCGATTATCAGCAAATATCTTTTTATTCTACATATAAGTTCATCAATTTCAGAGATTACTCATGCATCAGCCCTTTTCTCATACATATTCATTGCACCCTAAAACATACAAGAACTTCTAAGAGACATCTCATGGTTGTATAAAAAATTGTTAAAAATGTATGTCGTATAAATAAGGCATTTATTTCTTTTGACCCATCATCTTTATTTTTCAGAGAGTTGAAGCATGCGCATGTATTGTAATTCCCAAAACTTTAATAGCGCAGTACTTCCAACAGCTCCTTCCAACACCCTATTAGAATACTAGTAAAAAATTACATACAAACAATCAGTGGTTAACATAAATAAAACATGCATGTGCAAATTCAACCTATATTCTGTGTGTGTGTGTGTTTCATATAACCACCATTTCACTATTCCATTTTCACCATTTCTCATTTATTCTTATGGGCAAATAACATAGTAACTTAGGATCACCAATATATATACATATATATATGTATATATATATATACGATAACTGAAAGTTAAGTAATGGCTATATAGGTATAAATTAATTTTTAATGAATTTACAAGTAAAATTACATTACATTCCCTCTAAGTAATCACCAGTAAAGCCTATAAACTTATACCAAATGTCTGGAAGTCGTTAGAGACCATTGGAAAATGTTCAATGTTGATATCAGCGATGGAGTGCCATACTGCAAAGCGTACAGATAAGACATCATGAAATCGGAGGGCCTCGAAGAGGTTCATTCATCTTCGGAAACAAATTGAAGTAACAAGGACTCATGTCAGGTGAATACGGTGGTAACAACCATCGCAATAGGAGATTGAAACTGTTGACGTCATCGTTTCTTAAACTGTGGGGCGCAGCCCCCTTGGGGGCGTGATAACTGTCCGAGGGAGGCACGAGCCTATTGAAAAGTCGAAAACAAAAGATCATTCAAAAAATTATTAATTTTCTTAAAGTAAACAAACAAAATGCTTTCTAATATAATAAAATATAAAATACACATTTGCATGGATATAATACACTTATAAATGTATCAGTACTGTACAATGTATTTTATTATTAATTTAACAATACTAAGTTAAGAACAAGTTTGATAATTATCAGTGCCCCCCATGGACTTGTATTAACACTTATCTTGAATAATTGTATGGCTAATAATTAATTCCTTAACTGCCGATTAAAAGTTACGCGATTCACCATTTACCACGTAGACGCGCGTAATTTGATGTTTCTTTTGGGGAGGGGAGAGAGGACGAATAAATAAGCAAATCCTCTGAAATAAGTAAATCCTCCGAAAATACTGTCTATGTACTTTTATTGCATTCCAAAGCCTTCGGAATAATTGTATGGATAGCAGTGCACAGAAAAGGTAGAACTTCGGAAAGGCGTATACATACGTCCAGAAAATTAATGCTTTGGCTGAGCGAGGTGTTTATATACCCCGGTGGCACGTAAGAGATTAAATTCGCATTGTATCTTTAGTGTCAAAGTATAGTATTATTAAATTCAATCCATTGTTATTGTGAGGAGGGGAGAGCGATGAAAATGATGATTGAATATTAGGTCGCGAGTATTGAAAGTTTGAGAAGCACTGGTTTACGCTTTGACAACGAGTCTTGTTATGCAACACACGACAGGGAGATTGTCTTGCAGTAAACGTAGACGTTTGAGTCTAATAACTGGACGCAGATGGTGCTGCAGAAATCGGCAATAGTAGTGTGCGTTGACATCTTGTCCTGTAAGGACAGCATGCATACAAATTACTCCTTCCCAGTCGTATGCAACAATCGAAGTAACCTGCACCTGATAAGGTTCCTGTGGAAATTTATGTGCACGTGGTGAACCTCGGTATCGACATTCATTTGATTGACGCTTTACTTCAGACTCAAAGGATCGTATGTATGCATCATAAATGGCTATAATACGATGCATAAATGCGTCTACTTAACTGCGGTATCTCCAGATGGATGCCAGCCAGTGAAAACCTGAGCCATTTCTGCACTCAATGTGGAATGAGTTGATGTGGAACCAGTGGGCAGCCTCATGTTAAGACATTTCTTCATTATTTCCTACACCGTTTGACTGAAACCAATACCTAAGGATAATTCCAGAGAAATCCATCAAACAGTCTTCGTAAAGGAGACCTCTCAGGATGTCAATCTGTTACAGTGGGTGATTGGTTAACGAACAGATCGGTTAACGAACAAATCGGTTATCGAACACTTTCACGAAAGAGTTTTGTTTTCGGATAACGAACACTTTCAAGGAAGATTTTTTGTGTTTGGACAACGAACACATATTTGGAGGTGCTCAGGGAAACACCCCTTAAACTATAGATGAAATTTTGACAACTGCTAGAGATCTGGAATTGGAGGTAAACGAGGATGATATAGAAGAGCTCATAATGAGAGAGACATGAAGATGAACTGACGATAGAACTCCAAGAAATTTTGAATGAAGAACACGAAGAAACACGGCGAAATGTGTCTTCTTATGAACAAGAGGAAGGCAAAAGAGGACCAATGCCGACATCTGCCATTAAAGATCTTTTGAAAAAGTGGGAGGCTGTCAGAGCAATGGTCTTAGAATGGCACCCGAACCAAGCCTATGTCAGTAGGGTTGGGGATCTTTACAACGACAATACTATTAATTGCTTCCGGAAAATCCTGAAAAAGAGAGAAAAGCAATCGACATTGGACATGTTCTTCAACACCCCATAAGCAAAAAATGAAAAGGACTGATTAATATGTAAGTATTATTTTTTAAAAAACTTACTATGAAATTATACATTTTTTTAAATTTAATTTTTAGGGTCTCTAAAACGAATTAATCGATTTCACATAGATGTCTATGGTGAATCGATGATCGATTAACGAACAATTCGGATAGCGATCATAGTCTTGTAACGGATTATGTTCGTTAACCGATCACCCACTGTATTGAGGAATAGAGTCCAACCAATGCTTTACAAATCCACAATCATATTGAAACCCAAAAGAAATACTTTAATCATCGTGCAACGGCCATATTCAGTAAAACCACAGGCTTCCAGTAACCTTTGATAACATTCTGTTGCATTTTTGCCACGGGAAACCACGATTTTAAGCCACAACCACTGCTCCTCTTTTGAAAACATGCTTCAAAGAGATGGAAACAAGACTCTTAACTTTAATGCCACCCAAGAACTACCCCTCTAAATAGATCGACTGTTTTTTCTATCGACAACAAAGCTGTTACACTTACTGGTAAACTAACCCCAATTTTGGCAAAGCAAGCAGTGAAATTTTGTGTCGAGGAGGCATGAAGATGAAAGCAGTTTCTTAAAAATGGCTTTTAATAATAATCAAGGATGAAGTCAATGTGCTCGCTACTGGAGCGATAAAAAAAACTATAAGTTGACTAATAAAATCTTAGTTCAGAAATCAACATTACCAGACATCCGAGATTCGAACCGTCTTCTTACAGTCTAATATTGAAAACGAATTTATAATCTGAAAATGGTGATGCAACATACAGTTGCATTGCCAACCAGCCGCTCTCTCCCTCTAAGAGCTAAAAACACTCCCACCCTTCTTATATTTCTTTTTCTCCTCCCCGCCTGAAAAACTAACACGAGCCGAGTTTAAATAGTCACTCGATTTGCATTGCAGTTGCTGCCAACCACAAATCACGAAACTTGCAAAAAGATCGGGTTCGAATCGGTTTGTTTACTTTCATTGAGATCATGGAACGGGATTGGAAAAACAACACAAGGAGATCATAAAAATTTAGATCCGAAAAATATTTCGAAAGGTTTTAATTTTTAAATGTCTAACAATCGGCCCCCTTTTTCCAATTTCGTACCATTATCTCTTACAAATCAGTAAATTAATTTTATTCTATAATCACATGTTATACAATTTAACACAAAAAAATACATTTTATTCACAACCTTTATTGTAATAAACAAACTAATATTTTAATCTTAAAGAAACAAAGTCTTATATATTCTCTAAAAAAAATAATTTTCTACAAAATTCCAGCAATTTTTCCTTTACCATGGGTTTGGTAAAAATGTCCGTCAAATTATTTTTGGTACCTATATATTTAATTTGGAAAACCTTGTCGTATATCAAATTCCTTAGAAAATGATAACGAACAACGATATGTTTTGTTCTATAATTTTCTACCGGTGAATTGGAAAAACTTATAGCAGCTTGATTGTCACAAAACATTACATTTTCACTTAATTCCAAATTTAAACTTTTATTATTAATTACATTCTTTAGCCAAATGAATCCCTTAGCTGCTTCTGTTAAACTAACATACTCAGCTTCCATGGTCGACAGACTAACGGATTTTTGCTTGAAAGTTCGCCATGAAATTGGAGTTTTGTCTATAAAAGTTATGAACCCCCTCCCATCGACACTCGATCATCCCTATTTGTAGCAAAATCTGAGTCTGAATAACATCTTAGTTTTAATGATTTAACTTTTGAAAGTTCTAATTTATATTCTTGAGTGTATTTTAAATAACCTAATAATCTCAATAAGCAAAATTCCAATGTTTTATTCCCGGGTTTCTCTCTCCTTGGAATTGAGATAATACATTTACTGCATACATAATATCGGGTCTTGTGCATATAGCAATAAATGACAAAGATCCTATTAAATTTCTATAAGGAACTGTTAAAATTTCTTCGCTAGTTTTGGGTGAATCTAATTTGGAAAGAACTTGACCTTTTGATATAGGTAATGAACTTACGGGATATTTATATTTTTAGTAAATTTCACATAATCTTCGAATGTAAGATCTCTGATGTATAAACAAACTATTACCTAGTTCTTTAAATTCTATTCCTAATAATTTCTTTGTTTTACCCATAATTTTTATAAATCAAAATTTTTCTGCAATAATTGTAATACAAAATTTACGTTTTCCATTGATTTTTCCAAAATATAAGTGTTCTATGCGTCATTCAGCTGAAAATAATAGAGGCCACCTCTCCAGAGCAAAGTGGATCACAGTGGTCCCAGGAACACAAATGATGGTCAGAAGAGTGGCCACTTCGGCACCAACAACGTCCTACATCGATTCAACGCCACTTACCTCCTTCCAGACATCAGTTCCAATATAATCATGTCATGTACATAAAATAATAAAAATTACATTATCTTCAAACATATATACACAGATAGTGAAAAATAATCTTACAATAGTAAAGTTAACAACTGGACTAAATACCTCGTCAAATGACTCGCCTCGTAATTGTGTGTTACCTCGCACACACTAGGCGGGCCTTGATCATGTAACAATTTTATTATTTTCATCATATTTAATGGTATAAACCCAACGGTTTTCTAAAATCTTTTTTATATTATCCGGATGATCAACTAAATCCCAAACTTTACGTTCCATCATTAGATTAATTTCTTTATCCATTGCATCATGCCATTTTTAGATGCGTCTCTGGATCTTATCGCCTGTTTGTAACAGTTAGTCAAATGAATAGTTACTTCAACCATAAGAGCTTCTTGTTGCTCTGACAAATCTGTTCCAAAATCCCTGGGATTCGGTATTATCTTTTCTCAACCAAAATTAAATAAACTAGGATCATACTCAATATTATGCCTCTTACAGTATCTCTCTATTTCGTTAAAAGATTTCAATCGCTTTGCTTCCCCTTCTATACTATAATATACGTTAGATCCAGTTACTTTCCTACCTATATTTCGAATCCACTTAACCTCTGTACATGGGATCAAGTTATGATTATCGGAAGATACATCTGGCTTTTCAGATGTTGAGGGCGTTTCCGTACTTGTCTTTGAAACTAAACGACTCGTTAATGAATCTTTTACTCTATCAAAATCATCCTCATCATCATAATAATCAGGAAGGTTTAAATTATATCCAAGGTTACTATTAACTTTCTGTCTAAAATTAATTCCCCTCTTATTTTCATCGAATATATATCTTACATTAATAGTCTCGACTAATTTATTTTCATCTATTAACCATATTCTATAACCCTTAGTACGTTGTGCGTATCCCATCATAATTCCCATTTTCGCACGCATATCGAATTCTTTTTTATTTGTTTTGGCACACCAGCATATGTCAAACATCCAAAAGGTATTAGATGCAATACCGATGGTTTTCTACCTGAATATTTTTCGAAAGGCGTTTTGTTACTGTCTTTGTGACAAATTCGATTCCAAGCATAAGTGAAACAAAGTAATGCTTCTCCCCAAAACTTATGGGGAACTTCACTAGACTTAAGCAATGTTTTGATGCCATCTAGAGCGGTTAAACTGAATCTCTCCGCGACCCCATTCATTTCTGGCGTATATGAATTTGTTACCTCATGCTTTATACCTAGTTCTGTCAAGAAATTATCCATATCTTTATTACAAAATTCTAGTCCGCCATCAGTTCTAACTGCTATTACCTTTTTACTTAGAAAACGTTCTGCTCGTTTCTGAAATCTTATAAACGTATGAAATACGTCAGATTTATTTCGGATGGGAAATACAGTCACCTTTCTTGAATAATCGTCAATTATACACAAAAAATATTTATTACCGCCTTGGCTTTCAGTTGGCATTGGACCACAGAGGTCCATATACAACAATTTCAATGGACGTTTTGATCTTACGGCCCCCGTCTTCTTGAATGAAACTCTCTTGGACTTTGCTAATTTAAACGGTATACAATAAGTCTTACCATTATCAGTTAAGCGTGGGAGACCTCTTACACTATCATTTTTACTAGTTTTTACCAAGTAATCGTTATTAACATGACAAAAGCGTTGATGCCATATTTCTATTGATCCTTTTTTGTTTTAGCGGTTACATTACTAAAAAATAATAATTTCTTTACTCTTTGGTATAATATAATGATCCGGCTTAAGAAAATACAAATTTTCATGACGTGTCGCCGAGAACATTTTTATCCAGTCTTTTTTAAAAACATTAATTTTACCTTTGGTACCCACAAATTGCGCACCTTTACTTTCTAATCTGGAACCGGATAACAAATTTCTCCTCAACTTAGGATTAAATAAAACATCAGACAAAGTTATTTCATGAAAACTCCTTATATTTTAAAAGAAATCTAAGTGTACCGATTCCTTCTACGGGACAACTTTTTATTTTCCGTTGCTAACGACATTTTCATGTTAGATATCGGTTTAAGATCTAAAAATAAACTCTTGTCATTACAAAAATGACTCGTGGCAGCAGTATCTATTACCCAAACACCTTTATCAGAGTATTCCTCAAATAAGATACAACTAGTTACGAGTTGTTTATTTAGTTCTAAAAGACTACATTCAGCTTCACAAAATCTTAAATTTATATTAAACTCTGTGTTATATATATAAAAGTTTCATTTACAGTTGAAGGAGATTTTTGTAGAGAGTTTTTCTCTTTACAGTTTACTTTAAGATGCCCGTACTTATTACATACATAACACGGACCTATAGTCTTAATAGATTGTTTAACATTTTTAATAGTTTTACAGTTAAATACCTTACCACCTTTTTTTTTGGTAATCTTTCTTCCTCTTCGTCCTCTTCTTTCCATCTGTAGATTTGTTGCACGGTAGACTGGAATTCCTAAGGAAGCCACCTTATTAATTGAAATCCTATGTACAGGTCGTCCAATTTATGACCCGCTTCTTGTAGCCTGGTTGCCACTGTCTTTACACGATATATGAAGATTCCAACATCTTCCCCTGGTTGGTATCTTGTTCCAAAAAAATGATCTAAAAACTGGATTATTCTTGCTCTTGTGACTGGTTCGAAATGATCTTTTAATATCTTCCATGCCGCTACTTCGTCAGTTGTTTCCGTTATCGAACTGATGTTAGTGTAGATCAACGTATAACATCTATCCTTACGAAGTTGTAGATCTAATTTTCCCTTGTATGTTGCCTCTTCATCAGGTTGCTCTGGCTTGGTCTGTATTATAAACTGCCAGCAACCATAATGCATTAAGATGACTTGCATATCATGCTTCCATGTGTTCCAGTTATTTTGAGTCAACACTGATATCTGGTTGTTAAACTCCATATCTGTTACTCGATTTAGCGTACTAGCAACAGAGTTCATAAAAAATAGTTCTTGACTGGAACAGTATTTAAATAGACAAAGTCCATGGCCTGGTTCAACTGCTTAGCCTGTCTCGACACGGTACATAGACTGGGCCCATAACCAAATTTGTTACACTTACTGGTAAACTAACCCCAATTTTGGCAAAGCAAGCAGTGAAATTTTGTGTCGAGGAGGCACGAAGATGAAAACAGTTTCTTAAAAATGGCTTTTAATAATAATCAAGGATAAAGTCAATGTGCTCGCTACTGGAGCGATAAAAAAAAAACAATAAGTTGACTAATAAAATCTTAGTTCAAAAATCAACATTACCAGACATCCGATTCGAACCGTCTTCTTACAGTCTAATATTGAAAACGAATTTATAATCTGAAAATGGTGATGCAACACACAGTTGCATTGCCAACCAGCCGCTCTCTCCCTCTAAGAGCTAAAAACACTCACACACTTCTTATATTTCTTTTTCTCCTCCCCGCCTGAAAAACTAACACGAGCCGAGTTTAAATAGTCGCTCGATTTGCATTGCAGTTGCTGCCAACCACAAATCACGAAACTTGCAAAAAGATCGGGTTCGAATCGGTTTGTTTACTTTCATTGAGATCATGGAACGGGATTGGAAAAACAACACAAGGAGATCATAAAAATTTGGATCCGAAAAATATTTCGAATGGTTTTACTTTTTAAATGTCTAACAAAAGCCACCTCGCAGCTGCCATATCTTATTTGTGCATGCTCGCTCTCCTGCGAGTTTCTAGGTTAAATAATCACTATTTAATTTACAGCTCTCGTAAAATTAGTAGCTTTCAATGAAATAAACCCTGTGCAATGAAATAGTTGAATGAATTTATACACTGGTGTGCAAAAATTAAGAACGAGACGGTTTTTTCAATATAACTTTGTACAAAAGCTTTCCAAATCAACACATTTAATACCGTAAGATCCCCAATACGTAAGGACATGTGTAATGTAAGCAACACTTACTAAAAGAGAAATCAGAGGGATAAAAAGAAGCTTTATTGAAAAAGTAGCATGGAGCGCAATGCGACTGAAGGTCGAAACATCCCTGTGATAGGTTCCAGCAAGAAACATCCGGTCTTTAGTAGGGGATATGATATCCCCTGACTGCTAGTCAGGTTTCACAGCGTCTGCCCATGCTGAGAATGAGGGTGTCAATGAGTTGTTGAGGCATTGCTGCCCATTCGTCTTGCAGCGCCAATCGAAGCTCCCGAATCGTTACTGGTGGTAAGGTACGAGCTGCCAAGCGTCTGCCTAGAAAATCCAATACATGCTCGATGGGATTGAGATCCGGACATCGTGCCGGCCAATCCATACGTTCAATATCCTCACTCTCTAAGAGCTGTTCGGCAGCTACTGTGCGATGACATGGTGCAATGTCGTCCATGAAAAGGAACTGCAGACCCATAGCACCTCTAAAAAGACGCACATATGGAAGAAGAATCTCGTTACAATAGCGGGTCCCGTTGACTGAACCTGCGTCAAAGATATGAAGGTCTGTACGACTACCAAGCATGATGCCTCCCCAAACGAGAACACCGCGACCTCCATACCTATCCCTTTCAATGATGTTTGTGGGATGATTGCGGCTTCCCCGCTCTCTCCAGATGAGTATGCGATGAGAATCGCTACTCAAACTGAATCTCCTTTCATCTGTAAAGAGTACTCGTCCCCATTCATTGTCTCTCCAATTCCGGTTTTCTCGGCACCACAGAGAACACCTTCTCCGATGGGCAGGCGTTAAATGTACACACCGTACAGGGCGTCGTTCAAACAGACCACCACCGTGCAGTCTTCTGGCCACGGTAAAACGCGATATCGGTCATCCAGTCGCCTGTGTCGTGTGTCTAGCGATTTCTCCCGCTGTCTGCCTCCTGTTTCTTCTGGTCTGTAAGACAATGTACCGGTCATCTGCGGGTGTGGTTCCTCATGGACGACCACTACTGAACCCCCTGATAGCTGTTCCTGTACTTTGAAATTTCCTCCAAAGTCATGAAACGATGCTGTGAGCAATTCCGAACTCTGCAGCCACACTTGTCACACTGCGGCCTTCCTCCAATTTCCCAATGATTCGACCTCGGGTAAAAGCATTCAGATGTCGTCTAACAGATTGATAATTCGCCATTTCTCGCTGAGGCAGCAACTCGGTGTGATTTTAACTGCTATACGGCGTGCAATCTCTTTGCCAGAAATACTGATCTTACACCGACAACATGCTTTATACTACTCAGACACTCCCCCATTACGTCTACCTGCATATCTGCGCATGTGCTACCGTACATCACCTTACTTAATCTCCTGATTGGTCTTTCTGTCCGCTCTGCCTCTTCGTTCAGCTGATATGCTAATTTTTCGACTTCGTCCTTAATTTTTGCACACCAGTGTAGTTTGAGGGGCTTTTGCTAGTATAAATAGATCTAAAGACTCTTTAACAAAATAGAAAGATATTCTCACCTGCACTTCACATTTCGACAATGAAAGTAAAGTATACTAAAATTGTTCGCTTCAGTAATTTTGTAAAACTTTTCCATTAATTCAAAGATTTAACTCATCACGTATTAAAATATTCTTATTTATCAGTGCCTCGTCAAAGATGAAAAAGAAAATAGTAAAACTTTGATTTTTCGTACGATATTGAAAAAAGCAAGTAAATTTAAGTATATATGCGGAAGATTTTTTAAACTCAATGCAGAAATGTTCCTTACATTCTTCTGTATATTAAAATGTTTGTCTATTCTTTTTCAGATTTTATCTCTTAACTAATATACTAAGTTAATATAATATAATGATTTTTAAATTGAAATTTCTGGTTAAATTATAAGTTTAAGTGAGTTTTTCTTCAAATAAAAATTATTATTTTTAATATCTTATAAGATTGTAATTTGGTGTAGCTCTCTTATCCGATAAATCAATGAATAGTAATTGCACGGTTGATGCAAACTACTTCAAAATATTTTTAATAATTTTAATTTTTTAACAAATTTTCTTGCATTTGTTTTGCATTTTGGTATAAACTCTTGGAGCAAAATAAATTTAAAATAGAATGAAAGAGAGAATTGAAATTGTGTTCATTTATAAACACCCTGTTGAATAGCTTAGAATATTAAAATATTTTAGGACAAATTACATGTAATTTAGAAATAACCATATCGGCCAAAATGAAAATGTTGACTTAAAGTCAACAAGAAATGAACTGACGTTTCACTTAATTAATGTGAGTTTTTTCGGTGAAAAGCTATTCGCTTAAAATTCGTCTGGCTTTTGCGATTTTGGTAAAGATTCCAAAAAATGCAACCTAATAACTCTACAAATATCTTAAAAATTATTTTTATAAGGTGGTTTTCGTGGTCAAATTTCTCCATAGAACTTTGAAATTTTAGAAATTTTGGTCTAATAAAGCATTAATGTCAAGAATAAGATATAAAAGCATCAGTTCTATTCATGATGAAGCACAACGCACAAATAACTTTCTGACGAAATAACAAAGGAATGCTTGTCAATGTTTTAGAAAATACATGAATTAGTTCGAAAGATATATATGTATATAACTGTCCCCCCCCTCCAAAAGGGAAGCACACAGAATGGTGGTGTCAAAATTGATATTTTGATTAGAAGCTTTCGTCTGATCGTTAACTTGTTCCGCGAGAAATTAAACTATTGAGTGATTGACTCGGTAAACGAAGGACCAAATTGGGAAAACTCAATCTTATGAACAGAATCGACCCTACATATTAGTTTCTCGTAAATAATGGGACGAGTGATTGTGAACACATGTCCTTTCGTAAACTAAAGGCTCAAGCATTCACATGATTTCATTTTGAAATCAATAAACACAACTTTGTGTAAAAGACGGGCACAGCATTACACTTATAACGTGATTGCCGGAATTTCAATGCACTGCAACATAATTAAGATAGCTAAATGAAAAGGAAATCGAAAGTAGTTAATATTCGATATATATAAAAACTTACTTTTATTTTATCATAAAAAAATGTTATTCTCTGTGCATATGTCTGAATACTGTTTTCAGTCTGGACAGTTTGTGTAATGTTAATATGTAGCTCTGCATCATTTGGCTCTATGACAAGTAAAGATTTCTAATGGTTTTTGTTTCAAATATTGATTTAATAAACTCATCAAAATAAATCTGATACGTATCTTTCAAATATATTGTTTACATTATTTACAGAACATGATATTTAATTGACTCAAATCTTTAAAAAGAATATTTTAACAGTAACTGTATTTTTTTAATAAAATGAATCTAATCCCTTACTGTCACAATCATACATATTTATAATGATCCTTCAAATATGATTTACTCATGCAGCAATGTAGGAAATAGTTAATACACCATTTGTTTGTTAAAGCTGTCAAACTTATTTCTACTCATTTCTATGCGAAGGAAAACATCACAGTAGCCAGCGTAACTAACCACTATACTGGATGGGCGGTTAATAACATTATTTCTTAATTTCTTATATAATAACTATTTATTGGTTAGCGGAAAATCAAATGTAATGTGTTAAATCTTAACAAATTTATTAATTACTGTTTAGAACAGTATTAGACTTTTAGAACTGAAGCCTATTAATTTTCCTTATAATTAAACTTCTAATAAATTCAAGATTCATGACAAGCTTTAAAAAATTCATTTTAATTAGCCCCACTTTTCTTTTTGCTGTCATATTTACTTCTTTTCTGGGAATACTGTCTTTTAACAATATTTTTCTACTTAACTGTATACAGTTAAAATATTGAGACACAAGTTAAATAAATTTGCATGTATTTAAATATCTCTTTACTTTTTTTCTGAATGTTTGCTTAGTCCTTTCCTTCCAAAATGTTCCTGAAAATTATTTTTTGTTTTCAAGCATCCAAAGTTATAATTCTAATTATTTTTATTAATTTTACTTTTATGTGTTGCTATTCTTTGATAGCACCAAGTGGTGGAAAATTACGATGACGAGATATGTTGTCGTATTGCCTTAACCGTCGACCATTTGAATTTTCACCGGGGTTTCAAACCGTAATTTGTTTTAGTTCCGGTATTTGTTCTGGTTCAACTAAAAAATATATATAAATTGGTTCAGTTCCGGTTTTCAGTTCAATTCCGAATGAATAATTTTATTTTTTTATCGGTTCCTGAAATCCTCTAGTTCATTCAATTGAATTAAATCTGCCTTCTACAAATAGTTTTGAGTGAAACTGAAATAGAAAAGTACTAGGGAACATTAAAACAGGAAATCGAGAAGCAATGTACATGTAATGGTGATAGTTATATAGTTGACGTTAAATTAGAAAATATCAATAAGTTGTGTGTGTGTGTGTGTGTGTGTGTGTGTGTGTGTGTGTGTGTGTGTGTGTGTGTGTGTGTGTGTGTGTGTGTGTGTGGTTAGAGTAACAGAATGACCAAAGATATATCGAACCGAAATAAACCGATATTTTTTTCGGCTCAGTTCCAGTTTTCGTTCAGACCAAAATAAGGGTTTTTTCCGTTTTTCGGTTCTGTTCCGGCTCGAAGCCCTGGTTTTCGCAGCTAGGATTCTCCTCCAGTGTTTTTCATTTCCTCCACAAGCCACGCTTTTTTTTAAATAACGTGTATTAAAGAAAGCTGCTTTTTTCGCCCCAGAAACGTGAGTTTAATATAGATGTTGTTATAATAATTTAATAATAAAAATATTAAGTCATAAAAATAATATATGCAAATAATTAGTTAACCAAAATAATTAGTACTAATAAATAAAACCTTTTTTTTTAAGAATACATATATATTTCTACATAATCAAAATTTTGTTTTGTATAGAAATTAGCTGAGATATTTTCAGGAACTGAAAACAATTTTATCTATTTTCGTGCACCATCCAAAAATGGAAATTTTTATCGATGTGCTCCGCAACCCCCCTTCCCTTCATAATCGATAGTCACAAGACCCGTTTTTAGCTGATCTATAATACATGAAGGAAATATGTCTACAAAAAAATTCCACGTCTGTAGATCTAATAATTCAAAAGCATGTACATTTATGCATAACACTCTATAATCACTTTGTAACTCCTGTTGAAAATAATTTTTTTAACGAAAAAAAAATTGAAACACAGGGCCCGGCCGGGATTTGAAACCGGGACCTATCGCACCCAAAGCGAGAATCATACCCCTAGACCACCGAGCAATATAATACTTTTTCCAATGGAAAAATAACCAGAGCAGAAAGAGACAGTAGTATCAATATTTATTCAGCTTATCTTGTAAATAAAATGGAAAAAGAGTAGATAAAATCCTTGATCTTTTTTCTGAAAAATACATAACATATATTTCATGAAATATATAACATATAACCTGCATTTCTTTTGAGCAATCTTATGCAAATAAATTACATACATTTGTGGAATTTATGATAAACGGGGGTTATTAGTAAATTACTTAATGCGCATTTTCAAAAATTGCATTTTGCAAACTAAAAGTCTATTCCTCAAATGCAAATTATTTTACTCTAACCTAACCTTTATACATCATACACCATTAGTCTAAAGTGTTGCCACACAATTTAACTTGCCACTTCATTTCTCGGATCAAATATCCGTCGTAGTATTTTCCCACGTGAGAGCCATCTGACTTCGGTGTGTAACAGGAATCTCTCATACGTTGAGTCCATCTCATTGCAAAGTATTGAAAAGCTGTTATGACTGTTGCATTTAATGTAGTTAATTGAACTAGCAGCGTCTTGTAATATGTTGTGCAACTCTTCATCCATATCTTTTGCAACAAGAGCTTGCCGATGAATCATACAGTGATTAAATACCATATGAGGCGTCACTTTCTGGATTAAGCTTCTGAGCCCTTTGTTCGAACCTGTTAATGCTACAGCGCCATCAGTACAAACCGCAACACAGTTTGCTCAGGTAAGGGAATATTTTTTTCTATTGTTGTTTTTCCTTCCAAACTTTTGCAACATAAAAACGTTTCTCTCTCTCTGTTATATTTTCATTAAATATAAATTTAACGTAACTAATTAGTTGCGACATTTTAGTAATATCGGTAGTATCGTCTAGATGTAAAGCAAATACAGATGAATTTTGTATGTGTTTTATGACTTCTGACTCGATATTTTATATGACATTTTGGAAATCCGCCGAGACAAGGTATCTCTTGATAATGGTATTGTTTTTAGTTCATTTCCATATTTATCGCCATGCATAATTGATCTCATCTTAGTTGCTGCAGTAAGGATAAGGGATTCTCCATTTGTATGGGGTTTCACTGTTTTTCCTTTTAGATTAAGAAACATCTAAAGAAGCTTTCTGAGGTATTGTTGTAAATTTCTTTAGATTTGCAATTTGAATTTTCAGATTTTCAGCTCGTCTTTGAAAATAATTGGCATGTTTATTTTGAAGTTCTTTATGTTTAGTTTCCAGATGCCTTTTTAATTTAGCTGGTTTCATGCTCTCATTTGCTAGTTTTTCGTTGCAAATGACACATATCGGGCGTTCTTCATCATCAACAACACAAAATGTAAAACCATACTTAATAAACAGATAACTTAATTAACAGAGATCTTTCTCTACTGATAGCACATACCTGATAACAAAGAGCAGCAAAGCCCGATAAAAATATAAAAAAAATCATAATTACACAACGTCACATGATAAAAACCGAGAAAACAATTGCAGGCCAGCTGTTACATGCTACAACAGTTAAAACATTCAGCGATAATTTTTGGTCGTTTGGTTGGCCTTGGCTTGGTATGCATCTCTACAATATGACTGACTCCCACAGCCCTTGATTACCACTCCATCTCGTACGGTGCGCATGCTCAGTGCGCAATGTTCGACACAGTACGTATAACATCAATACGTCGGACAAGTAGGCGCTTTTCAGCCCTACCGGAGTGAAAAAACTTGCGTTTTCACACTTTACATACATTACGCATTACGGTCAAAGAAAGAGCGAACAGCAGGAAATTGCAATTAAACAGTAAGTGACGGCGTTTCACTCTTTATATGTGCACTGTATGATATGCAGCATGCAGGCATAATGCATTTCATAAAAATTTGGCGACCGCGACAGGGGTCGCGACCCCTAGTTTGCGCACCTCTGCTCTAAAGGATAGTGAAGCCGGAGTATCATATTAATTTTTCATTTCTTTTATATCTGAAAAAATGTTCCAAATTTGGGTCCTATACTATAACATTGACCGAAGACAGCCTTAAGGCCACATCATACTACGCTCAAAATACGAATCCCTTTCCGACTACAAAATGTTTGTCAGTAAATTTCCAATTCATAAATCAAATTGAAGATGTGTGGATATTCTAGACATAAAGATCGCTGGACAAATATCATTCGTAAAGTACAGCTCAGAGCTGAAAACAAAAGTAGAGCAATCCAAGAGGGGGAGAAAGTACCACATAATATTAATATATTCATCGCATACACACCCCTTGACCCTGCTTTTGACTAATAATAATGGTATCTTTTTTTAAAAAATTCATTACCATCTGACAAATCACATAGCTTTGTTCATATATTCATCTATATATTCCAGCAAATATATCTAGTAGAATTTAACTACTTCTTGCTTTAAGTGCAATTCCTTTTTCGAATATTTACCAGAACATCAATTTACAAAGCATCATTCATATATCAATCAACAAAGAATTTCGTCATTCATGGTTTTTATTCTAATTCTTAATGTCTCCTATTTGTTTTCCTACTTACACTTGATTGTAATTGTATTTTTCTTGCTCCGAATCTTAGCCATACAAAATGAAAATATGCTGCTGAAACCAATTTTAAAATCCTTGAATTAATACCAAACTAAACGATCTAACGAGCAAACTAAACTAATTTGCAGACTACTGGATAGCATTGAACTACTTAAAATGTAAACGTCTCTTTTCGTTTGTAGTAATACATACAATACTCAATAAGTATAAGACAAAAATTTTAATATCAATTGTTTCAATCTCTGAATAGCCAATATCAAAATAATTAGACATTGGGAACTGCTGAACTTATTTCAATCCTATTAAATAAAGATTATAATAAAATTTATTTACAATGTGATCTCTAAAGAATATAGTTCTAAGAACCACATTCGATTTAGACAAAAGCACTGTAAATGTTTTCCGTGGAGGTTGCTCTGACCTCAATAACTTCTACATGACCTTATTTTTTATCCCTTCTACTCACTTTCCTTTATCCTTCCTCTCATTCTTTCACTACATTTCTACATAGAGTAAAACTCATTTACAAACACCACTGTTGTTTTTCACAAGACGTACTTCTCATTTCAAACATCGTCGTAAAGCAACCCCAGAGGTTGCTTAAGGTCAAGTAAGCGTGCGAATTGAATTGAAGTTAATTAAAATTCTCTTTTATGGTAAGTTTGGGAATTCCCCTTTCCACAGAAATTCAACTGCTTTTAGAATAGCTTTATCGAACATATAGAATCCAACTCTCTCAACTTATACAGGTTATGACACATATTAACACACTTTCATTAACCCCCCCCCACACACACACTTATAGCTCTTTCCAAATCCTTTTAAACACCTGCTATCCTATATCAAAAGTACCCTTCATATATACACTGGTGTGCAAAAATTAAGGACGAAGTCGAAAAATTAGCATATCAGCTGAACGAACAGGCAGAGTGGACAGAAAGACCAATCAGTAGATTAAGTAAGGTGATGTACGGTAGCAAATGCGCAAATATGCAGGTAGACATAATGGGGGAGTGTCTGAGTAGTATAAAGCATGTTGTCGGTATAAGATCAGTATTTCTGGCAAAGAGATTGCACGCCGTATAGCAGTTAAAATCACACCGAGTTGCTGCCTCAGCGAGAAATGGCGAATAATCAATCTGTTAGACGACATCTGGATGCCTTTACCCGAGGTCGAATCATTGGGAAGTTAGAGGAAGGCCGCAGTGTGACAAGTGTGGCTGCAGAGTTCGGAATTGCTCACAGCATCATTTCATGACTTTGGAGACAATTTCAAACTACAGGAACAGCTATCCGGGGGTTCAGTAGTGGTCGTCCACGAGGAACCACACCCGCATATGACCGGTACATTGTCTTACAGGCCAGAAGAAACAGGCGGCAGACAGCGGGAGAAATCGCTAGACACACGACACAGGCGACTGGACGACCGATATCGCGTTTTACCGTGGTCAGAAGACTGCACGGTGGTGGTCTGTTTGCACGACGCCCTGTATGTACGGTGTGTACCTTTAACGCCTGCCCATCGGAGAAGGCGTTCTCTGTGGTGCCGGGAACACCGGAATTGGAAAGACAATGAATGGAGACGAGTACTCTTTACAGATGAGAGCAGATTCAATTTGAGTAGCGATTCTCATCGCATACTCATGTGGAGAGAGCGGGGAAGCCGCAATCGTCCCTCGAACATCATTGAAAGGGACAGGTATGGAGGTCGTAGTGTTCTCGTTTGGGGAGGCATCATGCTTGGTAGTCGTACAGACCTTCACATCTTCGACGCAGGTTCAGTCAACGGGAACCGTTATTGTAACGAGATTCTTCTTCCATATGTGCGTCTTTTTAGAGGTGCTATGGGTCTGCAGTTCCTTTTCATGGACGACAATGCACCATGTCATCGCACAGTAGCTGCGGAACAGTTCTTAGAGAATGAGGATATTGAACGTATGGATTGGCCGGCATGATCTCCGGATCTCAATTCCATCGAGCATGTATGTGATTTTCCAGGTAGACGCCTAGCAGCTCGTACCTTACTTCCAGTAATGATTCGGGAGCTTCGATTGGTGCTGCAAGACGAATGGGCAGCAATGCCTCAACAACTCATTGACACCCTCATTCTCAGCATGGGCAGACGCTGTGAAACCTGCCTAGCAGTCAGGGGAGATCATATCCCCTACTAAAGACCGGATGTTTCTTGCTGGACACCCATCACAGGGATGTTCGGCCTTCAGTCGCATTGCGCTCCATGCTACTTTTTCAATCAAGCTTGTTTTTATCCCTCTGATTTCTCTTTTAGTAAGTGTTGCTTACATTACACATGTCCTTACGTATTGGGAATCTTACGGTATTAAATGTGTTGATTTGGAAAGCTTTTGTACAAAGTTATATCTAAAAAACCGTCTCGTCCTTAATTTTTGCACACCAGTGTATATATAGTTTTCTACTTCAATGCTTCATTATTTGCTCGCAGTTAGGGCTTCCTTCAAATTTCTTTCACCTCTTAAAGTAAAGTTATTCTTAAGTATAATGTATTCGCAATACCTAGAGATCTAGAAACTTAGGTATTAAATATTCATAGACCAGAATTTAACTGCCAGTAATTTTAAATCGTTAATAATAAATAGTCAGTTACTCATTTAAAGTAAGAAAGAATCAACTTTATGTGGAGAGAACAAAGAAAATCAAATAATTTATAGAGTAGATAGTTAATAAAATATTTTTAATAAAATTTCAAGCTTCCATATCATCAGAAATTTAGGAAATGTAGTTCCAAATTCCCTCGATAATAAGGGGGAGGGCGGGACATTTAGAATATGAAAGCTACTACTGAAAATTTCCAAACATTATAAAATGTATGAAAATACTTCTCTTAGAGAAATTCAATTTAACCCTTTATCTCTACCGACGGTACTTATAAGTACCACTCTGTTGAATTGAAGGTTTTGTTTGTCGAGATAGTACGTTGGTTTAGATTAATTATGGTTGTTAAATGAATTTTTTTAAATAACATAGAATAACCAATTTTGCGAATATTCTGACAATACTTAGCGGGAATATTCTTTAAAATCCACTCTTACAAGATATATGGCAGCACGGGTTCTATTATGAGTATTTCAGTGGGGAAGACGAATAGTTTTATAGCAGAAAATACGATTAGCAGAATCATCATTTTTGTCCCGAAAAAATAGTTCATGTCAAATTTTAAGTGTCTTATTTTTTGTATGTTATTGAGGACCTTAGAAAATGATTTGACTATTTATTTTAAGTGAACGGTGTATATAATTAATTTTACAGTGGAATATCTTTAGTTAATTAATTACCTCTAACGGATTAAATTTCCCAAAGTTGAGTATTTTGTTTATGTACATCCCTTAATTTTCAATGTAGTGAGCCAAAAAAAATATTGCATGTAAAAAACTACATTAAATCATAATGCAGTAGATAAAGAGTTAAAGAATCATGTTTTAATTAATAAACATTTCATTTCTTACATTTCAAAAGAATTCAATCATGAAGTTATACTCCAAACATAAATGATTTGGTTAGAACTTGAACTTTAAAATAAAGCAAAATTTTGTTTTAATTGAATTCATCTAGTTTAGTAATTCATTTCGTGAATGATAATTAAATAACGTTTTTAGCATAATCATACATCAGATAAATCAAATTAGCTTGATTACATTTTTAAAAATTATGGTTAAAAAGTTATCATGAGAAAATGCATGTTCTTCCGACGTATATGCTTTCAACTATAAAATATTTCTCGAAATTTAAAAGGATGGAATCTATAAAGAAGGATTTCTAGGAATCTACTAAAAAGGAAGCCAAATGTGGTTAAGATTCAAAATTTGATTGCGTATTTCATTTGACTCTCTTGAGAGGTATTAGATATGTGTAAGACTTATATGAATATAAAAGAAAATTAAATTTTAACTCAATTAAATCAATTACAAAGGATAATTGTGGTTGTAATGGGCTAAATTCATGAGACATCTTAGTTACATAATAATTGCCATCCCGTGTTTCCAACCATTCAGTTTATAAACTCATTCTACGTCATAGTCACATAATAAATATAAACACATGTTTTGTACCAATCGGCTCAGGCTCTTCACTGTTGTAAAATTTTGCTTTTAGTAGAAACTTTTTTTAAAAAAAGTATAGTTTATAGCCCTCAATAATACCGCTCACAGATAAACAATGATATATTTTTAATTTTTTTATTAAAAATCAACAAATTTTTCACTTATAAAACTACGTACGCGCACTTCTAAATTTCGATTTATCAATGCTCCATGAAAACTCATTAAAACTTATTATATTAAGATAAGGTGCAATCAGAGTGTAGGAATAATATAAGTTAAGCCAGGATTTGTGTGGCTTAGCTTATATATATTGTAAAACTAGAAGTATTTTTCTAAAAATAATGTGTGTATTAGACACTCGGAGATATAATCAAATGTTTACACAAAAATGTTTAAATTCAATGTAAAAGCAAAACGGGTTCGGCCGGGATTTGAACCCGGGACCTCTCGCACCCTAAGCGAGAATCATACCCCTAGACCACCGAACCTCACGTTTTGCTGTACTCTAGAAAAACATGAAACATATTTCATGCACCAGAAAATTGATGTTGACTGAAAGGATATACGTGTTTGTGTAAGCAATTTATTTGTTTATCTTTATATTTATTTTCGTCCTCGCAATACGTCTCAAACTTACTCGTATATTGAAAGATTTTTTCGTAAATTAGAGAATAGGCTCAATTCTTGGCCATCCCATGCTAAACACAAACACGTGTTTTCCACTGAATTCAAAGCAGACATTAAACTAATTATACGTCTTGTTCTATTTGTAAAACTTAAATTAATTTCTTATTTCATAATTTGGTAAAAGTGTGCAAATGTTAAGAAAAAAATATAATAAAATATAAATAATATATTTAAAATATAAATAATATTTTGAAATATAAAAAATATATTTAAAATATAAATAATATTTTGAAATATAAATAATATATTTAAAATATAAATAATAAAATATAATATAAATAATTAAATAATAAATATAAATAATTGAATGATCATTGTGTGGCTAGGTACTATTTGATCAATGGTACCGGGAGTTTGGAACCACTGCTACACAGCATTAGTACTGCTAATACTATTATGGTGTATTGTATTGAGTACTACTGGTACTGTGTTTACGTTGTGGCTCGGGGCATATGAATCACCTTTTTCTTAACGACGCAAAGACTAAATTTGCCTTTAAATTAAAAAATTTCTCATTCTAGGTAGCTCTACGCATGCGTTTAGCAAATAATTATTTCAAGTTTTTAATGCCGTAAAAAGCATTAAGACAAATGATGAAATCACTTAATTTTGATAAGTATTGGATATATATTAAACTTTTAAATCATCCACATTTGTGAGAATTAAGTAATCATTCTGAAAATATCAAAGCTTCATAATACGTTGATTATAAAACGTTTTGAGAAAGATCAGTTCCTCTTTTTATTTTCTATTTAAGAATATATCAGTAATACAGAAAACTTTTAAAGAAAAAGAAATAGTTTATACAAAAAAAGTAATTTCTTAAGCCATGGGACATTTTTTAAAACAATTTTAATGATTTCAAAATATCTAAACAATATTTTCTACATCTTTAAGTCAATTCCGATGTGTAAATTTTGAATATATATATATATATATATTTAATTTTTACTAACACATTTTTAAAACATGGTTTTAATTTTTAATAAAATAAATAGTTACCTACATAAAAAAATTAAATGACAATTTAATAACAGATTTACTTCCACTCAGCAGAAATTAACCCTTCATTACTTCTTTTAACGTTTTTTTTTTCTACAATGAATCTTTTTCATAGAAGAAATATAGCTACCATTTGGCCATTCATTGGACATTTTACGGCAGACATTACAGTTTATTAGAAACAATTCTCTAAAATGCTATGCTATATTTTTCTCATAAAAATATCTAGTTATAAATCTAAGTTAAGAGTCCCAAATTGCTGGTAAAGCTAAAAAATCTGTCTTGGAAGAAAATTCCTGAAGCAATTTAGTATATCAATAAAATAACTGCTCTAAAGTTATCTGTAATTTACTGTCGCTTGCCTACGTCTTAAATGTAACTGAAGTAAAAAAAGGCAGAAAAAAAACCTATTATCTTAAATATTTAAATAATTTTACAAGTGTCTAAAACTAATATCGTTCAATAATTAAATTCAAGTATTTTAAAAATTATTTCATTAATTAAATTACAAGGATTGCCCTTCCGGTATAGTGGTTAGCGACGCTGACTGCTGTGCCGTTGGGCCTGGGTTCGAATACCAGACAAGACATGGATGTTTGTAAATGTATAGTGCCTTCTCGGCAGGGGAGGGTACTTTAAACAGCCATCAAGCCTCAAGTCCTCTCGTGAGGTTGGTGGAAAGGGAAAAGAGATGGGAAGCCCCTGACCATCCGTAAGGTATTCTCCCTCAAAATTGGCATGAAAGCGAGCTAAATCGTTCTGTCACCTGTATGGTGCTCATAGCTAACGTCAGGCGTCATTTAGCCCTATACCATGATGAATTTCGTGGGTCTTGATCCGGCCTTTGCCGATCAGGTTGAGGATACCCTCTCTCCACTATCCTCGCGACCTATACCTAAGAAAACGAATGATGCACCACTAAACTCAGCCATTATAAAGTCAGTTTATTCTGATTTTAATTTATATATAATGCAACAACAATACTATTCTAAGAAGATATTGATCACGAGTGAGTAGACGCCACCGTATTATTGATAATAAGCGCAATTAACAACTGAACCTATATTTATAAATTAATTCCTAACTTAGTATTATCCGCTCTTTCCTTATAGTTTAGATAAAGTAGCTTACCGCTATTTCTTGGGTAAACAGCAACGGTCCGTAAAACGTCGTTTCAACCTTTAATCTGACTGGTTCTGGCTTAGGTAATGCTCCGCTGGTCTCGAACCCACTTTTGACTTATCTACACTGACACTGTTAGACCAGGTAATAGAATTAAGACTCTTCTTCTAGACTTTACCTCACTTCACATAACGATCTCTTCTAGCATTATTTCTCCACTTAGAGATCATCGTGAAGGATAACCTTCCAATATATATGGTTCCTAATTTGCATAAACACGTTCTCTTCTTGACTTGGTTGGAAAGAATTGCCCTTCTGGCCCCAAAGAATCCCTAGAGGACAATTAGTGGAAGGCGAGATAAAGCCCCGTCACAAGGTGGCATTAGTAACAACAACAACAAGAATTGCACAAATGAAAAGTGAATATATGTGATGGCGTCAGCAAGAATGCAGCTAAAGCAGAGCCACCAAACAGGGACACGAAAGGTGGTTGGAACTGTGCACCGCATACGATGGTTAATAGTGAAACCTCCATGTGGTAGAGGAAATTAGTCGAAAAGAAAGTCGTGCCATGTAAAGATGCGTCCGGATCGGAACAATGTGCGGTAGTACGGTTTCTGATTGCCGAAGGAGAATTTAATGAAGAACCTATTAATGAATGGGAGCAGTCTATGGTTGAGCACTGAACTATTCCAAGTCGAACGTCTTGGAATAGTTGAGGTAAAAGTTTTCGAGAAGGAAGCAAACGATATCGGCTCTCCATGACAATGTCCGTCCACATGTCTCCCATGAAACCAAAGAAACTTTATAAAAATGATTTGGGAAATGTTAGAACATCCACCGTACAGACCGTATTTGTCTCCATGTGACTTCTACGCTTTTAAAACGTATAACGTTTCTATTTGAACGATAAAAAGAAGGAAGTTGGATAGGACTTCCTCAAGTATCAACCCTGGTCCTTCTAGAATGAAGACATAGACCTGCTGTCGAAAAGGTGGGACCGTCAGCCCCAGGGAGATTTCTTTTGATTTCTAATAAATTTATTCTTTCGATTGAACTTGTCTAGTTTTCATTTGGGTAATCTTTATATAAATACATATACAAAAGAATTACCGCCCCAAGAAATAATTGCGGAATCATAACGAAAGTTGGCATGAAGGTACATGTCGGGAAGAAATGAAAATTGTTAGAAATGCAGCGTGATTGCGCATTACGAATAGCCGGTAGAGGGTGTTTAGCGTCGTTCTCCGTGGAGTATAAATCAGGTAACCAAAGCTTTTTTGAGTGTGCTGAATCGTTTACAAGGAATAAGCTGAGGTAAACATGTCATTACGCCATTTTCGAAGATAATATGAGCAGCTGTCACAGTTTGAGAGGGAGAGAATCATCGGCAGGATGGCCAGATGGTCAGCTGGGCGAGTCGCTCGTCAATTAGGCCGCTCTGATTGTGTTATGAGGAGGTGTTGGGACCAGTGGATGCGAGAGATGTCATTTACACGAAGACCAGGCTAAGGACACCCTCGACAGACCAGTCGTTGAGAAGACCGCCACATCGTAAGAAATGCACGTTGACAAACTTGTAAAAATTCATTAATAAGTAAGCAAGGGTCTACCCAAAACCGAAAAATATGGCAGGTTGTCTGTGAGACAAAAAATTAGGGAACCTTTTTAATGTATCCGACTACTTGCAACAATTTTTTTTTTTTTTTTGAAAAAATGGAGATATGGAGATTTTTTTGTGATTTTTAGATTTATTTAGTATATTTTAAGGAGAAAATCGTAAAATTGAAAATAAAAAAATATAATTATTATTAAAAGGGGAAAAAAACTGGTGAAAATGTGTACACAAAAAATTACATAAACGGGTCCCACTCTGTATAAAAATGTTTTCAACAAATTCTCAATTTTTCAATTTTAATGTGTTATTTTGTTTTTCCTGCTTGAAATGACCTTCAGGATAATACATATTTTAATTTTTACAAAAACTAGAGCACTCTATCTTAGTGACTATATGAAATTGCTTAAAAAACAGTGATTATATATTCACATAAAGAACTGTAAATATTTTGAAATAAAACAGTGATTGATAAATCTGAAGGACAAAACACTTCTACTATTACACAAAACATTCACAAAAAATTTCAGCAAATTATTTTAAAAACTTTTTGAGCAATCGCTGTCCCCGTTTGAGTTTTCAAAAAAAAACACATTTCGAGTAAAACGCATTTTAAAGTTTGACATCTTGTGTAAAGTTATGGCATCTTCTTTTATTAAAACACTTGTAGTTTTTGTTCTAGTGAATGGACAATAAAAGCTTGGTATTTTTATTAAGGTAATAAGATGACATATAAAGTAAAATCATAAAAATAAATTGTCAATTTTTGAAAAAAATCATGATTTTAGGGTAGTCGGATCCCTTAACAGAGTTAGACGATTACGTTGTCACTAGTTGATACACCTTTAACTAAAATTCATTAGATAAAATAGAAATTTTAATATATGTTTTGATTTGATGTATAGAGGACCTTTCTTAGAAAATATATAGAAACTCTTACGTATTTTGTAACTTTGCCAGCAGATTTATGCGTAATTAGTTATAATTTGTGATTAAATATTTCTTCTTTGAATTTAGAATTATTTCTTAGACGCTACCATATTTTTCACATTAATTTAAGATAATAGCTATTATTGATTTTATGTATTCTAAAATTATGGAATTTTACCAAAATCAAATACATCATTGGCCTTTAAAACTGCTATACTAAGAAGGTGATATACTATAGTCGTGTGAAATTTAAATGACATAAAGGTGCTGTGATATTCAAATGATTAGCTTTTCAGTGCATTCAGACAAAGCAAGCGCAGGTAGCGACACATACAATGTGTTTAAATGAGGAAATTGATCAGCCGGTTTCTTCTACACAAATTGCATTTGAACGTCGTTGCCTGTTTCAAAGTTGTTGTGATGCATCGTATATAAAGCAGAAAGGCGTACCAGCACGTTTCTGACTTTGATAAAGGTCCGTTTGTAGCGTACCGGGATTGGGCGGTTTATCGTATTGCTGCTCGCGTCTATCAAGATCCAATGTCTGTTAGCAGAATATGGAATCGATGGTTTCAGGACAGTAATACGGAACGTCTTGCTGGATCTCAACGGCTCCCTATCACTAGCAGCCGAAGAGACAGGCACGTTACCCGCATGGCCTTAATGGATCGGGCAGCTACGTCATGATCATTGAGTCGAGAATTGGATTCGTTTCCAAAACAACAGGTGTCTGCATGAACAGTTTGACGACGTGTGCAGAAGCATGGACTCTCAGCTTGGAGACCATGGCTGCAGTTACCCTTGACGCTGCATCATCTGCAGGAGTGTCTTCAATGGTGTGATCAATGACGAACGAGAGGCTTGACGTCATTTTTTCAGATTAATCCAGGTTCTTTTTACGGCATCAAGATGGCCGCATCCGTGTTGGGTGGCATCGTGGTGAACGCACATTGGTTGCATGCATTCGTCATCATCATACTGGCCCATCACCTTGCATGATGGTATGGGGGTACTGCTGTCTACACATCTCAGTCACCTCTTGTTCGTTTTAAAGGTACTTTAAACATTGCACGCTATATTTCTGGTGTGCTATGACCCGTAAATATACCCTTTATTCGAGCCCTGTGAAACCCTACGTTTCACGACCGCATGTTTCAGGTATTGTACGGACTTTCTTTGATACAGAAAATGTTCAACGGTTGCCCTGTCTTGCAATAGAAAACGTCTGGACCATGGTTGCCTAGTCGCTAGCTCGTCGCCAGTCACTATGGTTGATGAGCTGTGGCATCGTGTTGAAGCTGCATGGGCATCTGTACCAGTACATGCCATCCAATCTATGTTTGACTCAATTCCCAGGTGAATAATTGCTGTTGTTATTGCCATAAGTGGTTGTTCAGGCTACTGATTGCTCAGGAGCTATGAACCTAAATTTGTTCATAATTTATTCACTTGTCATTTCCAGAATAATATATTTGGCCAATAAATATCATTTTGTTATATCCATTTCTTCCTGGTGTAGCACTCTGGGCTTCAAAATACGAGGTACCTTACCAAAAAACAGTATTACCCTCTCATCATAATTAATAAGATAAAAGAGAATAATTAATTGAAAGTTCCATAAAATTTAAAAGATACTATCAAAATTATTAACAACAGCTCAGAGCCGTTCTAAAAGAAAGCTTTTCACCAGTAGCTGAAGAACATACTACCAGTGAGAGAGCGAGAAATAATTCAATTGGCAAGTATGGAACATATTTAATGAGGCACCATCCCGGTGGTAGAAATCTGTGCTCTTCTCTAATTCGTCCTTAACGGAACGAAATCAGAAAGTAGACACGGAATTTGGAAGATAAAAAAAGAGGAAATGGAGAATTAAAGCAATTAATGCCGGTGGTGCTCGTGGTACATGATGTTAAAATAAAGGGGAAGGACAAACAATGCTAAATCGTATAGTGATGACGGGAGTGTCGCTGAACAGCGAACGAAAAGAGAAGGCGTTGACACAGAAAGTGTCCATAATGTGATGCCATCTACTGGAAAATGAGTAGAATAAAAGATGATCCACAAAAGATGTGGAAAAGGAGAATAATTGACATGACATTAAACTACCACGCAAGACCGATTCAAAAGAATGTGGGTTTAAGTCGAAGTAATTTAATGGAGATGAAATCTTGCACACACACACACAAAATGACAAAAGTTAAAATTAGAGAAATTTTTAAAAAAAAATTTGAAAAGAGTTACCAAAGACTATATTCAGGATCTCCGAAGTCTTTTAAGGACTGGAAAATGCTGATATATGTGGTGAAGAGCAGCTCTAGGTCTTTTTGCAGAGCTTGGGACCGAGTTATCGTAGGCAGGGATGACTCGGATAGATTGGTTGGGAATTTGAGGTAATCTGTCTAAAAACTTTTTGGACTGATTTTAAATGAAATCAAAAATTGGATCAATTTTGAGATCTTTGTGCAAGATTTCGTTTCTGACAAACCAGGGAGCATTAGTAATTTTTCGAAAGTGTTTATTTTGAAAAACGTGCAATTTTTTCAAGTGAGTTACTGCAGAAGAAGCCCAGATGGGAGATGCATATAACAAAATTGATCGGAGAAATATTTTATTGAGCAAAACCTTGTGTCTGATTGGGAGCTTTCGAGAAATTAAGCAATTGAGCGTTTGGCTCATTCTGCCGCTTTTTGAAGTGCAGCACGGATGTGAAGGAAGACGTTCAATTTTGCGTCGAGAATGAACCCTAGGTACTTAAATTCAGTGACCCAGGGGACGGGTTGGTCAAAAATGTAGATATTGGGTAAGTTTCCTATACATCTTTGTTTCGTAAAGAGGAGGCTTGAGCTTTTTGATGCATTAACTTTGATTTTCCAAGCAACGAGAGCCAGAGCAGAAGCCTTGTGATGTAATTTTGTAATCTTTCAATAATTTTGAAATTATAAGTGTGTTGACTAATGATAGAAGTGCCATCCGCATACATAGCTAAATGGCCATTGTCAGCCTTCGGAATGTCGTTAATATATAGGTTAAAAAGTCTTGGTCCAAGCAAACTTCCAAGCAAACTTGAGGAATTCCACTTTTTACTGGACGAGGGCTAGAGAGGCAGTTTTCAACTCTAACTCTAAACTCTCTAGAGTTTAGGTATGAGTGAATAATTTTTAGGATTTGGTCCGAAAACCCAAGTCTCATCATCTTGAATACTAAGCCATCATGCCAAATTTTGTCAAAGGCTTTGGCTATGTCCACAAATAGTATACCCGTGGCCTGATGGTTTTGGAAGCCTGTGTGAACCAATTCAGTGACTCTGAGTAACTGGGTTACTGTAGAGCACTTAGTTACAAAGCCATGCTGTTCTGGAATAATAATATTCCTGGCTAAGCAGTGCTGGTTCAGCCAGTTCAATATCACGAATTCGTATGCTTTACTCAAGCTACTAAGTAGTGAGATTGGACGATAATTTTGAGGATTAGAGACTTCAGAATTGTATTTAAGAATGGGGATCACCACGGTCATCCTCCAACTTTTAGGGAAGTAGCAATTTTCCAAAAGCATGTTGAACAGCAAAGCAATGAAAATGATAAATTTAGTGGGAAGATTTTTAAGGATACGATTTGTGATAAGATCAATACCAGGAGATTGGTTTGGTTTGAGATTTTTAATGAATCCCTGTATTTCAGAGGGAGATGTTTTTTCCAGATCCATACAGGTAGGGGAATCAAGGAATCTTTGGACTTTTCTTTGTATATGTGCAGAGAATCTAGGATTCTCCACATCAGTATTTGGTTCAAATTGTTTTTGAAGGCTGTCAGCAATTACCTCGGCCTTTTCAATCGGGGCTACTGCGATACTGCCGAAAGAGCCCTTAAGGGGGGGGATGTGATTAAAAGGCTTTTTGAGAAGGGAGGTACGCCTCCAAAGAGTACCTGTTTCGGGAGATAACTCACCAATTGTTTTCTCCCATCTTGCACTGGAAATGTTCTGATATCACTGGCGATCTCGTTGCTGATAGTACTTAGTTCATTTTTAAGAGCAGGGTCTCTAGATCTTTGCCAAAATTTCCGTATCCTATTTCTGTGGCGAATTTTGGAGCGAAAATCTGGAGGTAATTTAATAGGTGCGGTTTTAAATTTGGGTTTTGAAGCAGCCACAAATGCTTCGGAGATATTTTCTCCAATCCGACCAATCGCAACGTCGAGATGCTCATTGCTGGGAGACGCCGGAATGGGAAGTGGCTTATTTTAAGAAGGAATCGGAAGTTCTCCCAATTGGTGGAGAGTTGCGCTGGAATTTTCATGGTATCAGAGTTAGTGTATAGAGTTAAAATGACCGGTAGATGATCCGAACAAAGATCATCTATAACTCTAATGTCATAACTAAAAGGGATATTTTTGAAAACAGCCAGGTCGATAATTGAGTCACGTACTCCCGGCCGAGAGCGTGAATTAATATGCGTCGAAGTGTAAGGTGTAACAATCCTTGCATTGGGATAATTTTGAATAATTCTTTTAAGACGAAAGCCAAAATTGTTCCACCTGGTGTTATTCCACGTTTTGTGAGCAGCGTTAAGGTCTCCAGCAATGATTAATTTATTACCTGAATTTAGAATTTTAAGAAAATCCTTTTCGGGGAATTTTCTGTTGATTTCCACACAAAAACGAGCATAAGCAGAAACTACTCGGAGGAGAGGGAAATTATTAATTTTAATTTCAATAGCAGTAGCATCCATATACTGTATCCCCAGTAAAGGGGCTCTGCTTTGAACGAAATTACTTTTACAGTATATAGCGGTACCTCCTTCAGTACGAATTCTAGGAAAAACTACACGATCATCTTTATTAAGATGATAATTTGCAATCAGGGATTCCTGACCAGGTTCTAGTTTGGTTTCTTGGACCAAAAACAAATCAAGATTTTGCTCCAAAACGAAATCTCTGACTTCATGAACAATTGAGATTGATTGCTCGTTTGCACGATTGAAAGTTAGGCAGAATTGTGGGCAACATAATTACGCCCATTTTTTAACGCGACATAGGCCTGAAAAATTTCACAGGCCTTATTGTCAGGATGAGAAAGTTTTCGGAGTGCTGGGAGTGCTGCTCGGAAAGCTTGGGCCAACAGTTCCTCATCGACTCCTTCATCATTAGCTATCTGAATTACATTTGTGAAAATGGTTGAAAAATTGGAATTTGGGGTGTTAACATGACTAATCTCCCTGATCTGTCCAGAAACAACTTTAGAATACGAGACGGAGGGAATGACAGTGCGGTAGTTTGATTGAGGCTGTTGGATCTTGGATTGAGCATGCATGCTACTTTTTAAGTTTAGATCATTAAGAGAGACTAAATTTCTCTCTTGAATTTTATTTTGTGCAAGTTATTAGGGTTATTTCCCTTAGGATGTTGATTTTTAGTTTGAGTGCCCTTTTGGGGTGCTTTTTTATTATTTTTAGTCTTCTGAAAATGGTGGCATTGGCGCCAATTTGCCGCATGTTCTCCACCGCAGTTGGCACAAATTAGTGGGTCTTCAAATGAACGATTACAGTTTTTAGCTTCGTGAGGCCCTGCACATTTAAGGCATTTAATTGGGAGATGGCAGACTTCCGAAGAATGGAAAAAGCCCTGGCATTTCCAGCATTGATTGGGTCTTTTGTTGCGACTTTTGTCATAGCGCTCAAAGAAAATTTGTGTGCCAAACATTTCATAAACTGAAAGATACTGTCAGCTTTGGCATCATTTACAAGTTGTAGGTAAATTAGCGGCAGGGGGCTTTGGTTTTAAATTTTTGTAATCGGGAGACTTTATGTGTGGATCTGAAATCCTTCTCTTTCGATTTCAACACGTATTTCTTCTACTTTAGTGGAAGTAAGAAGACCACGGATTAATAATTTAAGGGGCCGATGAGATTTAAGCATAAATGACTTATACTCAACTCCTTTATTTTGAAGGAATTGAGCGAGTTTACGATATTCGTCATTACTTTGGACAGTAATGAGAAGAAATTTACCAGTTAGTTTACTTATTAGAGTTGGGGCTAATTGCCTAGCTATAGAAATTAAAGTGCACCAATTGTCAGGAGGGTTGACAAAAATTGGTGGAATTCGATTTTTAGGGATGCCATCAGCTGTAGGATTGCTTCTACCAGCATCCTCGTCTTCAATCTCAGAATCACTTGATTCAGCAGGTGGGGGCGGGCTTGAGTGGGGTTAGAAGTCTGGGAGGTGGTAGGAGGCAAAGAAGGGTTTTTCTTACCTATTTTCTTTGCGGTATGTCTTTTGTCTGGGGTTTGAAACCCATCATCATCAATCAGTCTCTTTTTGTCGGTTTTCAGTCTTAAATTTTTTAAAGTTCTCTTGCTGGGAGGTTCAGTGTGCTGTCAGATGGTGCAGTCTCTTTTGGAGTAGAGTCCACAGGAGTTAGATGGGCGGATTGCTCTTCCACTTTCTTGATGATGGCGTCCAGGGCCTCTATAGATATGGGAAGCCGGAACAGCGGTAAGTTCATCCTTTCCTTGGTGGCAATAAGGGCGGTGCGAATGTTTCCAAATTCTGCACTAGTGGCGGTATATTCGTCGCTAGTTGCTGGTACAATGGAATGTTTCCTTGCCCAGATGGCGTAAGAGTCTCTGAGATTTATCAGTTCTCTTACTGATTGTTGATTATCGTAGATGAATTTGTCAATAATCACGAATCTGGGAGGTGAGGATGGTATGTGAACATTATTGATAATTCCATTTTGAGTCAAATCCATGTCATTAGCGGTAGCCATAATTCGGTCCAGGTCAAAAGGATTGGAAGCAGAGCCAAAAATAACCTACGTGCACATGCTGTGCAGTCGCAGGCAAACAAAAGAAATGAGCTCATAAACTAACTCTGTTCTCGTCCTGGTGTAGCAGTTTTAATGGCCAATAGTGTAGCAATACCCTGTCAATTAATTTCATCTAATTTTTTTCTGAAATATTTATTTATTTATTTTTCAAATAGGGACTACTGCTGACGTAATACATTCCCCAGGAGCTAGTATTAATTTTTGGTACTTTACCATATAAGTATATACCAATTGTCCCAATGTAATTTTGACGAAAGTTTTCCTTCCCAAAGGCAGGCAACAGAGCTCCGACGATGCGAAATTGTATTAGATATTTTATTTTGATGAGAGCACCCAATCCAAATAGGCGCTCAAGGGATCTTTTACATGCCGCATAGCCGTACTACATGGACGCTGTTGATTTTTTGCATCATGAAAATCCACCAACTTGGGCCAGGATCGAACCCACAGACTTAAGCATTCAAGGTCAACGTATAACTAACTATGTCGAGAAACAATGCCAATTTATTTTCAATTACTTTAAAATCTGTATTATTGTGAACTTTAAAAGAACAAGTAATATAAAAAAAAAATTAATCAATTCCTACTTAGATCAACAAAGAAAAATTTTATGGCTGTATTTGTAATTTTTTAAATAATTAATTTTAATCAATTATTTCTAATTAATTATAATTAAATTATTGTATTATCATCCAAAATAATCATGTACATAAAATTTAAGCTCAATCGATCGCTTTAAAATGCATTTAATTAACGATTGAAAATTCCACCAAGATAAATAAGTGAATGAATAAATAAATATATGGAGAGTGTGGCCTAATAGTAGGAATTGAATACTAGAGTTTGAAGGACAATGAATATTTCATTATTTTGTAATTTTACAAAAGAGTTGAAATGACGTTATCATTACTAGTTTTTACAAGTACTTGAAAGCGTGACAAAAAAAAGCGTTTTCATTGTATTCGGAAAAATACTTATTTGCCCAGATTTCACTTAGAAACTTAGTATAGGCCCATTGATCTCCCAGGGTGCTTTCCCTCATAGTTGGGGTACAACGGATCAAAAGTATAATGCCTCCTGCATGATGCTCAAAGCTACGGCTAACGACAGGCATAATCTAGCCCCTTATCACAATGAAATTCGTGGGCACCAATCTGACACCGTCGATGGGATGATATTAGAAACACCAACACAAAAAGGGCTATAGTTTGCGAATTCTCCGAGTTTTGCTTATGAGTGTAGATAACATCCAAGAAATAAGAATACTGGACTCGGTTCCTCCTTGGCAGTTTAGATTCATGCATAAGAGTAAGATAGAAGAAAAATGCGGTACGCGCGAAAACTGAGAGATATCACCTCATATATTTTTATGAAATAAAACGTAAGTTTACATTACGAATTAATGCCTTTTTGTATTATCTTTTAAAATAGTCACATTTTTAACGTCTTTAAGGTATCCGACTACGTTCGGAACCGTGATTTTGCAAAAGCGCATAAATGGATAATTTTCATGATATTTAGTGTTACTTAGATTAGAATATATGCGTAAAAGTGTTTTAAAGACATTTTGACAAAAAAAGTTATTTAAATACATTTTGACAAAAAAATTTATTTAAAAAATACTTTAGTTAATTTAAATAACAAATGTTCTCCTTTTTGATAAATTTTGCCTGTAAATTTATTTAAATACAATACGAATCTATACGGCAAAAAATTAATTTAGAATAATCTATTTTTTCCAAATGTTCGAAATCCTTTTGATGCAAAAATGCGTGGATTTAAATTGAAGATTTTTGTTAGAGAGATATTAGACTATTATTGTGTTTAAATATTTTGCCTGATTATAAATGTTCAATAAGACTGGGATCTCTTATCGTGGTACGTGAGAGACTAAATTAATTAATTGGATCATTAATTAATTAAGTTAACTAGAATTTTTAAAAATATATAACTTAGAAGTGGGTTTATATTCATATTTTACAACAGAGAATTTTTGGGTGCAATTTTAGAGGGGTGCAATTTTAAAAAACGCCAATAATTATTTCAATTGGTGTTAACTCTGAGTTCCAGTTGAGCATATGTTGAGAGGTCTGAGCTATATACAGGCATAATATTTTTATAATAGAACCATTTTTCTCAAAAGGAGAACATTTGGAAAAAAGATTATTCTAAGTTAATTTTTTGTCAAAATATTGTATTTAAATAAATTTTTTGTCAAAATGTCCTTAAAATACTTTTATGCATGTATTCTAATCTGAGTGACACTAAATATCACGAAAATTATCCATTTGTACGCTTTTTTAAAATCACGGTTCCGAACGTAGTCGGATACCTTTAAAGAAAAATTTTATTTATTCATTTAGAGTAAAAGTTAATGCGTAATTGTGTAACTACGGAAGCTAATTTTCCACAGTCAAGGTTCTGAAAATTCACTCCTCTTTTAAATATTCTTCTCCGATAGATATAAAAATTGTTGCAAAAGAATAAAAAAATAACTCAGAAGGTAGGAAGAATGTTGCTATCACCGCAAATTAAACATTGTATCTCCTGACATGCCATGATAGAAAAAAAGTGAAATTCAAGCAAGAGTTTGACACTTTGGGCCAATTAAGGTGTTTCGAAAATATTCATTAAAAGTTTCATTCTTTTTTTTTTCTTTCTTAAAGTGTTTGCAATTTTTAATTTCTAATGTAAACACATCATTTTTATTTAACAGGGCTGGCGGGCAAGTAATATCTTAAAGTTTAATTAAATATGCTCCTCAAGTGAAATTAAAGCAATTTTGTTTTCGTGTAAACAAAAGTAATTTTTTTTAGATTGCTGTCTCAAGTGATGATTTCAATATAAAAAAATTTTAGTTTGTGGGAATCTTATCTTTCTTTCATGCTATTACATAATTTAATTTAAAGAATATTTACTTTTTACAATATTTAGAATAAAATTTCACACATAAAGAAATGCATTCATATTAAAAGCTTATAGTTTTTTTAAATGGTGAGTTTTCAGAACTATAAAGTATCTGAGACTGAACAAAGAATTCGAAACTTTGTGGCGGATCTTTACGGAATCTTCTTACTAATCCTCTTGGGGAATCTTTGGGCTAGCATTAGCGTTTAATTCACAGCCATCCCTCTCAAGAAGAAACCCTGATATGTAGATTAGTTCGACTGTATAAAGTCAGAGTTTTGTAATTGTAAAGAGAAGGAGCTGAGAAACATTTATTACGGTTCCTGTTCTCAGACCCTTGATTAACCTTGGTCCCCTGTGGTCTATTTCTGCATGCACTTTTATTAGTATCCCTTCTGTCATTTTCTCGTTCAAATACCCCTGCATCTTACCAATTTCTATTCCAACGATCGTCATGTAATCTTCAAAGCGCATCTCAATCTCGTCTTTCACTATTATTACTCGGACCCCGGGTTTCCCTGACCGAATATCTGTCTTCAAATTTCGAAACCACCTGTAAAAGCTGAGATCTAGTGGAGGAGTTTCTGACCTCAACTTAGTCAAGAACCTGAGGTTCTAGAGACGATTAATGATGTGTTCAATAAAAATTTGTTCATTCATTTCTAATTTAAGAACCTTTTGTATTTTTAATAAATCGTAAGCAAAATCCGTCTGAGCCTGACCTCTAGTTTGATATGACGCAAAACATCTGGCCTCTAACTCTGCCTTATTTCGCACAGTCAGAAAACTCTCCTTCAACGCCTGTTTCAACCGTTCAAAATCAGTTTCCTCACCTTGCACGAGAGTATAACCTAATACATCATACCAATCCTTCGCGCGTTCCCTGAGATGACCTTTTAGATATGCACAAGCCAAATTGCTAGATATCTCGTAAAACTTTACATTATTTTCTATGCATTCTAGGAATTAATCCACACTTTCCTATTCGGAAAAAAAATGTTCAGGCAAGACCCTAAAACTGGATCCGACTCCTATCTCGGGGTTAGGGAAAGTAAGACGCCCTTGAGACAAATCCGTTGGGTGCCATTGTGAGCGACTCCCCCTGAAGTCGCTCCTTCACCGTCTTGCCTACCTAAGACTGTGGGAGAAAACAAAGCAGGACCAGAAACTTCCATTATAACTAATATTTATTTTTAAACAAACACACTAATCAATAACAGGTTAAACCACAAGTGAATGTCCTAGTGGATAACATAAAGAACGCTATAAACCTTAAGTGAAAAAGCGCAAATAATCTATTTAATTTAACTTAACCTATCTTAGACCATAAATTCCCAATCCACGAATTTAATACAGTGGCAAACTCCGTTCTTAACTCAAGCTTCAAAAATCAATTATATCTCACCTTTGTAACGCCCGTACCAATTTCTTAGCTCCTTCTCTGTACAATTACAAATTCTGACTTTATATAGTTGAACTAATCTACATATCAGGGTTTCTTCTTGAGAGAGATGGCTGTGAATTAAGCGCTAATGCTAACCCCAAGATTCTCCAAGAGGATTAGTAAGAAGATTCCGTAAAGATCCGTCTCAACTTATTTATGAAAAGATAAAAAAGGAGGAGTAAATACAAGTTTGAAAATTTTTAGGATAAGTATTAAGTTTTAAAAGTGATAACAAATATGTAATATAAAAATATATTATTGCACAAATATTAATCTGGAAAAAAAATTTATAAATAAATTACTTAGATATGAATCTCGAATGTTAATTTTAAAAGTTAAGTGGAGCACTAAACATTAATAGGGGATCGAAAGATAGTGTTTTACTATATTATAAAGAAGTTATTTTTTCGATCAATTTTATCGCGATTTGTTTGACTCAAATTGAGTTTTGTAAAGTAAGTCACAGAGACGTTAAAATATTTCTTAAGCAACATTCTATTTAAATGGCTACTATTATAAAAGTATAATTCTGTAACAGTGTGAAGCACTCAAAGGGACTTGCAAACATAGTCCTGAGAAATGCTTGATGTTATTGGGGCTACTATTTTATGTTTTATTACTGTATATATATTTTACATATATTTTTACATAACAAACCACGTATTTTGTTTACTCTGCAAAGATACTCTCTTTCTGGGAAAATTAATTTTTATAGCCAAAGCTTGCTTCTCAGCGTGAGCTTGAAAAATAATTTATGGCAACCCTAAACATGTGGTTTATGTTTCCAGAATGGAAGCTGAATCCTCCTTGGTGACAAGTTTGCTTGAAAATACATTACAGCCAAGGAATCAACGCGAAGTCTCTTGGGGAACGACTCTTCTTGAAATTACCATGAAGCTATATGAAGGACCGTTGAAACAAAAGTCGAGCCAGTTCAGAAAAGAGTTCATTCACGTGCATTGACTTCGATAAGAAGGAGAGAGATTTTATCTGTCTGAGTTCCTGCTAGAGTGTAACTGCTTAGAGAGCCGTCTCTGGAACGTTGCAAAATTTCTATATAACGACTGCGGTTTGTGCTATTGTAAAAAAAATCTGTTATAATATTGCTTTGTTTAATTACGCCTATTTGTCTTCATGTAGTAATTTGTTCACCCTTGTCCATTATTAAATCTGTTATTTAAATTGCTAGAGTCTTCAGCTAATTTTTCCCCAATCAAATTCGTAATATGTTTAAAAAATAGAATTAAAAAAATAGTTTGGTATATATTTTTTAAATCTTTTATATCGATTTAAGAAACTTATAGGTTAATCTTCCTATTTCATCTAATGTGCTTGGTATTTTTAATTTTACTGTAATTCTTTTATTATTGATTGTCTTGCCTATTTCGCTCCAAAATCAAAATGAGCAAAGGGGTAGAAACATAAGTCATGATTCGAGAGAGACTGTAAAATGAATTTAACGTTTTAATTGTTGAAAATAATATTTCTAACATTTTACTGTATTGGTTTGCTTTTCCTCCTAATTGCAGAACGGGGAAAATTAATGATTTGATTAATAATAAATTAAGGATTTTTAAAATTAATGATCTAAGAATCGAATATATTTAGCAATTCAGAGTAAATTTTATGTCTGATTATAATATATAAATGTCTCTGAATCGTATGAAATAAAATTATGATTTTTGTAATAATTTCTTTAGAGTATTTACAATTCCTTCCACGCCTCAGGTCCGGGATTCAAATTCTGAGCTGTGCAAAGTCGACTCAGTCTTTCATCTCTTCCATGGGTCTTTAAATGAGGACCAAGCTTGCATGGAAACTGAACACTGGGGGTTTCACGTCAGACTGATCACCTAACCGAAACATTGGCACATGCACCCCTGCACCTAAGGTCCAGAAATTTGAGGTATGCACAGTAAACCTTGGTCCTTCATAGGCTGATGCACCTCTGATTTCAGTTATTTACTATTCCAAATAAGAGATTTTTTAGTCAACTTGATACTTTTTTTACTATACTTTCTGTCACAATCTCGTACCAAAGCAAGAAACAAAATGAGGGGATACCTATTTTTATTTCTATTCCCTCTCCAAAATATAAATTTCATAATTGAATTAATATAATATTATTCTGTTATATATTACTTTACATCAACATCTGCAGACTAAAATCACAATTTTCGTGTAAGAATGTTTAACAGAACTTTTTTTGTTGCTGCTATAATGCATCGATTGATCTTAGAGAATCAAATTTATTTGATGGATTGCTAAATAGGAAGTGACATAGATTGAGTTTTATGGTTATTAAAAATCGAATATCGCTTCCATCTAAAAATATGTGTACCCGGAAAATAGGAGTTTTAAAAATCCAAAATAATTAATAGAAAAAAGGCAAGCTTCAAAATTATCTGATATATTTCTTAGAAATTTAATTTTATTGGGATTCCAAAACATCAGTTTTTATGAAAACGATTTTCTTTGGCTTTCTTTTTTATTTAATTTCTTTTTCACTTGAAAGAATGCTTTAATATTAAATACAGTTTTAGTGCACAATATATATTCATGAAAAAGTTAGATTCACTAGCAATATATTAAGTAAAGTAATGTCACATTGTGAAGGTCCCCTTGGACCTCACTTTGAGAACGAGAATAAGTAGGAGTCAGATAAGAATCAGTAGCCATTTTTATAAATAACTTTCTTTATTTGGTTATCTTATCCAAATAGAATCAAAAACTTATTAACAAATATATCTAACTAGTATTATGAGGTTTTTTAAAGGGAATGTCCTTTAAATTAACTTAAATATTTAATGATCCAATTAATTAACAATTAGAATATCGATCACGCAGAGATTACCACGATAAGAGATCCCAGAATTATATTCTATAATGTTCTTATTGAACATTTAACTTTAATCTCGCTCCTAATATAAATCTTTAGTGAGACTTCAAATATAAATTAATATTTACCACTCTGAATCTCAAGTCTTCTTGAGATTAAATTATCCAACAAGAAATCTTCAATTATAAATTTAACTTCACTATTATCACTTTCTGCTTCAATCTCTCTCTCCTACTGCTCTAACTTTACTATTCCGTTTGACTTAAATACTTTATCTAATCTGCATATATAACAAGGAATCCTGTCCTCTCTTTGGAGCTGATTGAAAATAGGTAGGGAATTAAATTTCCCTAAAAAAGACGACTCAGAAGGATAGTGATAAAGTTCCGTATAGATTTGTCACAACATGAGGGATTGACTTACAAATGTAAAACATTTCCACGTAATTAATTAACAGATTCTTTCAGAGTAAGTAAAGAATCATATTTTAATTCTGTAACAATCACAGTAGCTTTTTTCACAGAGGAAACATTTAACAAATAAGTATTTAGTCACACTAAGCTCACACAAATATGGAAAAAGCAATCCAAATCTATTGTCACAATATACCAAAAGGCAAATTAACGTGTTTTTAAGGAGGACGACGATGAACGTTCATACATTACCAGGAGCATCTAGAAAGTGAGAATATATGTAGAATACAATGGACCTGATTTAAATTCCACAGAATGAGAGTGGGATGCTTTGCTGAGATGCCTGGCAGCAAAATTGTATCTTTTGGAGAACCCTAAACAAAGGAAGAATCTTCTTGAAGTGCGGGAACTGTTACCTCAAGAACTGCTAGATAATCTGATGTTGAGTACAAATAGATGCTGTCACAGAACCATTGGAGTTAGGGGAGCTCATTTTTCATAGTAAAATGATTTGTTGCTCTTCATCTTGGCCAGACAATTTTCTTATTCAAGTCCTTCTGTCAATAAAGCCTTTTTGCTCTTAATCCTTAATGTAAGTGCAAAACTTATTATTTGGCTATTATGCTTTCATTAACCTTTAAGTGCAACATTATACCTCCTTTGTTTGAATTTCATCTCACCCACTTGATTTTTTTTAGAATTATATTATAAAATCGGAAAAGGTTAAGTATTTGAACACTGGTGTAGAATATGTTTCATTCTAAAGTCACGTTGCCTTTTGCAATAAAAAATTTAGGACAGCATTTAACCTACTAATCTGAATGAGTGAGTGAGTGAATATTAACGTCGCACTGTTCAGCTACACGAGGGCTTTGGGGGACGCACCAGGTAATTTTGAACCATGGTCACGTGACGTGGACCCCCCTCTCCTTATTACCACACCACACCAACGGACGTTTCAGCTCTCGACAGATTTAACGTGCATCGCTGCCCTACACGGCGGGTCTTTAGTGGTACTGGGCTCGAACTCATGACATGCCCGCCATGATCCGATACCTATACCACTGGGCTACCACAGCCCCTCTACTAATCTGAAACAGCCAATCAAAGAACAAGCACTTTGTTTGACTGAAACAAATTATGCAAAAAATTATTAACGAGACAGATGTAATAAAAAATGACATGTATTTGTTGGAACAGATATTACATTAGGCAAATGAAAAAAAAAATAATAAATGAAAATGAAGAATAAAATACGTTTAGGGACTAAAAGTTTAAATTTAAAAAGAGAGAAAAATTAAATCTTTCAGTTTAATTCAGCATCAGAAATCATCTATTTTAGAAGTATTTGTAATCTCTGTAATATCAATTAAAGAGTTGTGCAGAACTGCAATACTTGTATCTCAATTAAAAAGTAATATCTATAATTAATGGTTAAATTAAATCTATTCTATCTGATGATTTGATTCAAGATGCAAGTCGATCTAAAAGACCATCCACACGTAATATATACGACTGAAAAAAGAGCATTTGATGAGGTGATAAGGGCGACAAATCTCCCATCATCCACAAAGAGTTAGACTAAAGTAAAGTTTGTTTACGAAATTCCTGAACATTGATTACTGAAGAAAAGCCAAACCGTATGGCTGTTTTCTTGAATAACCTGTTGCGTTTCGATGTTAAAAGCAATATGCTCCTTGAACATTGTTGCATGACGAAAGCTATTACCACCACAAGGAATCTGATACCTAAGCATATACCCTGATATGATGTCATCCTTCTTTCCCTACCAAGAGGCTCACAAGTAGAAAAAAGAGCAGTATACTGTTATTTTATTACAACGACATATTACTCATTGATTTCAAGAACCCGGGCGTCTCCATCTCTGAGGAATTATCCTACAAAATGGTGGATTACGACGGGATGTTAAGGCAAAACGTCAGGGAAGCTGAGAAATGGAATGATTTTGCAACATGTTAGCGTGCCTCCTCAAATCGCAAATGTCGCAACGCAAAAGTTACATCCCGTTAAGGTGGTACTCGAGCCCCCGTTTTACAGTCCTGACCTCTTTTCATACGATTTTCATGCCTTCGGTACCTTAAAAAGTGGCCGCGGTAGCCTAGTGTTCAAGGTAACGGACTCCTGGCCGACATGTTATGAGTTCGAGCCTAGTCCCACTGAAGGCCCGCCGTGTTGGGGAGCTATGCACGTTCAATCTGTCGAGAGCTCAAACGTCCTACCGTTGGTTTAGTGTGGTAATAAAGAGAGGGGGTTTCAGCTCAAATGTCACCTTAATTGCTTGATCAACGTTCACAAAATTATGAGGCATGTCTCCAAAAGTCCTTGAGTAGCTAAACAGTGCTAATATTCGCTCATTCACCCACTAGGTTCCTTAAAATTAATTGAAAGTTAGATTGTTCCTGTCAGACTAGGAAATGCAGGGTTCAGTTCGGGACACCTCTGAGCAACTGCAAGCGTAGTTTCTCCAAAGGAGCATATACAATCCGATGAAGCGATGTTTTGAATTCCCCAATGCTCAAGAAGATTCTTCATGACTGGTACAACCTTCGAACGGAAACTTATTGTTCGAATGGGAGAAGCATATCATTATTTTGAAAGAAACTCAGAATTTTGTTATCTGTACCTTTCAAAAAAATTATTTAAAAGAATCAACATAAATAAGAATCTTCTTTTTTTTTTGTTCAACCAAATAAAACTGGGTCCGGCCGGGATTTGAACCCGGGACCTCTCGCACCCAAAGCGAGAATCATACCCCTAGACCACAGAGCCACATCTTTACTTATCAAGCCATATATCTGAACTAAAAAAGTGTTGATCAGAAAATACAGTTTCTGTATTAATATTTGTTCAGTACAGTTCTTATAAGAATGAGAATTAGCGTATGACGTTTTGTACTTACCTAATATATTCGTCATTTCAACACGCTATATCCTCCAACATTTCTATTGGATTATTAGTATGTTTTTTAAAATATGTGACCTTTTTCCAGATTAACAATTAATAAATAAAATTTCACAATTCGTGTGTTAATGTGAATCTTTTTTCCTAGAATTTATTATTTATTTTCTCTTGGATTTATTATTTATTATGTGATATATAGATTTTTAGCCTTCAAATGATAATATTGAAAAGTAACTTTTTAGTATTTTGTATAATGCTTCAATCTTAAATAATATTGGTATATTTCTTAATTTTTTTGAATAAGCTCATAAAAATATCATGACATTTACAGCTATATTTTTGATGTAATAGATATCAGCTGCTGCAATGACTACATTTAATGACACAGGCATGTATTTTTATACAAGTATCTGTTAGTTTCTATTTCATTCATTTTTATATATATTCTTTTTTATTTTATTCCTTTTTTTCACTTCATTAGAATAACTGTTTTTTAACTCCATCGTCAGTAAACATTGACCCAAAAAAGAAAATGACTGGAATAACTTTTACATGAAAACATAACTTATAATTTTTATAATGAGAAAAATTTCATAATACTCTTTGCAGACGTATTATAGCCTATTGAGTCAGTATACACCCACAATGATTTTGGTAAATTTTATCAAAAACCAGTGAAATTATTTTTAGGAATGTAAATGATATTCTTTGATACCCGACTCTCATTTGCATCTTACATAGATTCTACAAACAGATTTAAAATTAGGGCTTTAAAAAGTGCACTAGAACCAACAACAAAAATTAGGATATTTCAAAAAAAAATTTCTTAACGAAAAATAAAGTCAAACAAAAACACTAGGCAAAAAATTCAGCATGTATGGGATATATTGACAACTGTTTGTATATCCAAATGAGAAGACAGAAATGGAATAATACACCCAGAGACATCTTAGTTTAAAGAAAAATAATATTTTACAATTTATGATAGACTTAAAAAAACATGTCAGGGTTTAACGAAAATATCTGCCACCTGTAAAATAAAGCACAAGCAAAAAACTCCAAAAACAATAACTTTTCTATCAATGTTTATAGCTATGAACATATCTATATTTTTATACTTTTCAAGGATGTATTTCAAGCCTTTCTTTGGAGAGAGAAAATCCTTTCCATCAGCATCCTCGTAAACCTGAACGACCATGAAATTTGTTACGGGAGGTCATAAATCACTTCTCTCTTCTGTCATTAAGACGACCAACTCTCCGAAAGTGACAATCATGATAAAAGAAGAGAGTGAAAAAAGTGTCTTTATAAATTTCAACAGAAGTACCACTTTTCTTTCACAAAGAAAAACTGAATATTTTTTTTTAACTTCAAATAATTGGTAATCGTAGACATGGTGTGGTTTGTTTTTACACAGCTTTCAATGCATAACTTTACTGTGAAACGTACATTCATTTTGTAATCTGAAGAATATCTGATATATTCAATAAATATTTTGAGATTTTGTGATTTCAATTTAATAAAAGAGATCAATTTTACTTGATGTATATTGGCATATTTTTCATCTACACTTGAGAAAAATAAACACTTGCAGATAAATGAGAAATTAGTTATCAAGTACTATGAATGTGTAGAAAAATTGGGTAATAAATTTTTACAGAAATTAACAAAAACAGTTGTCTAAAAAGACAAATTCAAGAGTTTGAAAGTATCTTGAGACAAAATTTATAGCCCATCTTAAGCAAGAATCATGCTCATTGTCTCTAAAACTTTCCACAGCAGAAAGTTGTATTAAATAGCATATATCAGTAACTTAGCTTATGTGTTTCTGAAAAGAAAATGTATTCCTAAAGGTACGTGCTTATTGATTTATTGCGTGATACACACATACTTTATATTTCTTTGGTTCTGAGTGATATACTATATAACATGCTTCAAATTTCCTTTAATTCTTACCTTAAAGATTTATAAGAAACTCCAATTGAATAAATTTAATTCAACTTCTATTACAATTGGAATTAACAGTCAGAAATTTTAATAAAAAGCTTACTTTAATTTACTTAACACAATTCGTTGGAATTTTTGTGTAATAGAATGTTAAATCGAACAAAAATGAGAAAATTTTAAAATATTTTCAAAAACTAAAGGAACATACATAAATCCCACATAGCTACCACGAACTTGTTCTTGAAGTCCCTGTGTGTGTGTGTGTGTGTGTGAAGTGTGTGTGTGTGTGTGTGTGTGTGTGTGTGTGTGTGTGTGTGTGTGTGTGTGTGTGTGTGTGTGTGTGTGTGTGTGTGTGTGTGTGTGTGTGTGTGTGTGTGTGTGTGTGTGTGTGTGTGTGTGTGTGTGTGTGTGTGTGTGTGTGTGTGTGTGTGTGTGTGTGTGTGTGTGTGTGTGTGTGTGTGTGTGTGTGTGTGTGTGTGTTTGTGTGTGTGTGTGTGTGTGTGTGTGTGTGTGTGTGTGTGTGTGTGTGTGTGTGTGTGTGTGTGTGGTAATTAATTCACTTAATCTAATTCCTAAGAAGTAAAACATTTTAATTTTATTTTAAATTTTGTTGGATTCAGAAAGAATGATTCCTTACTGATTTTTATTCTTTGTCTGGAAATCTCAACATTTCATTTGAAACTAATTAATTTCACTAATTCGTATTGAATTACTATCTTTGCATCTATCATTGTATCTAAAGCAAACGAAAAATTGTTTCTTGAATAACTTTACCAAAACAATTTGTCTTTTTCTTATATTGAAAAAATAATTGTGGTCGTTGTTTTATTTTAAATATTGTTATAATGTTTCTCGCCCAATTTTGTAGTTGGTATTTTAAATGAATAAAAAATTACAAATGTGCATTAACCCCTTGAGCAGGCATTTTTTTTTTTTTTTTTTTTTTTTTTTTTTTGCTAAAAATGTTTTAAAAAAAGTACTTTTCTTATTGCACCAGTTAATCCTAATACTTAACAGAGTACGACAGTAAAGAAACTTTAATTTAATTTTCAATTTTAAAATTTTCACATTAGTCATTATTTTATAATAATGAAACACAAACCCCCCCAAAAAATTTGCTTTTTATAAACATACTTTTTGTATGCTATAAAGAATGTTTCAAATATCTTTAAAAAATTTATATATCTCATACTTACAAAAGATTTTCATGCTCGTAACTCTTTTTCAAACGGTTAAAGATTTTGTGTACACTGTTGGCAACACAAAATGCAATACCCTGAAGGAAGTATGCAAACCATGGGAAATTTATGTTATGCGTAGGCGGTGATTTAATTTGCAAATCATTAGAATTAAAGCGCAGACGCACATCAAGGGAGACCGTAGTGTCACTCGCAAGCGCTATAAAAAGGGAGAACAGATTGGCGATTAGAAGTACGTTAATTGTTTTACGCGCGTTTTTTAAAGCTTTTTAGATATGCCTCGTGGAAGACATCGAACGTCTTTTGATCAAGTTTCTGAATTCGACCAATGAAAAATTGTAACCTATGGATATTGTGGATTAACATTCAGAGGAATCGGTCAGCGCTTAGACGAAACTAAACAAGTGTGATGCGGAGCTGTCTTCGGCGGATGGAGGACGAAACGATGGGCGGATAAGACTGATCGCTCCCACCTCATATCACTACTGCCCATAATGACAGGCAGATTTTGAGCGTGACAGTGATATATCACGTAGCTACATCACGAACCATAGCACAACAGAATCAGTCTGTTACGCATCCTTGAGTGTCCACTGGTACCATTCAACGCCATTTGCCATGAGGATTGTCCACAAGGCGTTCGTTGCTTCGTTTTTCCTTGGCTGGAAAACCACAGGCGTTTTCGAATCCGATGGTGCAAAGAACGTCAACATGGACAACGGAATAGTACAACATTGTGTTTACTGACGAATCCCGTTTTTGAAAGCAACATCATGATGCTCGGATTCGAATTTGCAGATACCGTGATGAGAGGCGGCTGAACTGTTTCGTTATGCATCGCTACTCGTCCTGCACCCGGTTCATGGTCTGGGGTGGTATAGGATTTCCCTGCCTCACTACCCCTCTAGTACGCATTGCCGGTACACTTAACAGCCAGTGCTACATCTCTGAGGTGTTGGGGTCCGTAGTCCTCCCAAATATTCAGCGCTTTCCATCAGCCATATTCTAACAGGATATTGCGTGACCACAAGTGCGAGAAATTTTCAGGAGTTCATCTTTACCCATCACATTGAATTGCTTCCTTGGTCTTCTTGTTCTCCCGATCTTTCACCAATCGAAAACGTGCGGTCCATGCTTGCACAACGACTTCCCGGGATACACCACCCGGGCTTATACATTATCAACTTTGGCAATATGTGGAAGCCGCATGAACTGCTGTACCTCAAGGATACATTCGAAGCCTCTTTGATTCTACAATGAGGCGTGTTGCTGTGAGTATAGCCAACAGTGGTGGCTACACTTACTACTGATTTTGTCATCATCGTTACGTTACAAGAAGCTGTAATTTGATCTTTATGCAACATGTTATCTGTCAAATGAATTTCGGTGTGATATTTCTCATCCGTCTTGGTGTTGTATTTTGTACGGCCAGCAGCCTAAATATGCACACGCAATTTGAAGCCCGGTACAATACCAAGTCTTACATCGCACTGGGGACAGAAGTAATATCGGCTTCCTTGGATTTTATCTTTCCTTTTTTTTCTCAATTGCATGCAATTGCACGTTGTCTAGCCAATTCGTGTTATTTGTCAAATATTTTCACGAATCTAAATTCTTCCCCTTTAATGAAAAATCCCCGCCTTTCCCACAAAGAACACCAAGATGGGGAGCATTTCATTACTACGAAAAACTACATCCTTTAAAAAATTCTTTTTTTTTTTTCAATTCTGCAGTAAGAATTAAAAATACATGCAAATTAAAGACAGAAAGAAGAAAATATCAATGTCCGTACAGCGTAGCGGGCAAACCGGTTGTGGCAAGGTTTCGGTAGCCCGTACGGTGAACGGTTGACCCAGTTAAATGGTTAAATAATGAAACTGCGAAAAATAGTAAGAAAAGATAATAAAATTGAGTGAATGAATTTCCAAAGTATATCCATGTTGAAATGGAAATAATGATTTTTTTTTCACAATGCCTTAACATTTTATTAACATCAACCTTTTGTTTCTTTTTCCTTTTTTATTTATTGAATGTTACATCCATACTCTCTCCATGGAACTTTTTTTACTTCAATTTCGATCTTAGTTTTTAATAAATAATTTTTTGTTTAAATTCGTTCAAAAAAATAGAAAAGTAAGTAAAAATTACCATATTTCCTATCATTTTTGTAATTCAAGTGATAAACTTTTTTTTCACAATATTTTGTATTCTATCAATCCAGAATTTTAGCTTTCTAAAATCGTAGGAAAATAATATATATTCTCGTAAATTTTTCTTTCTTCCTTCATAGCAATTCTCGTAAGTATTAAGTCTAAATTCAAAGAAATGATTAAACCAGTTTTAGTATTAACATTTACATCTTTGTCATAAACGAATTTTCATTCCAAAGTATTTCTGCGAACATTTATTGCATTAAGCTTATTCTGAGAATCATGAATATCTCTAGGATAATAATGAAATAGAAACTTCGAGATATTGTACTTAACATTCTTGAATAGAAAGACATTTGGGACTGAGGAAAATGATTGAAAATCCGAAATACATTTGGTAGAAATGCTGCGAAATAGTTAAGCTCAATTCAAGTATTCACATCTATTTCATCATGCTCGTGCACAAACAGTTTTCTCAGATGTTCTAAGTCCCAGCAAACTTTAATCGTATTTCGCCGTATTATGTTTCCACCAATCTAATAGAACTGATTCCTGTACAGAATCTATTTCTCCCCACATATGATATATAATGATATTAGAAAAATTACAAATATTTTGAGACAAAGATAGATGTGTGTGTGTGTGTGCGTGTGTGTGTGTGTGTGTGTGTGTGTGTGTGTGTGTGTGTGTGTGTGTGTGTGTGTGTGTGTGTGTGTGTGTGTGTGTGTGTGTGTGTGTGTGTGTGTGTGTGTGTGTGTGTGTGTGTGTGTGTGTGTGTGTGTGTGTGTGTGTGTGTGTGTGTGTGTGTGTGTGTGTGTGTGTGTGTGTGTGTGTGTGTGTGTGTGTGTGTGTGTGTGTGTGTGTGTGTGTGTGTGTGTGTGTGTGTGTGTGTGTGTGTGTGTGTGTGTGTGTGTGTGTGTGTGTGTGTGTGTGTGTGTGTGTGTGTGTGTGTGTGTGTGTGTGTGTGTGTGTGTGTGTGTGTGTGTGTGTGTGTGTGTGTGTGTGTGTGTGTGTGTGTGTGTGTGTGTGTGTGTGTGTGTGTGTGTGTGTGTGTGTGTGTGTGTGTGTGTGTGTGTGTGTGTGTGTGTGTGTGTGTGTGTGTGTGTGTGTGTGTGTGTGTGTGTGTGTGTGTGTGTGTGTGTGTGTAATGGAAACAAAAATGATGTAGTCAAACTAGAGATATATGTTATTCAAGCTCTTCCATTACAAAAACGTACAAATCTGTCATCTTACAGAAGTCACCATTTTTCTCTCACTTACCAGGTGCGACTCTGCAGCAACCGGTCTTCTCTGAGCACAAAATTCAAGAAGCACATGGCTTCGAAAAGAGAGTTCCACTGCTCATGCCCTTTATAGGAGTCTATCTAGGAAAGTAAGAGAAATAGGTTTCGCGAAATCCTTGTATCCCTTACAGTCGAAGGCAGTCACTATGAGTTTTTCATCCTTGACGAAATCAACTGGTTTTTCATTTCCTACTATTAGCTCAAACTCTCTATATATTTATTTATTTATTTATCTTTGTGGAATTTTCAATCGTTAATAAAATACATTCTAAAGCACTCAATTGAACTGAAATCTTATATACATGATTATTTTGGATGACGATACAATAATTTAATTACAGTTCATAAAAATTAATTGATCAAAACTAATTATTTAAAGAATTACAAATAAAGCCACGTTGGCATCATTTTTGGCGACTTAGCGACCATTTTGGCAACTTGTGTCAAAACTTGAAAAGGTTTTTTTTCTCACGTTTTAAAGCATTCAGTTGAACTGAAATTTTATATACACGATTGTTTTGGATGACAATACGACACTTTAATGACAATGAATAAAAATTAATTACCACTTAATGTTAAGATTCTGTCATATGTATATAGGTACATAATTCTATTAATTGTAACTATTTAATAAAAAGTAGCTAAAATAAAATTTTTCTTTGTTGACCTAAATAGCAATTGACTTAGAAAAAAAATTTTATATTACTTGTTCCGTAATAATGTTCGCTGCGGTACGTATATGTACACGTAGACTCCTATTTCAATTTTTTGTTTAATAATATTACTTTTTTTCTGTTTTAATAATTTATTGTGTCATCTTACGATTTTTATTATTTATCATTTCATGTTTTTCGATGTATTCTATATTTTTCTCATTATATTTTCTCTTTTTAAATTATTATTAAAAATAAAATTATATTCACTCGTTGTAACGATAATGGTATAAACACATTAAAAGGATTACTGGCCGCGATAGCATGAATTTTACTAAAGTACAAAAACATTTTATAAAAATAATTATAAATTACTTTTATCCTAATATGTGTATATATATAATTAAAACAAATGATAATCCAATAACTACAACTTACCAAGATAAAAATTTGAGTATTATGGATTTCAGATTGAATAGTACTATATCTATAAAGAGTAACATTTATTTTTAATAGATTTAAAAGGCTTTTTTTTTATATAGAAACACTCATATTTCTATTAATTGAATTATAATTCTTAATCATTTAAAAATTAATAACATTTTAGTTAATAATTAAAAAGGTATATAACTTTTAATGTTAAAAACTTTATTAATTATTGCTTAGATCTCATGACGATCCTCTTATTTGTTTATATATGCATTTCTAATCAGTTAATATTATTGATTCATGTTTGTTTTTATTTCTCATTCCTATATAATTTCATAACTTGGTTCCACAGGTTTTTGAAAAATTGTGCTTACATTTACCGCTAAATGAATACATATTTTATTGGTCTTTTCTTTGAAATAAATATTTTTTAAGTTTTTATGGTTTTAACGTTTTTTGGTTTAACGTAACTTAAATCAAAGTATTTATAAAAAATTTTCCTTAAGGGTTTTGATGTTTTAATTCTGATAGAAATCGTTTCCCTTTTCTTCAGCTACTGTGCAGATTCGACTTGCTAAAATGTTTTACTATATTTCTTTTGATTTTGGTTTTTATGACTATTGCAAGCAGACTAATGTTTTAAAACGGTATTTGATATTAGAAATTATTTCATAGTATTTAAGTATGGATTATTTAGTAGCATTTACAACCTTAGAATATTATTATAAACTTATTCTAGCATTATTTTCTCTTCCTTTCAGACTTGTCATGCAGGCAAAAATAGAGGAAGTTAGGAAGGCCTTAATCGGCTCCGGTAGCTAAGAGTTAGTGTGTCTTCTTCGTAAGCCCTAATTTCCGGGTTCGACCGTGGCTGAAGTCGATATATTTTCTGAATCCAAAAATAGTAAACACGCATGGCATATGATTACGTGACATGTAAAAAATCCCTTGAGAATCATTTGGCTCAAGTCATTCATTTCGTTTATGTTGAATTCTTTATTTCAAACATCAAATAGCGAACAGGAACGGTCACTTCGTTTTCTTTCAGCAACTGTCTCACCCAACAAAACAACATAATTTTTTTTCTGATACACTTCAGCTTTGTATGGGGAGGGAGGTCTGCCCTTTGAAAACATGCTTTTTTTAAACCACTTGTTTATACACTATCCACTTTTCACCTCCAGTCACCATTAGGTCTCAAAACGATTCCCTTTTTCGTCAAGCATGGTTTGAAGATCATATCGAAATTCTATCCATAAAATGTTTGTCCCTTTATTCGTGTGTCCCCCAAACGGAGAGTTTGGACATGAAGCCAAACCTTTAAATGTATCCCAAAGCAGTAGTCTGATAAATTCCGCGCTTGAAGCATACTTACATGAGAAGTTAACATCCGATTTGTCTTGATCATTTTGCGCAGCAATACGTCACTAATATCTGAGGCCCTTCCTGATCTGGGTTTGTCTTTTAAATAAAAATCATTCAAGTGAAATTTCGCAAACCATTTTTGACATGTCCAAGTAGTAATTGTTTCATGTGCAAACCCTTTGCGCAAGTTTCTTTTTACCTCCATTGTGTTATTCCCTTCTTAGAACTCAAATAACATACGTCTTAAATGTAATTTTTCTTCGCTCATCTTGACAGTTTTACATGTTTGAAAAAGCTAACCAAAGTGCGGAAAAATTAATGGTAATCATTAATGATATACTAATCTGACTGTTTAACCTGTTTCGGTTGGAGATGAATTGTTGCTAAGGATCGACAATGCCTGAAAGTGCACGTTTACAGAGAAACGACATAAATTTCCCTTATACCCAATATATTTTTAGTTATTGTTTTGATATAAATTACAACTAATGAAAATTAGAAAAAGATTAATCATGTATATGTATTAGCTCTAATATGGTGAATATTGTGGTGGGAAGGTTGAAACAGGTTGAGGAGGAGGTATGTTTAAATATTTGAATAGCACTTTGTCAATATTTCTAAATCCTAAGTTAAGTAAATAGTTTTTATTAATTTTTTCTGTCATAATCTTATTTAAATAATATAGCCTAAGTGCATTTTATTTTCTAATATTGACGTATTCATAGTCCTGTTTCCTTTCTCTATAGCCCAGTAATATAGGCAAATTACAGGTGAAGGGTGGCTGGCCGTAAAACAATGTTCAAACCTACATTCTCAGTTCCTAAGGCTTAGAGTTTGCTAATGTACTTCTCTCTCTCTCTCTCTCTCTGTGGCTACTTATTTCTTACTATACTATCTGGTTATACTTCTATTTATGCTAATTTATAATGATATTATAGTCATTATTATTGATACATAAATATTATTAGAAATATTGTATTATATATTTCTAATTTAATGTACTCAACAATAGGTAATAAATTAGCCAGACAGTATGCAGTAAAGTAGGCAATATCAAACGCTTAGGCTTAGGACTAAAACTACACATATGTGTGGGAATGAATAAAATTTTGTTATTTTTAATATATATATATATATATATATATATATATATATATATATATATATATATATGTTTTTATACTCTCTTTGAATAATATGCTGTACATTCATAGAAACACATTAATGAACAGTTGCTTCCTTAAATGCAATCATGTTCCTTGCATTTTTATTATCACTATAAGAAAGTATTTTTACTGCATTTTATTACTTCTGGTTGTGAGAGATTTAATTTCTTACTTATTTATTTTAGAACATTCACACATATTTATATCATACTTACAAGAAAGAACACTTTTCGGTACCATAGGATTATGGAAATTTTGACTTTTACAAATTAATTTTAGAATTAGAAAATTTTAAGCTTTATTTTCTCTTTTTATTCTATTTAAGTTAAGATCAAACTGGCCTTCAAAATTTAAAATGTAACAACTTTTATAAAGTTCACTGTTAAAAAAAACAGCTCTATAACAATAAAATTCATAATCTATATAAGTGGTATTCGCAGTCAAAAAACTGTTTGGTTCACATTTACATCAAATTTCTTATTCCATACACGTTCATTCTACAACTAGTTATACTGCAAAACGACGAAAAGATCACCAATTACAATTAGGGTGAAACATTCGGGAAAACTGCGAAAAGAGGCGATTCTGATTCCTGGCGGCGTAGTTCTTATATCAAATGTGCCGTAATGCAGATTTTGTACTTAAAATTAGAGAGACATTGGAGACCTTACAATCCCGATCTCTGATGCTATTTTTACGCCTACGGGGTCCACTAAAAATCCTTGTAATGTCGACGGTTCCAGTCGGATGTAGAAGTGCAACAATCAGTTTCCGGCATTACCAAGCAGTAAAAACAGTAGTTTTACCAAAGCAATATATTCAACTTGGTGAAGCAATGGAATGATTGCCCAAATACTCAAGGAGATTCGTCGTGATTGGCAAGCTCTTCAAGACTTCAGCCTTCAAGCGGAAACTTTTTGATCACTCCTTATATTTAGTAAAAGATATACACTATTAATTTGATAGAAGCTCGTAATTGTAACCTGTACCTTTCGAACAATTCATTCAAAATAATTAACATGTAATTGAAAAGAATTTTTTTATTGTTAAAAGAAATAATAATGGGCCCGGCCGGGATTTGAACCCGGGACCTCTCGCACCCAAAGCGAGAATCATACCCCTAGACCACCGAGCCACACCACTTACGTATCAAGGCATATATTTAATCCAAAAAAATGTTCATAAAAAAAAATACCGTTTGTGAAATAATATTTGTTCAGTGCAGTTGTTGCATAAATAGGAATGAATGCAGGAAATATATTGGACTGCTCTGATATACACGTTATTTTGACACGCAATACCTACAGACAGTTATATCTGATAATACCTATAATGTAAGAATGTAATATCCGTTTCCAGATGAATAATTAATAAATAAGTGAATGAGATTAATTAATAAATTTAAATTAAATAATATATTGGATTATACTGAAATAGAAACTTCCAGATAATGTTATAAATATTTCTGAATAGAAAAAATATTTACTCCTATTTATACAAATAGCTCTATATCCTATATTCTAAGCCATACCGTTCCAATGTATACTGTTATTTCCAAGCAAACAGAATTGCTTTGCGATAATTTGTTAAACTTGTTTATCGAGCCATGAGAAGAAAACACATAAAAAAAATATTGAAAATTCCATATAAAATTACTCTACGGATAGTAGTACATTACTTTCGATCACACACATAATGTAATAAATATAATTATATTAAAGAATTTACCGGTTAGGTGACATAGTTGGTTAGGCGCTGGCTTTGTACATTGAAGTTTGTGGATTCCACCACAACCCAAGTCAATGGATTTTCACGATACAAAAAATTGACAACCACCCATATTGTATAATTAAGCAGCAAGTTAAAGATCCCTAGAGTGCCTGTTTTGGTTCGCTGTGTTCAAAACAAAACTGAATTCCAAGGACAATTTCGCATCGTCAGAGCTCAGTTGCCTCTTTCTGGGAGGGGGAATTAGGGGTCCAGATTCCATTGTTACAATTAGTATCCACCTATATACTGCCCCACTGAAATGTGATACCAGATCGCAGGGCGTGTATTAAGTCCGCAATGGTAAAATTCCAATCCGCAGCCTCATTTGAAAAAGAAATATTAAAGAATACAATTAATATAATTGATGAACAGAGCTCCATATTTTCAACAGTGGCTTACTTATTGAGATCTACCTTACACTATACAGCCTTAATTATATAAACCTTACAAATTATCAAGTTAAGAATTAAATTTTTTGTATGAAGTAATAAATATTTTAAGTAAGTTACTTTTAAGTAATAAGATAAATACCATATTACTTTTCCTTTCTACATTTATGAGTATGTCATGTCAATATAAATGTGTATTTTATTTTTCATTATGAGAGAATGCATATATATTTTGTTTTGTGCTTCATTTAAGTAAATTAATGGTACTTTTAAATAATCTTCTGTTTTCCACTATTTGATACCCTTGCGCCCCCCAAAGAAGATTAACACGTCCCCCTAGGGATAGCGCCTCACAGTTTGAGAATCTCTACATGACTGTGATTGAATTATCCTCCCCCACGTGTGTCTATTTCGATGTGCCACCGGTCCAGATTACTTATATGGAAGACAATGCGCGTTAATACATTACCTCTGGAGTTTAAGAGCTTCTAGAAAGGAAAGATATCTGCAGAACAAAATGGCTTTAATTTAAATCCCACCGAATAGGCGTGGAATACTTTGGTGAGACACCTACCTGCAAAATCGTCTCCTCCGGAGAACACCAAACAGGGAAACACAAAATGCTCTGAAGCGTAGTAACAGTTACTTGAGTAGCTGCTGGATAATTTGGAGTTGAGTAGAAGCAGATGGGGTGTGTTACTCAACCATTGCAGTTAATGGAGGTCATATTTCTTACTAATGGACTAAGTTTGTTGTCCTTCCTCATGTTCAAAAAATGTTTCTTACTAAAGCCATTTTGCCAATAAAGCCTTTTTTTACCTTTTTCATAATATGTGAGTACAGTTCGTTTTTTCTTCTTTTTTTGGTTACTATGATTTTATTAACTTTTTTAAGATTTTATTAACCCATAATTTGAACTTCATCTTCTCCAGCTGATAATTCTTTTAACAACTATGTCATTAGCTTAAAAGTTTGTTAAGTTCTGCACGCTTGTATACAGTACGTTCTATTGTAGAATCCAGTAGCTTTTTTTACAATAAATACAAGTTATCAGGCTTTAAATTACCAAATTGAAAGAGCCAATCTATATAGATGTTGCGAAATCATCATTTGAAATAAAATCTAATAAAATCCAGGAATGATGAAATGCTGGTTAATTTATAGCACACAGTTTATTCACACTCATAAAACACAGTTATATACATTAATTACACCGACTACACTGGTGTGCAAAAATTAAGGACGAAGTCGAAAAATTAGCATATTAGCTGAACGAAGAGGCAGAGCGGACAGAAACACCAATCACGAGATTAAGTAAGGTGATGTACGGTAGCACATGAGCAGATATGCAGGTAGACGTAATGGGGGAGTGTCTGAGTAGTATAAAGCATGTTGTCGGTGTAAGATCAGTACTCCTGGCAAAGAGATTGCACACCGTATAGCAGTTAAAATCACACCGAGTTGCTGCCTCAGCGAGAAATGGCGAATAATCAATCTGTTAGACGACATCTGGATGCTTTTACCCGAGGTCGAATCATTGGGAAGTTGGAGGAAGGCCGCAGTGAGACAAGTGTGGCTGCAGAGTTCGGAATTGCTCACAGCATCGTTTCACGACTTTGGAGACAATTTCAAACTACAGGAATCCGGGGGTTCGGTAGTGGTCGTCCACGAGGAACCACACCCGCATATGACCGGTACATTGTCTTACACGCCAGAAGAAACAGGCGGCAGACAGCGAGAGAAATCGCTAGACACACGACACAGGCGACTGGACGACCGATATCGCGTTCTACCGTGGCCAGAAGACTGCACGGTGGTGGTCTGTTTGCACGACGCCCTGTACGGTGTGTACCTTTAACGCCTGCCCATCGGAGAAGGCGTTCTCTGTGGTACCGGGAACACCGGAATTTGAGAGACAATGAATGGGGACGAGTACTCTTTACAGATGAGAGTAGATTCAGTTTGAGTAGCGATTCTCATCGCATACTCATCTGGAGAGAGAGGGGAAGCCGCAATCATCCCTCGAACATCATTGAATGGGACAGGTATGGAGGTCGCGGTGTTCTCGTTTGGGGAGGCATCATGCTTGGTAGTCGTACAGACCTTCACATCTTCGACGCAGGTTCAGTCAACGGGACCCGTTATTGTAACGAGATTCTTCTTCCATATGTGCGTCTTTTTCGAGGCGCTATGGGTCTGCAGTTCCTTTTCATGGACGAATATGCACCATGTCATCGCAAAGTAGCTGCCGAACAGCTCTTAGAGATGAGGATATTGAACGTATGGATTGGCCGGTACGATCTCCGGATCTTAATCCCATCGAGCATGTATGGGACTTTCTAGGCAGATGCTTGGCAGCTCGTACCTTACCACCAGTAACGATTCGGGAGCTTCGATTGGTGCTGCAAGACGAATGGGCAGCAATGCCTCAACAACTGATTGACACACACATTCTCAGCATGGGCAGACGCTGTGAAACCTGCTTAGCAGTCAGGGGAGATCATATCCCCTTCTAAAGACCGGATGTTTCTTGCTGGACACCCATCACAGGGATGTTTCGGCCTTCAGTCGCATTGCGCCCCATGCTACTTTTTCAATCAAGCTTCTTTTTATCTTTCTGATTTCTCTTTTAGTAAGTGTTTCTTACATTACACATGTCCTTACGTATTGGGGATCTTACGGTATTAAATGTGTTGATTTGGAAAGCTTTTGTACAAAGTTACATTGAAAAAACTGTCTCGTCCTTAATTTTTGCACACCAGTGTATATACATGTTACCTACGTATAAACTTTATAATCGGAAAACCACAGCCAGAGATCGTAAAAAGCCGAACCGCACAATAGCACTAGGAAGAACTAAAAAAAATAAAAGTGCATTTGTTTAAATACAGGGTTACAAATTGGAAGGTAACCACATTGACCAATTCATTGCTTCCATAGATCCCTTTTCAACAATACAAGTAATTTGTTCGAATAACTATATTAAAAGTTACCAACGAGACAGAGGTAATAAAAGTAGACATATATTTGTGCGATTAAATAATAAATTAGACAGAGTAGAGAGAATAAGTGAAGATTAAGAATAAGTTTGAGGAGACTATGAGATAATATTTAAAAAAAAGAGAAAATAACCAAGTCCTTCAATTTTCTTCATCGCCAGCCACAGTCAATTAAAGAAATACATGTCATCTCTATAATATTAGTTAAAGAGTTATGCAGAACTGTAATATCTTAATTACAGAGAACTACCGTATTTACTCTGATCTAAGTCGCCTTCGATTCTAAGCATCACTCCTCAATTCTCGACACGTTTTTAAAACAAATTTTCTTTAAATATGTGAAATGTTTGTGGAGATAAGTGAATAAACATACTTAGTTAAAGCACGCAACCAAGTCGGACAAGCATGGTCTTTGTTTATTGAATTAACATACATACAAAACAGTAAGATTAAAATAGTGGTAATTATTAAATTCGCATTCAGTACGAGCAATATAAAGGGTGTTTTTTAGAGGTATAGAACATTAAATTGCAATAAAACAACAATGTATTATAAGATTGACAAGACTTTTTTTATTCGAAAGATAATCTTGTGGCATTACATTTTAAATATGAATTCAGGCATAGGACTGCCACGGCTGGCTCGGATATAGTCCAATCTGGACGTCCAGTTTTCGATGACTTTTTCCAACATTTGTGGCCGTATATCGGCAATAACACGGCGAATGTTGTCTTCCAAATGATCAAGCGTTTGTGACTTAACCGCATTGACCAATGATTTTACATAGCCCCACAGAAAATAGTCTAGCGGTGTTAAATCACAAGATCTCGGAGGCCAAATCATAGGTCCAAAACGTGAAATTAGGCGGTCACCAAACATGTCTTTCAATAAATCGATTGTGGCACGAGCTGTGTGACATGTTGCGCCGTCTTTTTGGAACCACAGCTCCTGGACATCATGATTGTTCAATTCAGGAATGAAAACGTTAGTAATCATGGCCCTATACCGATCACCATTGACTGTAATGTTGTGGCGTTCATCGTTCTTGAAGAAGTACGGACCAATGATTCCACCAGCCCATAAAGCGCACCAAACAGTCAGTTTTTCTGGATGTAACGGTGCTTCGACATACACTTGTGGATTAGCTTCACTCCAAATGCGGCAGTTTTTTTGTTCGCGTAGCCATTCAACCAGAAGTGCGATTAATCGCTAAACAAAATTAGCTTATGAAAATCGGGAACAGCGGCAATCTCGTTATAGGCCCATTCGACGAATCTACGCCTTGCTTGATGATCGTTTTGATGAATTACCAAACCAAACTGAGAATAAATCACTTGACAGCTGTTAAATCGGTTGCCATCTTGGAAAGTAATGCCAACTTAAACTTCTATACCTGGAAAAAAAACACTCTTTATATATAAAAACAATTGAGATATAATAGTGTAGTCTATTTACAAAATGTGGCTACGCTACTTGCAAGCAATAAATAATAGTAATGGCTCCACATCACCCCCTGGGGAGAAAGTAGTTTAAGCTTGAAGAAAAAAATTGAATTGATTGTGGTCATCGAGGCCTGGAGATCCGAGCAGTAATTGCGATCAGCGAAGCCTGAAGAGGAGGTGTAAGCGAGGATCCGGTAGCCTGAAGAGGAAGAAACGGGGATCCGGCAGCCTAAAGAGGAAGAAACGGGGATCCGGCAGCCTGAAGAGGAAGAAACGGGGATCCGGCAGCCTGAAGAGAAAGAAACGGGAATCCGGTGGCCTGAAGTGCCGCATCAACGAATAGTGACGCCAGCACCGCAGACAAGTAGAGCGAAACATACAGATGGCTTATCGGCCCAAAAGGGAGGTAATTTGGGAGAAACTCGATAAACTTGAGGTGATTCCATCCAGTTGTTTTCGTTAGTAATAGAAGATGACTGTTGCAACCGTTGATTTTGTTGCTCAATTATTCCTTGAAACTCTTGAATTTTGCTTTTCAAATCATCCGCTTCACTCAAGATTAAGTTAAGATGATGGTCCGAAAGAAAGCAGATTATGTAGCACCGTACGAGTAGAATAACGCAAGAGATTCCAGGAAAAAGACTTGACGACACCAGGAGAATAGGAAAGTCAGGTGACCGCTGTAACGAGTGGAGACATCAGCACAGCAGGAGACCAGACAGCAGCTGCAACATCAACACAGTAGAGGCAGGTAGAGACATCGGTTAGCAGTCCAACAGCGGCAAAAGCAGGCAACGATATCCAGGAGCGCTCCAGCAGTGGCAAATGCAGGCAGAGATATCCGGAAGCGTTCCAACAACTTTAGGCAAGACCATAGGTCACCAAATGTGGGGACTAGCTTTCCCTCAAGTTCATTAATATCCGATACTGAAAAATAATAAGTTAATAATTAATTTATTTTTCAGGTATTAAAAACTCCAACCGTCAGTATCGCGCATGTTTCAAAAATTATTCGCCACTCTCATTGCCAGAGATGACCCTGGAGTTGGTGCTGATGTCGCAAGTGTTCCACAAAGTGTCGCCTTTCATGCCATCCAATGCGTTTGTTATACAACATCTTTTTAAAGAATGTAAAGGGTGTTTTTTTAGAGGTATAGAACTTTAAATTGCAATAAAACAACGATGTATTATTCGATTGACATGAATTTTTTTTATTCAAAAGATAATCTTGTGGCATTACATTTTAAATAGGATTTCTGGCATATGACTGCCACAGCTGGCTCGGATGTAGTCCAAACTGGACGTCCAATTTTCGATGACTTTTTCCAACATTTGTGGCCGTATATCGGCAATAACACGGCGAATGTTGTCTTCCAAATGGTCAAGCGTTTGTGGCTTATCGACATAGACCAATGGCTTTACATAGGCCCACAGAAAATAGTCTAGCGGTGTTAAATCACAAGATCTTGGAGACCAATTTCCAGGTCAAAAACGTGAAATTAGGCGGTCACCAAACGTGTATTTCAATAAATCGATTGTGGCACGAGCTGTGTGACATGTTGCGCCGTCTTGTTGAAACCACAGCTACTGGACATGATGATTGTTCAATTCAGGGATGAAAAAGTTAGTAATCATGGCTCTATACCGATCACCATTGACTGTAACGTTGTGGCCTTCATCGTTTTTGAAGAAGTACGGACCAATGATTCCACCAACCCATAAAGCGCACCTGGATGTAACGGTGTTTCGACATACACTTGTGGATTAGCTTCACTCCAAATGCGGCAGTTTTGTTTGTTGACGTAGCCATTCAACCAGATGTGCGCTTCATCGCTAAACAAAATTCGCTTATGAAAATCGGGAACAACGGCAATCTCGTTTTGGGCCCATTCGACGAATCTACGCCTTGCTTGATGATCGTTTTGATCAATTACCAAACCAAACTGAGAATAAATCACTTGACAGCTGTTAAATCGGTCGCCATCTTGGAAAGTAATGCCAACTTAAACTTCTATACCTGGAAAAAAAACATTCTTTATTATAGAAGAATGTAAACTAATTATTAAAGATTGTTGAGTACTTACAACCAATAATTATATGATTCTGTTTACGTCACCGATGTATATTTGATTCATCCTTGTCAAATTTCCAGTGGCTGCAATACTGTGTCCGTTTTCTTCGGCATATAAAATGGCCTTCCTTTTCATACTACGTAATAGTGAACTGTTATTTATTCTATTACCGATATCTTTGATGTTTAGGTTATCAAAGAAAGAGTATCCAAAAAATTTTCAAACTAAGAGCAGACAACGATGTTTAGAATAGACTGAAGTACTGAAGATACAATGCGGAATGGAGTATGTTGATGCAAGTTGTCAGAACGGACGGTTACATTTTTTCTTTTGAAAGAGGTTGAAACTCAATTTCCCCCATTCATCAAATGTTTTGCCTTGGATTCTAAGCCCCACCACCCATTTTATGTAGCATTAACACTAAACAAATAGTGTGGCTTTGATTCAAGTAATTACAGTAATTAATGGCACAATTAATATTTTCTATCCAACCTTTAACATTTTTCATGAGCTGCTTTTGAAAAGAATCTTAGAAACAATAGAGACAAAAATTTTCTATTTGAAGGCGTGGCTACAGTATACATGCAAATAAGTCTACGTACAGAAAACCAATGTAGCGGAACAGTGTTCAAAGTTCATGTCTGGGTGTGATTTGACTCAAAATACAAGTAAATCATGTAGACCATTCACATCTAATACTGACTACAACAAGAAAGCTGTTGATGAGGCGATTAAGGTGGAACAATTTGCATTATCTAACAATAGTTAAACTATCGTAAGATTGGCAATCCTTATATACACCAGGACTTTGAAATCCAAAGAAATTTCAAACCATATAGCTGCTTGCCTGAAGCAACTGGTGTGTTTCCATGTTGAGGCCAGTATACTCCTTGCACCCATTGTTGCGGGTAAAGAAATCTGGTGCCACTACAAGGAACCTGTTTCCAAAGCATATCCTTGGAGTGATGGCAACCTTCTTTCCACCCTCCTGTTAAATTCAGATGCAGAAAAAGATGTTTTTCCTATGTTTATAGTAAAATGACATATTTTTCATTTGTTTCAAGAATCCAAGTATCTTCTTTTCTAGGGTGTTGTTAAAAAAAATACTGTTTACTACGTACAATTAAGGTAACTGCGACGTCTACGAGAAGGAAAAATGAACTTTTTTTTACACCAAATTTAAATGGTACTCACTTACTTAAATTTAAAGCAACGGAAGTAAAATTTTTAAGTTGAATTATCTGTACATTTATGCTCCTGTTAATGTAAAAAAATTCCATTTTAACTTACAATTAAATCTGTATGAGCAAAAAACAATCAACAACTATTTTTTTTTATTTTCGAGACATGTTCTAACCTTTACGTACACTTTACATAACAACTACAGCATATATAGCTATATCATTTTGCAGAGTTTTTGCAAACATAACAATCTATAAAATGAATGAAATGAAATTCTAAAAATTAAATTTGTAAAAAGTTTTAAAAAAATTTATATATAATTTAGTAATTCAAATTTCCGTTAAATTTTACGCTGAAAGTGTGTTAAATCTAAAATTTGTGAATGTTTAGTTGAAAACGAATTCATTCACTTTTTTGAACATTTGTGTACAATATAGGTAAAGTAGATATTTTGAGAAAAGTGTACCGCGGAATGAACAAAAAATGCATTTTGAGAAAATCGCAAATAAAGATATTTTCATCTATGATTAGTAAAATATTTTTTTAATGTAATATAAAGTCATGCCATAATTAATTGGATTATTTTGCATCATTTCCCAGTTTGTAAATTCTAAGTTTAAAATTCTAGATTATTTAGAAGTTTTTTTAATTACTCTTTCTTTACATCATCAACACGTGTTATCAACGATTCACACCTTCTTCCGTTTAAAATACCTAACATTTATGCCTATAAGTTTTAGTATTTTTACTTTAATTTGATCATCATGATTACAGGATATTACAGAATTCCTTATACATATTTTTATTGTTGTATAAATACGCAAAGAAAATATCTTTGATTAATTTAAAAAGTTAATTTGATGTCTTAGTTAAATGGAACTATGTTTTTAAAAATTTTAACAAAATAATCTGCATTTTACTCAAACATATGAATATTTATTTTAAAGTAAAACCAATAGTTATAAACATATAGAGATATTCATGAGTGTTCAAATGTTAACCAATAGCAGTTAGGAAAAACGAAATGTCTGTTTTACAAGCTGTGCACTTAATTTAGATTAATTCTGAAGATCCACTTTGTACTAAATACAATTAGTTTATAATTTAAGAACTACATTGAGTATTTATTAACATAAAACTAAGCATAATTAGCATTTCAAAAACAATTTTTTTTAATTTTTTCGTAATTTGTGCAGGAAAAATGTAGAATTTTCAATAAATCTGAACATATAATACAGAAAAAATACATTCTTTGTATAGAAAAATTAGTTTTTTACAATACATATTATATACAAAGTGGATTTTGAAGAAAGTGTACCTTAATCCTACTTACATCTTATTTGCTTACAATTTTAAAATTCAATTTTCTATCGTTCTAGTTATCGCATTTTCATAAATAATGCATCTATGGATGCACAAAAGAGCCCTCTATTTTTTAAAAGTAAAATTAAAAAATACAAAAGTTATAGCAGTTTCACGTCCCAGTTACCTTAAGGCAAAACATCGGAGAAATCCGCAAAATGCAGTATTTTTGCTTTATATTAACGCACGTCCTCATATCGTTAATGTAGCAGCCCTAAAGTTAAATTCAGGGAAGGTGGCATTCCAGCTCTCGCTGACCTCTCCTTATGTATTTCTCATACCTCCGGTCCTATTAAAGTCTACAACGGGTTCTATTTGGGCTTATACTAATCCTCTTGGGAAAATACTTTTTTTAACAGTGATATTAGCATGAAAACCACTTTCTGTAGAGATGACTTGGTTTTATGCAAATGAAATTTCTATTTAAGTAACAATCGTTGAATAAGCGAGGAAACGGTCAAGCGTTGATGGTAAGTGGAAATCCTAGTATTAGCGACTGGTGGTCACACATCGTAAGATTAAATATAGAAGTACCCACGGGGAATAATGGAAGACGTCCACTTTACTGCTGAATGAGCTATCAAGCTGAAAGCTGGATGGTACGAGGGACTAAGTCAGATAAGTGCCTTTCATAATTTTTATATATAAATTCGGATTAACTCTCTAAGTGGATACCTTCCTCCTGAAAAGTTATTCCGAAAGCGTTTTACTCTTATTTTGCTATTGCCTTCAAAAATGCAACAGACTTCAATTCTTTTCCTTGGGGAAAATTTTTTTTTTTTTTAGAACTTGGGAGGTCGAACTGTAGGGACAATTTTATGACCTAGTTCGGTTAAACCTTTAAAAGCGGGAAAGGATTTGATGGAAAAATGCGGCTAATCCGCTTTTGAAAACGTTACTTGAAGGCCGAAAAATCCGTGCAATCCATTTTCGAAGCATCTTTACACTGACGGAATTTTCCGTGCTATCCGGTTAGAGGGTTAATAGTTCTTATTGCTCCTCAGATTTAGTTATTAAAGTGAATTCTTAAGTGTTAAAAGGTGAATAAAATTAGTGATTCTAATATCATGTCTGTTTCTTCCTCGAACCCTCTAACACCCGGATCCTTGGAAAAACGAGGGTTTCCGTCAGACGTGGAAATGCAGCTGATTAATTCAGACATATTCCAGCAGCTAAAGAGAAGTTTTACAAAAGTGGAATATTCAACTTGATGAAGCGTATGTATATTGCCCCAAAGAGATTCCGCACGACTGAAATACTAAATTTGAAATCTACAGCCTTTGAACAGAAGCTTTGTGATCACTTCTTATATTTAAATTAGTAGGTCTGCATCATTTTAAAAGAAGTCTTAGTTCTGCGATATAAACATTTCAAAAGATTTACTCAAAATGCTTAACATATTGTAGAAAAACTTATTCATTTCGGTTTCCATGGACACGATCTACTGCACGGACTTACGATCCCGGCAGCGGGCGACTTGCCCAAAATAACTTTTGTTTTCTTTGTATTGGCTTAAGTTTCTGTATCTCGTGCTTGTTTTTATTAATCGTAATTCTTTCTTTCTTTCGTGCTTTCATTGTTAATAATTAAAGTTGCATTTATAAAAGTTAACCGTTATTGTAGTTATGGAAACTTCTATGACTTTCCATAGTAGTATATAAGCTAAACAAATATTTTATTTCGTGGAATAAAGTCTTGAGTTCCTAAAAACATCTTTTGCCCTATTAGGAGCGTCTTACAATGTCGTTCAGCTGACCTTACATTGGGTAACGTCACAAAGAATCGTGTTTTGGAAATGGCTGCTCACAAGGATCAGAGATGGGACCTTTTCTGTGGAATTTAATTATGAACGATCTTCTTTACACTATCTCAAAGTTCCATAATTGTCATAAAATAGCTTTTGCAGATGATGTACTTCGTATTGTTCAATGTGAACACTTTCAGGATGTCTGCACTTTGTCACAAAACATTCTTAATAATATTTTTAATTGGTCAGAGCTATATAACTTGGAGTTTATTCCACTTAAAACAAAAGTAATGAAGATTTATAAAAATTCGGCAGTAGATCAAAGAATCTATTTAAAGCTTGGAGGTGTAATAATTGAAGAAGTGCACAAGATTAAGTATTTGGGTATAATTATTGATATCAAAATGCAGTGGAAGGAGCATATCTCTTATGTTTCTAGTAAAAGTGAAAAATTCTTTGTGAACTGTTAAGAATTTCAAACCATACTTTTTAGAGGGAAAACCGATGTTCTTCAGTTGATTTATAAGCAGGGAATAGTATCTTTCATTTCTTATGCATCGAGAGCTTGGGGACATTCTTTAAGTTAGAACATTAATTGTAGGCTTATTAGAAGAACGCAACGAAGATTTTTACTTCGTGCTTTTAAAGAATACAAAACTATTAGTTATGAAGCAGTGTTTGCTATTTCTGGTATACCACCTTTCGACTTGGTTATTCTAAACAATCTTAATGTTCGAGAAAACTATTTGAGGACCAGTCTTGGCACGCTGGATGGGATGATTCCAGTTTCATTATTGCCACATCCTTCGTGTAGGAAACCCATCACTCTTGTGACTTATACAAATGAAGTCTTCCAAGAATATAAAACCGTTTGTTTCACAGATGGGAGGAAATGGAATGGAAAGGTTGGTCTTGCCTGCCTTATTTACGAGGAAGGTGTTGGAAATGTTATTTTCCAGCATTGATTAAGCGATGAATGCTCTGTTTTTCAAACCAAACTACTCTGCATTAATCTTGTCGTAAAATTGATTCAGGACTCTCTCCGCTAGGGTGGAACGCTCAAATTTTTTATCTGCCCTGACTCGCTCTTTTCACTCCATTGTTTGCTCAGCGAAAATTCCACAGAAAAACTTGTTGTAGAGGTTCAGTCTATTTTGTACTACCTAGACTATGACATCTACTTTTCTTATGTTCGGGGCCATAGCGGAAATCTCGGCAATGATAGAGGGGATCAGTTGGCCAAAGAGGCAACTTGCCAAGATATGAACCTTTTAATGTCTGTTTCATTGTCCCACTGGAAGCATGTAGTTTGGGAAAGAACTGCTTCCTCCTGGAACACCGAATTCTTGGCCTCGCCTAAAGCTTTGTGGACTAAAACGTTTTTTCCAACGACTTAAATGTAATAAATTTGTTACTGATTTCAAGTTTTCCAGATTCTAACAGGACATGGAAATTTTAAGAGCTATTTATCTAGATTTAATTTAATTGGTAGTGATATTTGTTCTTGTGGTCAGGATGCTGAAACTGTGGAACATATATTGTTGTATTGTAAACTATATTTCTGTAAAAGAGAGAATTTTAAAAAGAAGTTGAAAAAAGTTTAGGTATTTCCTGGCCACCTGTTTTGCCTTTGTTGGTTAATTGTGCTGAAAGCCTAAATGTCTTAAGAAAATTTGCTTACTGTATAGATCTTTAAAGTTTGATTGGTACCTCCCCTTGTTTATGTATATGTGTATTTCCAATCTTCCTTTTTATTTTATATTTTTGTCTTAAATGTTTTTTTTTAAATTTGTTTTAAATGATATAATTGTGTTACCACTTACGTCTGTAAGCCTCATGTTATGCAATGTGGAGCATGAGGAGTTTTGCAAAAAAAAATTAATTTAAAAAATGCCCGAAACGCGCGCGCGGAGTGTCTTGCTGTCATCTGGGCTATCGTTAAGTTTAGACCGTACCTCTTCAGAAGATTCTTAACCGATGTAACGGATCATCATTCTTTATATTGTCTAGCCAATGTAATAGATCCCTCCGGAAGACTTGCACGCTGGGCTTTAGGTTACAAGAGTATGACATAGACATCACTTACAAGAGCGGTCGTAAACATTCAGGCGCTGATTCTATATCACGAAATTCTCTTCCAGAAGCCCTAGCTGAGCACTTTGATGAAATCCCTTCCCTTGCAGCTACTGCAGATTACAAGAAAGAGCAAATGAAAGATAAACACCTCAAGTTCATAATTAAAACTCTCAAGAACGTTGACGGCTACCAGGTATCAAACAAGAAATGAAGCTCAACCGTGCCATGGAGGAAGCCCACTCCTTCGCGGAGATGCATAAGCTTATATTTAATGCTTCTAAATCTCTGACTACCTTTTTCTCAACGAATAGACATCTTTTCAACTATCAACCTAAGATCTCCATGAATGGAATCCAGTTGTGTTACGTTAAAAATGCTAAGTATCTCGGATACACTTTAGATCAAGAGATTACAAGCAATAAGCATATTGAAGGTCAAGTGATTAAGGCAAGAAAGAGACTTAATGTCCTCAAATTTATATCTTGTCGGGACTGCGGAGCGGAAGCCAGCACTCTCCGTACTACATTTATCTCCCTCATCAGATCAGTGTTGGAGTTTGGCATCCCAATCTACTCCTGTGCTTCGGACACCAATATAAATAAACTTGAAAGAGTGCATCTTTGTGCAGCTAGAATAATTACTGGACTTCGATACAGTTGTCAAAACGACATTGTGCTCTTCGAGAGCAACTTGCCTTCCCTTTCAAAAAGAAGACTATATAGCCTTACAAGGTATTTTAACAAGCTATATACAGCTACAATGAACAACACAGGACTTCTGCCTACCTATATGCATGGATTAACAATAGACGATTGATGAAACATAGCCCCTTTTCCTACGCAAGGACATTGAACTTACATTCCTCTGATGTGGAACCTCACTCTTTGAGTTTCACAGGAGCTGGTTTGGAACTCGATGTAATTTATTTTCATGATCAGCTTTTGACTAGTGTGACTAAGAGCTCTGAGATACCGGCCCTAGTTAACCAACTGGCTCTGGAGACTGTCAATGGAATCCCACAATCTTCCTTGAAAATCTATACAGACGGAAGCAGGGGTGACAAAGGCATTTCTGGAAGTGGAGTGTACATTCCTACTCCCTCTGGGGCCTTAGAATTTAAAATTAAAAACCCGAATTACTGTTCAGTTTTTAGATCAAAACTTATAGCCATCAGGAGGGGCCTGCAGTGTGCTACTCAGTTAGAGGATCGTTTCCAGGAAATATGGATTTTGACTGACAGTCGAGCCTCGATTCAGCATCTCGCTAATTGGGGTGACATTGGTGATCAGACTAGTCTGGACATACTGAGTCTTCTTCGTGATCTTTCTTCAGGACATAGTATACATTTTCAGTGGATCCCTTCGCATGTTGTCATAGAGGGTAACGAAAGAGCTGACTTTTTGGCAAGGACTGCTGCTGTGGCGGTTGTCAGTCTTCTTAAGGAAGGAGAAATGTAGCAAAGATATTTCACTTAGTTTGCCTTGGACACAATCTACTGCTCAGAGTCACGACTGAGAGAGTATTGGCATACTGTGGGAGTATTGCCAAAAATAACTTTTGTTTTCCTTATATTGACTTTAGTTTCTGTATATCTCGTGCTTATTTTTATTAATTATAATTCTTTCTTTCTCTCGTGCTTTAATTATTATTAATTGTAATTTTATTTATAAAAGTTAACTGTAATTATATAGTTATGGAAAGTTCTGGAACTTTCCATGACAGTTTATAAGTGGAAGAAATATTCAGTTCTTGAAATAAAGTCTTGTGTGAGTTGTGACTATAGGGAGAGAGAGTTTTATCATTTCCCTTAAGTGTCCAATTAATATATTAGTTTAATCTACATGACAGTATGATTAAAACGCAATTTTTTTTATATTTTGTTCAAAAAAATAAAAGTGGGCCCGGCCGGGATTTGAACCCGGGACCTCTCGCACCCAAAGCGAGAATCATACCCCTAGACCACCGAGCCCCATGAATTAGTTATCAAGGCATATATTTGAACCAAAAAAATGTTTATCAAAAGACTGCTTATGCATCAATATTTGTTCAGCAGAGTTGTTAGAAGAATTTGAATAAGAGTAGGATATACTGTTCTTCACTAGTACATATATATATTATTTCAACATTCAAAATCAACGACAGTTATATCTGACAGAACTATTATTTATAAGCATATGATACCTATTTCCTGATTAACAATTAATAAATGAAATTTCTCTTTACGTTTTAGTGATGCATACTTCAGTCTGCAAATGATGATTTTACAAGATAATATTTTATTAATTTATCGAGTTTCAACGTGCAATATTATCAGCAAATTTCATTGAAGAAGCTTTTAAAGATATAAAGAAATATTACTGCCAAATATTTATCGTAACAAATATGATTTACTGCAATGAGACTACATAATCAGACACGTATTCTTGCACTAAAATATACTCATTTTTATTTCATGACTTCTTTTCTCGTAGTTCTGTCAGGTGTAGGCAACTATACAAGCATTTTTTTTTTCATTCCAAGTGTCCATTGCAATAACCATTGGTCTTAAATAAGGAAAATAATTTGATTAGCTTCACAGGGTACCACAACTTGATATTTTTATAACATGAAAAATTTCATAAAATTCCATCGCATAATTATTATTATCTTTCTAAGCCTTAATCTTAATTTAAAATGCATTATAAATATAAGGCATTGGATTTAATATTAAGTATCTTCATGCTTCATAAATAAATTGTGAATGCCAATTTCTTTCGGAAAAAAACCATTTATTACCTAATAAAACTCACTTAAGAAGTGTATCCTTATCTTCCTTTTAATTGTAAAGGAGTTTGTTTACCAAACTTTTTGATTTAAAATTTAAAACGAAGTATATTTCATAATTTATAAGATTATTTCCACCTGAGGAAGTTACCTTAATAACTCTGTGTTTTTTAAAATTTATTATAACTTTAAAATTAACAAAAAAATTAATGACATATTTACAACTAACCATAAAAAATAATTTACCAACGAGGAAAAGCATAAAAACAAGCACTATAAAAACAGTATTTCTATCAAAGAGAGAGAGAGAGATTACTGATCCTAAAAATACTTCTCTACTTCAATGGCGTGTTTGGCGCTTTTTCTATAAAAGTATGAGATATTTCCTCATCAACAACCTCTATTATTTGTCCTGTTTCCGCCAACAGAACGACTAAAAGTTTTTCCCGGGTTATAAATCTCCCCATTTTCGTCGCCGAAAATGAACCTCTTCAAAAATAATGATTAGGCTGGAAAAGAACTAGGATTTCCATCTAAATTTTTTCATATAAAAATATGTTAGAAAGAAAATACAATCTTATTTTTAAGTCATATGTGTGTGTGAATTTTTCTTACCTACATTAAAATATTAATACACTTTTCATTAATGAAAAATTGTGTGCATGCTTTTAATATGTCAAATTAAAAAAGGTATGTTTACAGAATTTTTTTCTTCATTCTTTCACAAATTCTAAAACCTTTTTTCTTATGATAGCATATTTCAAAATTACCTTATTTGATTCCAGTAACTTAATCGATTTTTGTTTCTAAGTTGTTAATTTTATTTTTATGTGTATTATGTTTTCTATTTTTTGTTACTTCAAATAACTTATTAAACATATTCCTAGAACTTGCGAAAATGCTGTTCTTACTGTTTTCAAATTGCTTGTGAATGCCATCGAGAAGCTGAAAAAAATGCGACCTTAATATTAATTCACTCGAATTGTTTGTGAGTTGTTTTATATTGCCTTACGAAGGGGGATTAAAAAGGATACAATTACATGTTGTAATTGAATCTTTCATAACCATATTTTATGTTATCTGAAATTTTATCAATCTTTATTAAATTGTTATTTTTATCTTCGTTTTGGAGAAGTATTTATCCTAGTGTATCTTGCAGAAAGCAATCTAACCTTAATAATTTTCATTATTACTAATTTCTCTTTAAATATCATTCCTATAATTTATTCCAGGTGCTTAGAATGCAATGTTTAGTCCATGTAAATTAACCCCTTACGCGATAAATTTTTTTCCCAAAGTGTTCCAAAAAAGCACATTTTTTCTTGCATTAAACTAAGCATAATACTTAATACTACTGCAAAAATGGAAGAATTTTAATTTTAAACTGTTCACACTATTTTTTATTCTATAATTGTGGAACACAAAAATCCCTAAATGTTTTATAAGCCCACTCTGCGTGCTATGAAGAATATGTCATACATCTTAAAATAATATATCTCACACTTAGATAAAAATTTCATGTTCGTACCTCTTCAAATATTTGAGGATATTTGTGTGTGTGCATATATTCATGTACACACTATTTAAAGCATAGTGTAATACTAAGTCTTAAATTGCAATAGGGACACAGATTATACAACACAGAAATATCTTTTTTTGATTATCTTTCCATTTTCCTTTGTTCTGAAGCAACAAACCGTATATATCCCTTTAAAACCCAACCAGCACGTTCGGGTCGGTAAGATATTCTTATACGTTTTTGCTTCTGGAATAGTCGTATATAAGAAAATTGCGAATCCAACGATTGAGCGTGTTTGTAGAAGGTGTAAAGTATCATTTTTTATTAACAGACGATGGTTATAGTCCATGCTTTACTTTCAGCTGACAAATCTAACTTGGTTTTAAAATACAACGAAAACACGTCTTCTTTTTATCTGTCATAAAAAGGTAATAATCAATATATTTCTAATTGCTTACATACAAGTTTTTGTATTAATGTTAAAATAGAAAAATATTAATTATACCCTATTAATGTGGCTTCTAGGGCTCAGGATTTCGTTACCCGCACGATCATGCGGGTTTTGGGCGTTACTTAAGTCACTGCAGTTGTAAAGGCAAGAACTTACCATGCGAATTTTCTTTTCTGTTTCAATAATTTTGATGAAAGCCTACATAAAAATGAAATACATAGTTATATAATTAATACCAAATTTTCTTGGGGGACGCCATGAATGAGTCCCTTTTCTTCTTTCTCTCTCTCTCTCTCTCTTGCAATTAATTTTCTTTTTCATACATTTGTTGAGGAATATGGTATTTTTTTCCTCTCCACAGATATCTGCATCCATATTTCTCCCCTCCCCCACCCAAAAAAAAAATCTAGGTTTTCCCGTGGTAGTTAGTATGGTGTGGTTTAAATATATGTATTTTTAAAAAAATAAAACTTTCTGATACACTTTACTATTTTTCATGGAATACCTTTTAACCAAAAACTTTTTCAGGTGTCTAAAAGGAGAATTCCCATAGAAGAAAATTTTCAATTGATGAATAAATCAGATTGAACTTATATCAGAACTTAGTGGTCTCTCGGATGATGACAATGCTGGAAACAAAATATATGAATCGCGTATACTGGAAAGAGAATCAAGTTCAGAGAACAGCGATGAAGAAACACATGGGAATATTTGAAATGAAAAGATAATTCTGGATCATTCTTTACCATAAAAGTCTCTTGAACACATTCATTACATTGATTTATCTGTTGTAAATTTCTCGATTTCTGTGAAAACAAGATACAATATCAAATAAAATTCTTCTAAAAATCAAAATGGATCACTTAAAATTTAAGTTAGAGATAGTGGAAGCGTTATCAGCCTCTACACCTACTAATAAAACTTTTTTAACTGATGATGAAGATAACAGTGTTGTGATTCCGCTCGCAAATAGATCGAAGCTTTATAATCCACCTGCTATACATGTCATGGTTTTTATCTTGGCCATTCCAGGATAAAAGGCTTGGCATGTACAGCCATTTTCGATGTGTTGACGACATTTCAAGGCCTTGCAAGTGCAGATTTGAAAACTACGAAAGCAGTTCGAAAACATGTTGTGAAAAATTCAATGGTTACTTAAACTTGTCAAAAACAAAAAAAAAGATTTTTACAGTAAATAAATAATTAATTAATAAAAGAGTTAATTATACATCAATTATTTCCTTATTTGCAAGAATTTTAGTTGAATTAAGATTGTTTCTTCTGTCAACTTAGAGCTAAAAATGTATAACTCGTAAAATTTCATAGGTGACCTGTTTTACACATAACGCCCAACCCGCACGACCGTGTGAGTACCGTCACGTTCCAGGCAGGGATGGGGGGGTGGAGGAGCGGGAATTTTTTTATTATTTTTCCCAATGTCATTGGGGTCCATATAGTATTTATAACCAGAAGAATTAATTATTTGAAGACAAAAATAATTTGGGTCTTAAAGAGTTATAAATGTACTTTTATAAATTATTTTGCACCTGATATTTTATATTATTTTTCGGAGAATGTCCTAAAATATTTCTTATTGTATGAATAATTTTTCAGTTGATTTAAATAATGGTCTCATAAACAAAATCATATTTCTTATCATGTTTACTGAATGAAATTTAAAATTTTTAGATTTTAATAAAGCTCAAAATGTTTTTTGAATGCATTCTCTAGATAAATGCACCTACTTTGTTTTAGTAATATTTTTACTGACATAAGTTTATTACTTTTTTCAAAAATATTGCTAAAATTTCACTTATAATAGAGATTTTTGTTAAATTTACATAATTTTTTAAAAATATTGTTTGTTAAAATTTTAGTATTTATTGGTATTGTTTCCTAAAAAGACATCTATATTGATTAAATATGCTATTTTTTTTTAAATACAGTATTCCGAAGGTGTTAGGATACCTTAAGTCCTCATTTAACTACTATCATGAAGTTAAAAGTAATCATATGGAGTACAATAGAAAAAAAAACACTTCATTATAAATGTAACATAACTTTATCAAGTAAAATGGACGTACAAAAAGTAATACTCTATTCACAAATATCCACCTTATAACTTAAGGGAGTTTCAGAAATGCAAATTTGATTGTCCATATGTATCGTTCATTTCTCTTCCATACTTTTTTAAAATTCAAATAAAGACTTCAGATATTAGAACTTTATTTCGTTCAATTTTAGAGTTCAAATATGAAAATAAAATATTACATTAACATTTTCATCCGTAGAGATCTTAACATATACATATTTAGATCAAACATTTCTTTCCTCACTGGAAATCATTCACCAATTATTTTAATCATAATTAGTCTCACAATTCTCAAATGAGATATGAGCATCCTAAAATTGTGAAATGTTAGTACATCGTCACAATACCTGTTTCTTTACAGTTGCAAATTGTAAAAGGGGAAAATATATATATTCGCTGAAATCTGTATACATTCTGAATTATAATTTAAGTCGCTGATGTAATTAATTCTTGATAGAAAATAATTCATAGTAGCAGCCGGCTTGTTTGAAATTGAATGTGTCGTAGGCGATGTAATTATTCATGCTATTAAAGACAAAACAAGTGCAGTCTAAGGGGAAAATAAATAACTAATTTTTTGCTCTTAACTAAAAATCCAAGTGTTTTGAATTTAAGGAACTAAAATTAAAACAATAATTAGTTTCCATTCTCTATATAAATAATTAATCATTTGTTTTGCTTTCGACAAAATAATAAATGCACTAAATATGGTTTATTCTCAGTAGCTTCATAGAAAGAATCACATATTTAATGTTTCGAAAATAAATCGTTGTATTCATTAAAAATGGAATTTATATTCCAAGCTCAGATTGTTCACTTGATTAAGCTCAACGAATCCAAATGGGAAAAGGCAAGCAGAGATCGAAAGATGGGTGTGAAGAATGCACAAATTATGCAGCATCTTGAATTAGTCAATGCATTTTGTTCTAGAAGTTACTAATAAAAGTATTTGATTGTTCTAATTACGAATATTTACAGAAATGGACTCAGGAAAAAAAATAATAAAACAAACAAAAGCCCTCAAGCCCTTTTTTTCATTAAAGACACATAAAATAGCTCTCGTGTACCAAAAGTATTACATGAGACTTACAAAAGCAAGTAAAACAAACAAGATAAGTTAAACAAAATAAAAAGTGAGTAACAAAACAAGGATACAAAATAATGAAATAACAAAACAAGGATACAAAATAATGAAATAACAAAATAAAAAAGTTACAAAGACAAAAAGTGCATCACAAAATAAAACAATTATGTAACCAAATCAATTTAAGGAAGTTTCAAAAACAGAGAAATGAAAATTTACAAAATCAAATCAATGTAGATACAAAACATTATGAACAAAGCTTTACTTGAAACTAGCTGAAAAAAATTAGGAGACCATTTGACTTTAACAGCAGTGTTTCTCAAACTGTGGGGCGCACCCCTCTTGGGGGCGTGACATCTCTACAAGGGGGGCGCGAGCATATTGAAAAGTCGAGTACAAAAGATTATTTTTTTAAAAAATTATTAATTTACTAAAAGTAAACAAACAAAATACATTCTGATATAATAAAAAATAAAATACACATTTACACTGATACATTACACTTATAAATGTATCAATGCTACACAATGTTTTTATAATTAACTAGCCGTTACCCACCCGCTTCACTAGGTATTTCACAATTTTGTATAAATATATACTGTTTACACACACACACACACACACATATATATGAATTAATAATATCTAGCATTAGGAATTCAAATGTATTGAAAAATATATTTACAGCTGTTACACTCTCGCCCCTTGATATAGTAAGAACATAAATTATAATATCTAATTTCTATTTATATCTAAAATATAAGGAGAAAGATTGTTTTCGCTCACTTAACCTAACAATCAAGTGGATTTCCACCAAAGCAACTTTCAGTGGATCTCTACTCCATAAAATAAACATGCGTGCTAAATTTCAAGTCTAAATCTGACAGAGCAAAAACGGAATTTTTATCATCCATACCTCATTGAGAGCATTCTTAGCGGATTCCAATTTAAAAAAAAAAGCATGCAAACCAAACTTTATTATTATAGTCTTAGCAGTTCGAAAATGGGAATTTTGTCTATCAATACGCCCCAATAACTATCCTAGCTCCCCTGGAGTTGATTTCCGTAAAATCCATTCTTAGAGGAACTCTATTCAACTAAAGAAACGTGCTCAACAAATTTCAAGTAAATGAGTTAAATTCAAAATCAGGAATTTTTCTATAACACACCTTAATTCCTCGCAACCCCACTCCTTTGGGGGTCCGTTTTCGCAAAACTCTTTGTAAAAGGAACTTTATTCCATGAACCGAACATACCTTCTAATTTTCAAGCAGGTGGGTCTATTAGTTGAAAAGCGGAAATATTTATCTATTATGCCCCCTTAATCCCCCTCAATGACCCTTGGGAATCAATTTTCTCCAAAACTGTTTTGTAGCGGATCTCTACACCATGAAAGGAATTAGCTTACCAAATTTTAAGACTGTACGTATAATAGTTTAAAAAAGGAGTTAATTGCCTATAACGCCGCTAATTCTCCGCAAAGCCACTTGGGGTCGATTTTCACAAAACCCATTTTGTAGCGGATCTGTACTCTATGAAAGGAATCCGCTTATCAAATTTCAAGACTGTACGTCTAATAGTTTAAAAATGGAAATAAAATCTATAACGCCCCTTAAGCCCCCGCAACGCCACTTAGGAAACTATTTTCTCAAAACCCATCTTAAAGCAGATCTCTACTTAATGAATGGAATCTGCTTACTCGATTTCAAGATTTTACGTCTAATAGTTTAAAAAAGGGGTTATTTGCCTATAACGCCCCTCCACAACGCCACTTGGGGATCGATTTTAACAAAACCCATTTTGTAGCGGATCTCTACTCTATAAAAGGAATCTACTTACCAAATTTCTAGACTGCACGTCTAATAGTTTAAAAATGGAAATAATTATTCATAACGCCCCTAAAGCCCCCGCAACGCCACTTAGGAAGAGATTTTCACAACTCCCATGTTATAGCGGATATCTACTCAATGAATGGAATCTGCTAACTCAATTTCGAGATTTTAAGTCTAATAGTTTTAAAAAGTTAATTGCCTATAACGCCCCTTAATTCTCTACAACGCCACTTGGGTGTCGATTTTGACAAAACCTATTTTGTAGCTGATCTGTACTCTATGAAAGGAATCCTGTAATCAAATTTCAAGACTGTACGTCTAATAGTTTAAAAAGGGAAATAATTATGTATAACGCCCCTATAAGCCCCCGCAACGCCACTTAGGAAACGATTTTACAAAACCCATCTTATAGTTGATCTCTACTCAATGAATGGAATCAGCTTACTAAATTTTGAGATTTTACGTCTAATAGTTTAAAAAAGGAGAAAAATTGCCTATAACGCCACTTAATTCTCTACAACGCCACTTGGGAGTCGATTTTCACAAAACCCATTCTGTAGTGGATCTGTACTGTATGAAAAGAATCTGCTTACCAAATTTCAAGACTGTGCGTCTAATAGTTTAAAAATTGAAATAATTATCTATAACGACACTTAAGTGCCCTCAACGCCCCTTGGAGGTGGATTTTCGTAAACATTAATATGTAGGAAATCTCTACTTTATGATAGAAATCTGTATACCAAGTTTCAAGACTGTACATCTAATAGTTTAATAATGGAAATAATTATCTATAACGCCACTTAAACCCCCGTAACGGGCCTTGGGGTTCGTTCTTTGCAAAATCCGTTCTTAGCTGATGTCTACTCCATGAAGGGAACCTACCTACCAAATTTCAAATCTGTAGATTTAATAGTTCCGGAGATATCGTGATTAGTCAGTGAGTCGCTTTTCTCCTTTATATACCGGGTGTCCATAATTAAACGACCTTACTTCAAAATTGTGTACAGACGAAACTATTGTTCAGAAAGTTGTAAAATTCCGTGTATGACATACAGAAGGGATGGGAATTTGTTTGAGCGAATAAAAATATTAATTCACAATTTCGCCCCTAGAGGGCGTTTTTAATAGAGATTATATTTAGCATACATTAATACTTAGCATACATTTATAACAGTTTACAAATTTTGTTACAATAATAAATGCTCAACATGATGACCATCATGTTCAGCTACTATTTGAAATCGTAAGATAGTATTTCCCACCGTTGACCGCAGTGCGTTCTGGGAAATGCTAAGAACATGTCGTGAAATACTGTCTTTAAGATCAGGTAAAGTTATTGGCCCCAAAGCCAAAAATCACATGGATTGAAGTCAGGCGATCGGGGAGGCCATAGATGACGAAATTGGCGTCTGATCACACGTTCTTCTGTGAAGTGATGTTTGGCGTCCTTAACACAACGTGTAATGTGTGTAGGAGCTCTATCTTGCATAAAAATTATGCGTGAAAGGCACTGACGTGCTTGCAGTTCAAGAATAATTTTTTTCCGTAATAACGATGCATATCGCTGTTTAGTGATAGAACATGTTACTGGACCTCCAGCACCTAATTCCTTGAAAAATACGAGCCAAGAATAAAAGACGCGCAAAACCGACACCACACCGTTACTTTTAGTGAGTGTAGCGGAACTTGTAAGGTGGAATGTGGATTGTATGTTTCTCAAATTCGGTGGTTGTGAGTATTCACCGAACCGTCCAAATGAAAGTGGGCTTCGTCTGTCCAGAGGATATTCCAAGGCCATTCTGGATCAACTTCCAAACGAGCAAGAAACTACAGTGACAACAGATGTCGATTCTCGAAATCATGTGGAAGCAATTCCTGCACAAGTTGAAGCTTGTATGGATAGTAACGTAGGATGTTTCGCATGATCTTCTGGACAGTTGAACGAGGCAGATCCAATGCTTTTCCACACGGCGAACACTTGTACTAGCCTGCACGTTGGATGCTCGAGCACACTGAAAATAAACTAATCTTCCGTGAAAGTTTATTGCTTTTATAACAGTTGCTGTGTGACGTCGAAAAAATTTGCATATTTTCGTCTTCCTTCGGGTCAGTCCTTTGAAAATTAGTCATCGAAGTTTAATTAAAGTTTGCAGTTCATTTTAGAAAATGTGTTTTTTAATGAGTATCAGTTCTTGTGTTACTGTGTCCTGTGGATAAAAAAGCGATAAAATACAAATAGAAAACCGGTAATAAATGTGGCTTTCATTCAAAAGCGCCCTCTAGTGGCGAAATTTTGAACATAATTTTTTAATTCGCTCAAACAAATTCCCATTCCTTCTTTATGTCGGACACAGAATTTTACAACTTTCTGAACAACAGTTTCGTCTGTAGACAATTTTGAAGTAGGGTCGTTTAATTATGGCCACCCGGTATATAGATTTAACAATATTAAGTTCAAAACAAGTTTATTAATTAGCAGTGAATGCATGGGCATGTCATATATATAATTTAATATAATAATTCCCTCGGGGGAACCTGTAACCCCTAGAGGGCGCGTCCCCAGGTGGCGGATAGGGGAACGCCTCCATTGATTTCCAATGGGTGGTAGAAGGGAAATAAAATACCTTCCGTGGACCAACAAGTAGAAGTCCAACCTCCTGGAGGCTATGGCACCTTTTTTTCCATGAATAGTGAACAACAACAATATAATAATTAACACTTATCTTGATAATTTTTTTAGAGTTTATAATTAAACCTCGACTGCTGATCAAAAGTTTTGCGATTCGTTTCCAAATCCCAACCGTTTTCCACGTAAGCACACGTATGTGATGTTCTGGGGGAGGAATAATGAAGTAAAAATAATCTGGAAGAAGTAAGTCCTTCACAAACACTGTCAAGGTCCTTTCATTGCATTTCAAAGTCTTCGGAATAATTTTAGGGATAGCAGTGCATAGAAAAGATCGTAAAAACGCATATATACGTCCAGGGCAATTAATACTTTGGCTAAGCGAGACGTTTATATATGCCAGGAGCACTTAAGAAGTAAAAGTCGTGTCGTAGCTTTAGCGTCAAAGTATAGTATTATTGAATTCAGTATATTTTTATTGTATGGGGGGGCGCGATTAAAATTAGGATTGAATATTGAGTCGCGAATGTTGCAACTTTGAGAAGCACAGCTTTAACAACTTACAGTTTAACTTACAGGAATTTTCTTTCTTTCTTCAGGACTCTTAAGGTACCTGACTATTTGCGGGAACATTTTTTTTTGAAATATTGCTGAAAATTCATCTTTAAACTGACTTTTTGTTTAATTATAATTGAAAAATTATAAAAATAGCAAAGAAAAAATTTTTTAATGTACTTTTGTAAGAAAATGGACTATTTTAGGCCAAAATTAGGCATTTTTTACACATCATGGCAAACACTGTAAAATAAATTCTAATGTAAAAAATAAAAAAAAGCTCTTAGACTTATATTCAGAAAACCGTTACCTATGCATTGATTTATCACAAACATAGGGGTCAAAAAATGCACGAAGCTCAGATTTTTCAAAAAATTAGCATTTGTCACAGAGAAAAACAATCATAAAAATGGCAAATATATTGTTTTCTCTTAAATTCTAGTTCACTACATGCATAGTATAATAATAAACAATGGTACAAAATTTAATGCAGTTATCTCACGAAAACTTTGAGATATCATGTTTGCTGTGAGATAAAATATGGAAAAATCTGTTTCGGAGAAAAACGCATTTTAAGATTTAAAATTAAAATTTAAAAAATTATACAACTAAAACAACATAAAACCACTTTGAATCAAAAGAATAAACTTTTCATAAGCACAAATAAGTATTATATATTTGTTTCAAATTTTTTGAAGTTAACTTCTTTGGCACGGTAGGGAGAAATTTCTGTTACGCGTGACGCGTTACCAGTTACGGTTAGCGATAAACATAAGGTAGAAATGAATGAAGTTCCGAATTTTCCCCCCGTTTTAAAAAACCGCTATCTAACTCGTACTATCTATCTGAGACAAAAAATAATTACAGAATCGGAAAGATCATTTTTTTCGCCACGATATGGTACATTTTTTTTTAACAAAATAATAATATTTTCTATTTTTTACGATTTTTTTAAAAATGAGTCAAAATTGATACGCTTTTATAAAAATGGTTTCTAAATCATTCCCTTTAAGTTTCTATTCGAGTTAATGAATTGATATTTTATTCTAAACAAGTTCATGCTTTTCTCTTTTAGAATCAGTCATTAAAAAAAAATGACGGAATCTTTTTTTTTTTGCGATTTTTCAAAAAATACTCAAAATTTTAATTACATATTTAATAACTTCATTATTTATAAAAATATTCTAACGAAACTTTTTCTCCATATGTAGAATAGTATTATCCATAATCTGTTCAAAGATTGAAAAAATAGATTAAAAATTACAGCTTTTAAAATTTCTTTTGTGTTTTTCGTCTATTAGCCCTGAGCCTAGCACCTACCCCCTCTCCTCATTCAACAGCAGCTTTAACAAGCCTTTCCTCTTTTCGCTTTGCAAAACATGCTTTGTTTTGTTTTTACGTTACCTAGAAGTCAAAATATAATCCATTTTATGAATTAAAAAAAATCGGAAGTGAGTCTTTAATCTACCCGAAGTAGGCATTTAAATGGTTCAAAATGTGTCAAAAATTAGTTTAAGGTGAGTTTGTTGGAAATACAGTTTTAAAATTCTTTTAAGGAAATAATACAAAAAATCTATTATTTTAAAATTTAGTGGCAACACAACATTTCTTCCAATAGTTTGGCAATAAAAGATTGTGTTTACTAAATTTTCAATCGAATGGAATTTCTAAATCCAGTTTAAGAAGTGAGTTTTAAAATCATATATATGCTTTGGTGTAATTAATTTGATTGTTGTGAAAGTGTTATATAGTGCTTCATTAATTTTTATTTTAAGACTGCACTGGGCAGTAAAATTTTTTACAAACATTTCCCAAATTTTTACTGGCTCTATGTAACTTAGAACTAAAATCATATAAAAAAATTGGTGAGAAAAAAAATAATATAGTTTTTAAAAATTTTAAAAATTTCCATGCATTTTGATTTTTTTTTAAATTTCATATTTTCACCTGATTTAACTTCTGTAAGTAATTCTTTACAAATGTATGCATGCAATGTAATGTTTTACATGATAATTTACAAAATATGTGGGTAAACGCAAATTTTTATATAAAAATTTCAAGAATTTTAATGATTCCATATGCATAAGAAACTTTAATTTCTTCTTTCACCCTATCAATATTATTACAATGCATCCAAGAATTTATAACTATACATTAGATGAATACATCTGGAAAGTTTGTTTTGTTATAAATCGACAAAAATTGCAACGCATGGAACATTTTGCATTTTTGTTTCGAGGCAAATTTTTGATTTAAACTAATAATGATGATACTTTTCTCAAAATACATACAATAAAATTTTTTTTAGTTTTATGTATTGAAAATGAAAATTTTGTCTATACTTATACCTTCTCCGTTAAAAAAATAATAAATTTTATATATCCTAATTATTTTTTAAATACAGTTTGAAATAATAATGATAATAATAAATTTGTTAATTTTTTAAAAAATATTGTTTATATATAAGATTACTTCAAAAAAAAATAAAACTTTATTATACAATTTAATACATGTAAGCCAAAAGAAGCATTTTTAACTTTTAACGCGTGTTCACACTGATACAAGATTTTACTGTTGAAAATGAAATTATGTTAAAGATCTTAAATCATCAATTTTTAAAATCTGTTACCTATTGTATGGAGTCAAAAAGGCTTTTAACGTCTAAATACAAGTTTTTTTAAATACAAATTAGAGACAAAAAAATAAACTAGAAAACTTAATTACGTTAAAAAAATAAATTTTTTTATATGGAAAAACAGGATATATATATATATATATATATATATATATATATATATATATATATTTCCACTAAGTATCTTAGAGCTCAAGAAATATGTAATATAAAATATATATATATATATATATATATATATATATATATATATATATATATATATATATATATATTAGTGTGTCTTAATTTATCATTAAACATTCACGAAAATTTCTTTTAAAAAATATTGTTTATCACAAAGGTTATAAGAAATTATCATAAAAAGCAAAAAAGGAACAGCTTTTAAACCTTCTATTTCGATACGCTTTCCTTTTTCATCGTATGTAGTAATTTTATTTTCTAAGCAGCTTTTCTTTTCTCTCGAGACAATTTTCTAAATTATAAAAGGTGCCTAGTAGAAGTTAAAATGCGTTCCAGATAGAATTTTACAAATCCATATACAAGATCTTAGGAAAGGGTAGTATTTGCATTTTTAACTTTTATATTTTTATATTTCTTGTTATGTTCTTTATATATAAATATATATATATATATATATATATATATATATATATATATAATGATAATAAACCAGTATATCACAAATTTTAAAAAATTAACTTTAATAATGTACCTAAGCAAAATGTTTCAAGATTAATAATTGTATTTTTAGGTAAAATACTCCATGAGATGTTACTGAAAAAGGCTTTCTGAGTAAATTCCAAAACCTTAAGGAATAGATTTCAACTTTTTGTCACCAGCTGACTCAGTATTATTGGGATTAGCTTTGTCAACATTCACATTATTGCTAGCATCAATTATGAAGCAAATTCTATTAAATCGGAGCTTCTTAGAACTCCCAGATCTTGCTATAGGCATAATTAATTAATATTTTGTCTTTTAGACGACAGTTTTCGATCAAATATATTTATAAAAAAAAAGAAGTTAAATATAAAACAATATATCGAGAAGCAAGGACTTAAGAAAATCGAAAAATGACAACAAATGTACGAATTTACCAAATTTTATTAAAAACTAATAAGCTATTTTTTTAAAAAATATCACCATGTCCTCTCATTACTTTACCTCAGTGCTTCTCAAAGTTTTAATACATGTGACCCAATATCCAATCATAATTTTCATCGTGCCCCCTTGCACGTAAGTATAATGTATTGAATTCAAAAATACTATACTTTGACGCTAAATCTGCAATACGACTTAAATCTTTTATGTGCCACCGGCGTATATAAATGTCTCACCCAGTCAAGATGCTAATTGTCTCGGACGTATATATACGTCTTTCCGAAGTATGATCTTTTCTCTGTACTGCTATCCATGAAATTATTCCTAAGGCTTTGGAATGCAACAATAGAACCTTGACAGTGTTTGCGAAGGATTTACCTTATTTCAAAGGATTTGATTATTTATTACTTTTCTCTCCACCAATCACCACATGCACTCTCCGACGTGTTAAAAAATGGTGGCATTGGGGAGCGAATCACGTGACTTTTAATCGGTAGTTAAAGGATAACTTATAAACCGTACAAATTATCAAGATAAGTGTTAATTTGTGTGTATAATTTTATTTAGACAAGCTCATGGGGTCAATGGTAAGTTTTAAACTTGTTCTTTACTTAGCATTGTTAATTTATTATAAATGTATCAGTACCGCACAATGTGTTTTATAAGTGTTTTATACCAGTATAAATTTGTATTTCATTTTTTATTATGTCAGAATGTGTTTCATTTGCTAACTTTCTGTAAATGAATAATTTGTTTGAAAATAGTCTCTTGTTTTCGACTTATCAATATGATCATAGAGTTTTTCCGCCCTCTCTAGAGGGGAGCACGCTCCACAGTTTGAGAAACGCTGCTTTACCTAAAATAATATTTTTTTTTTAATAAATTCGATAAAACACCAAAAAAGTGTAAAAATGTAAACACTTCTGGATTCGATATCCTACTTCAAGCTGGTTTTTATTGCTTTCTCGCTTGACATAAAAACTGCTATAACTTCACAAATAATTGAAATATAAACAAAAGTAAGGTATTTTTTAGAAAGTAGAAAGCTCAGCTATAGAAAATTTGAAGTAAAACAAATTCGTTATTTTCATCAAAATTGATGTTTTTGCACTAGTCACGCACCTTAACACATATCCGTGCACTGGAAAAAACATCCTTCTTCAAACTAATATAACCTAGCAATAAAACAAAACAATAATTCGAAACTTTTACCACATGATAATCATATATACCTACATTATTTCTCGAATTTTCAGATAATTTCAGAAAAAAAACTTAAAAGTTAAAAAGAAATAAAAATTGGATATTTTTTCAAAAATATGAAAATCAGTATTTTTCACCGCGCAGGATTTTGAAGTACAAAATTCATCAAAACTTACAAATTAATTTTACTTTATATAAAAATGTTCATTTTTGAAATTATACTAACATTTAAGAAATTAAAAGAAAAAAATATTTTTGAAATATACAATTATAACGAAAATTTTAAAATTCTAAGAAAGAAATCAAATAAAATTTAAAATAAAAAAATTCTATTAATGTTTTTTTTTTGAAAATTGATGTATAAGTTATGAAGAGCCTTATTTTGAACACCTGTATAAAATTTCAAATTGATATGAAAAATAGTTTCTGAGAAATCCTGAGCGCAAGCTAAATTTTTTTTTTTTTTTTTTTTGCGAAAAATAAAATTAAAGATAAGAAAGAGATCGGGTTTTCGTTCAAGGTATGCGACTAAATTCGGAACCGTGATTTTAAAAAAGCACATAAATGGATTATTTTCATGATATTTAGTGTCACTCAGATAAGAATACATGTACAAAATTGTTTTAAGGATATTTTGACAAGAAAAATTTATTTAAATATAATATTTTAGAAAAAAATTAACTTAGAATATTTTTTTCCAAATGTTCTCCTTTTGTGAAAAATCGTTCTATTATAATAACATTTTGCCTGTATATATCTCAGACCTTTCTACAGAGGCTCAACTAGAACTTTTGAAATATTCACACTATTTTCAGAGTTACAACCAATTGTAATAATTATTGGCGTTTCTTTCTTAAAATTTTTCCCTTCTGTTGTCGTAAAATACAAATAAACCCACTTCTAAGTTATATATTTCGAAAATTCTAGTTGAGCCTCTGAACAGAGGTCTGAGCTATATATAGGCAAAATATTATTCTAATAGAAGCATTTTTCACAAAAGGAGAACATTTGGAAAAAAGATTATTCTAAGTTAATTTTTTGCCAAAATATTGTATTTAAATAAATTTTTTTGTCAAAATGTCCTTAAACAATTTTATGTATATATTCTAATCTAAATGACACTAAATATCATGAAAATTATCCATTTATGCGCTTTTGAAAATCACGGTTCCGAACGTAGTCGGATACCTTAAGTTTCACTACTTATTTCTCAATAATTTCGGAAGTTTTCATGGTATCAACACAATTTTGGTACCAAAATGCTCTGAAATATTGAGGCTTTAACGTATATATTTTTGTTCAAAAAATTGAAAAATATTCGATTTAAAAGTCTTGTGAAACCTTAAATTTTGAGCAAAAATGGATACGATGTTCAATAGCTTGCTTACCACCAGCATTGCTGTCAGAAAGTTTGAAAGGGCTAAAGGAATTTATTATAGTTTTTACGTCACTTCCACAACAAAACATTTCTAGAAATCATTTAAGATTTTATTAGTTTTAAATATTTAACAATAAGAATTACATAGAATGTAGAATGAAGTTCAAAATTTCGTTAGTTATGGTGCAAGAAATCCGAAGACTGGGAGGGAGGAAGCGGGCGGCCAAGTTCTTCAACGACAGAAATCAACATGGCATTAATTGAAGAAATGATCCAAACTGATCTATGGGTAACTCTGAGTGAAATCTTGTCAGAGCTGGGGCTGAGCTACAGTAGTGTGCAGCATATCGTTTCTGATGTGCTGCGATATTCCAAGACAGTGCTGTGAAAACATCCGCCGAGACCTGACTCAACGGACAGGGACCTGATTTCTACCAAGAAGAGTCAAACAATTTGGTTCTACTAATTATGATCCATTAATTTAAAATAACTTCTAAATAGTTTATTTTACTCTTTTACGGTCTATTATCAGTTATTGCATAGAATAACTAGGTAAAGTATGAATTTTTTAATCTGTTATATACTTTAACTGACTTGTCTAGTTATTTCCTGAAATACCTAGTTATTCCATGAAATAGCTGAATTACACATTTTAACGGTAACATATACATAAATCTATGTCATTAAAAGAAAATATAAACACTACTACTATAGTTTGATATCACTACTATTTTATAAAATAACGTTCAGAAAACGATCCAATAACTACATTATATATTTTACCGCTGGTATTTCATTCAATAATATTTCATATTGCAAGAAAAAAAACAGTATCTTTTTGTCAGAAAATACATTTTTTTTCATTTAAACATGGCAATAAACATTCATTGTTATTGGTACAATATGGCAATTTATTGGAAGAACTTAAGTTGATGGAATGTGAAATGGAACGAGACATTTATTAAGCTTTATGATCGCTGGAAGCTGTGAATCTGTTCTCATAAATGAAAAATGAAGCTTGAACAAAAAATAATGTAGTATTTCCAAAAATTTTAGAGGTGCGTTTTATTCCCTATTATTAGGTAGCTATGTACTTTGATGTATATTTACAAGCACCAATATCTGTGAAAAAAATCGACATTTGTTTGCACTATAAATATTAGCATTTTTATTAATTATGTGTGATTTTTAAGTTATTTATTATAATATACATTTTAACCAAGTATAAAAAAAATTTAAATGCATATTTTGTGATAAATTTAATGCATTATAACCTTCTTACCTCCACAATTTTTTATGATATATAAAATTGAATCTCAGGTAAAAGCGCGCGTAAGGAGCCTTATAATTTTTTTTTCACGACTATAAATATAAAAGCACCAACAAATATTTTTATTTTTCATTTTGAAATTAAATCAAATACTTAAAAGGTCATTGTTAAAATATCGTTTGGTGAATTAATTTTTTACATTTTCTCATAAGTCAATTGATAGTTTTAATTATTTAGCTATGATATTAGATTTGTTTCAGTACATAAATTATTTGCTATAACGTTTATAAAATAACTGTTTCTGAAACTTATTAAAAAAAGAATTTAAGGAAAAGAATTATCCATTTTTAGTTCGAATTTTGTACTTTTAGTTTGCAATAAAAATCTGTAAGTTGTTGCCATTTGTTTGTAAAATAAAATGATATACTTAATAAGGTTTGTGTTTGGATTCTGTTTGATCTTTGGCAGGTCATAAAATACTGAGAAAAGTCATAGTAAGACATTGATTTGTGTATTCAAAGTGTTTAAGAGGCGTTTTACAATAAAGCATTACAATAACAGTCAAGGTGAAGGATATTGTTTTTCTGCACTTAGAATGTGAATAAAGTTTAATGAAGACTCATATTCTATATCGAACACACTCATTCTAAATTGTTTAAAATATGTTAGAGCCAATCTCTGAAGATTGATCTTCAGTGACAATCTTTAACTATTCAGTACTTATACATTTTAACATCCGCTAATTTCGACAAACGAAAAGACGCCACCAAATGCTGTCCTCGTTATTACTAATGTTTCTGAACTTTTACAGGGGCAGTTTCCCACTATTGGCTGCATATCGCGTCTTTGGATTTGACGAAATTGGTTGACTGTACATATCTAAGTACCAAAATTATTTAGAGAAGGGAAATAGATTTCTGATAAAGTATTTTTTATTATGTTTTAGCAAATATATTCAACAAAAAAATAATTTAAAACAGGGCCCGGCCGGGATTTGAACCCGGGACCTCTCGCACCCAAAGCGAGAATCATACCCCTAGACCACCGAGCCACACATATCCTTATGGAGGATTATATAAAATTACTCCAAAAATAGATCAGGAAAACCCAACGAATGTTCATATTTATTCAGCACAGCTGCTAGAAGGAAGTAAAAAAATAGTTTCCTACTTTAAAATATGTATTCTATCAACATGTAATTTCTAAGAAATATGTTACGTACAATAAAAGCGGTATTTTTAAGGCTATAAGAATATATAAATAGCCACTACACACACACAAACAAGGGAATTTTTCTCTACTTCCAACAAATTGTAGCTGACCACGGTTCAAATTCCTTCTTTCACTGTTATGAAGGTAACTTTCAAAAATATTTTATAACAGTAAATATGAGGGGCCTTACTCTAAACGTTAAAATATTATTGTTATTTTATTTTATTATTCTGTTAACACTGTAAGGCGTAAATATCACAGGAAGTTCATTGAATTTGACACAATGCAGACCTCAGAGGGTATAACATTTTTCCTTTTTACACTGACCTCAATGCATTGATGAACAAGCAAAAACAGATCTCCCTATTTAGCTCTGGTAGCTAACTAGCTTTTGAGATAGTAACATCCTAGTTGAAGGTATAATTATGCATGTAGATTGTGACGGAACTATTCGCTTTTCCTCTAATCTTCTTGGGTAAATCTTTCTGATAACATTCGAATTTATTCACCACCAGCCCTTCTGAAGAAAAAGACGGGATATTCAAATATTAAATCTACTATATATAGTCTGAGTTTTCTAGCTAGCACGAAGATAAGGAGTGAAAGAAAGCCAGGAATCAGGTGAGATTGCTAATGATCAGGTATCACTACAAATTAATGAATATTTTAAATATTAAATAGACGAAGATTTAAAGTGACGATTGGTCACTAAACTTAAAGTAACGTTAAGTTAATCGGGATAATTGAATTGATCCTAAATTAAAGTGGTCGATATTCATAGCTTTTGTATACTTCGTGTATCCCGTTATTGTTCCACTTGTATTGTTCATACTGAGACATTCTCTTCTTGAATTTTAATGAATCAGTGTTGATAATTTGTTTGATCAGTAAATAAGTTGATTTTGAATTTGTCTGGTATTCCTTCCCTTTCTCCCACACATCTAGGCGGGCAATACGGAGGGGGTAACCCCTCACAGAATGGTATCAGGAACGATAGTATATATATATATATATATATATATATATATATATATATATATATATATATATATATATATAATCCAATATAAGAATTTTTTAATATATAATCATATACATATACATACACATATATATAAATTTATACACACATATACATCATATAAACAAAAATATAAAAATTTATAGTTATAAACCTAACTAAAAGTTTTAAAAGACAAATTCCTGGCCGATCGATGTGAAATATATATATATATATATATATATATATATTTAAATATATAAAAACAATCACAATTATCAATTAATAGAGGGAATTATTATATATATATATATATATATATATATATATATATATATATATATATATATATATATATATATATATATATTTGGTAATAATTCCCTCTATAACATCCTTTTAATTAACTCTTTTAACAATATTGAAATAATCTTTTGATTATTTGGTTCAAAACTAACACCCTGATTTTAATCGTAATCCATGAATATTTTTACATCAGAAATTCCTGTCCCGCACATTCTATCCACTCAGAGCTATGATTACGTAGTCATCACGCACTTGCACTGTTAGTAAGGAACAAAAACACCTTGTACAATGGCGTTCGTCGCTCTTCCTTTTTTATTGCCGTCATAATGTAACATTGAATATAGCTGTTTCTCAGTGTTTTTGTGTTGTGTCCGTCAAGATGTCACTTCTGCTTGCCTCTTGTCCACTGTGCTTTAATATCATCATGAATATGTTTGTCTCGTCGATGTGAAAATGTACTATAATTTTGTCCTAAGCTTTGATGTGTGCGCCACAATAAAGAAGATATCTGTTCACTGAAGAAGTATTTAATGAAAACCTGCTCACACTCGACAAAAATTTACCACTCGGCCAATACTTAACATGTATATATATATATTCCTCTACTATTAGTTCTCCTATACATATATATTATACACATATATATATACTTATATATATATATATATATATATATATATTATATATAGGGAGAGAGAGAACTAATAATTTTTTTTTTTTTTTTTTTAAAAATGATTGCAGTTAGTTTAGAAACGGGATAGGAAATACGCAAAATGTTATTATATTACTATTGTTTTGTAAAATAATCCCATGGATAGAAAAATTTCGATTGGATTTTTTGTAAGAATGTTTCAATTATTTAAATGGGTTACTCAGTTGACCAGAAGAAAAAGAAATAGTTTTTCTTGAAGCACTTAAATGAAGATTACTTTGAATGCTGACTTTTTGAAACCTTTCGTTTTTAATGTTTTCTACAATCCAGCTCTTGCAAATCGGTTTCAAAACAAGAGAAACACTTTCTTTGATTATTAAAACATTTGAATTTTTTTTATCAGAAGATCTCATCGAAAGAATTTTTTTTAGTAAATTATGCAACAAATGATAAACACTAGAATTCTTTCGTAAAAACAGAAGAAGATAATATTCTTATTGATATGTGCGAGAGCATACATGCATATGATTTTTTTTTTTTGTTCTCACTACGATCTGGTTCCTGGACCGGAATACCTCATGAAATATTTATTAAGACAAAAAAATAAATAAATAATTGTAAATAGAGATCAATTCTTGAATTGAACGACGAGAAGTATATATTCTTTTACGTGTTGTTTAGTAGAACTTTATTATTTAAGGAAACATTTCAAGTACAATAGATATTCTTACTTTCAGTGGCGTAACATACACCTCCGCAACCCCCGCATCGTGAGGGACCCAGGGTTCTAAAGGGCCCAAAGCCTGACTGACGCAAGTGCCTACCATTTGTAAAATTCAACGTGGGGGCCCAAACCCTTACTTTGCAGGGAAGCCCAAATGTTCTCCGTTACGCCACTGCTTACTTTCCAGATATTTTTCTAATTTTATTGTGTGAATTTCAATTATGTTTGTAAATGAATGCATTTAATAGAATTCTCTATACTTTGTCCTTAGAAGCTCATATTACGTAGGTTTTTGTTATGAATCTGCAATATACATATAAAAATGCAGGTTTAACAACTTGCTTGTTTGCTAAGAAACTGCATACTGAAAATCAACCTATTAGTTTACACTGGTGTGCAAAAATTAAGGATGAGACGGTTTTTTCAATATAACTTTGTACAAAAGCTTTCCAAATCAACACATTTAATACCTAAGATCCCCAATACGTAAGAACATGTGTAATGTAAGAAACACTTACTAAAAGAGAAATCAGAGGGATAAAAAGAAGCTTGATTGAAAAAGTAGCATGGAGCGCAATGCGACTGAAGGCCGAAACATCCCTGTGATGGGTGTCCAGCAAGAAACATCCGGTCTTTAGTAGGGGATATGATCTCCACTGACTGCTAGGCAGGTTTCACAGCGTCTGCCCATGCTGAGAATGTGGGTGTCAATGAGTTGTTGAGGCATTGCTGCCCATTCGTCTTGCAGCGCCAATCGAAGCTCCCGAATTGTTACTGTACGAGGTACGAGTCACCAAGCGTCTGCCTAGAAAACCCATACATGCTCGATGGGATTGAGATCCGGAGATCGTGCCATCCAATCCATACGTTCAATATCCTCACTCTCTAAGAGCTGTTCGGCAGCTACTGTGCGATGACATGGTGCATTGTCGTCCATGAAAAGGAACTGCAGACCCATAGCGCCTCTAAAAAGACGCACATATGGAAGAAGAATTTCGTTACAATAACGGGTCCCGTTGACTGAACCTGCGTCGAAGATGTGAAGGTCTGTACGACTACCAAGCATGATGCCTCCCCAAATGAGAACACCGCGACCTCCATACCTGTCCCATTCAATGATGTTCGAGGGATGATTGCGGCTTCCCCGCTCTCTCCAGATGAGTATGCGATGAGAATCGCTACTCAAACTGAATCTGCTCTCAACTGTAAAGAGTACTCGTTCCCATTCATTGTCTCACCAATTCCGGTGTTCCCGGCACCACAGAGAACGCCTTCTCCGATGGGCAGGCGTTAAAGGTACACACCGTACAGGGCGTCGTGCAAACAGACCACCACCGTGCAGTCTTCTGGCCACGGTAAACGCGATATCGGTCGTCCAGTCGCCTGTGTCGTGTGTCTAGCGATTTCTCCCGCTGTCTGCCGCCTGTTTCTTCTGGCCTGTAAGACAATGTACTGGTCATCTGCGGGTGTGGTTCCTAGTGGACGACCACTACCGAACCCCCGGATTCCTGTAGTTTGAAATTGTCTCCAAAGTCGTGAAACGATGCTGTGAGCAATTCCGAACTCTGCAGCCACACTTGTCACACTGCGGCCTTCCTCCAACTTCCCAATGATTCGACCTCGGGTAAAAGCATCCAGATGTCGTCTAACAGATTGATTATTCGCCATTTCTCGCTGAGGCAGCAACTCGGTGTGATTTTAACTGCTATACGGCGTGCAATCTCTTTGCCAGAAATACTGATCTTACACCGACAACATGCTTTATACTACTCAGACACTCCCCCATTACGTCTACCTGCATATCTGCGCATGTGCTACCGTACATCACCTTACTTAATCTCCTGATTGGTCTTTCTGTCCGCTCTGCCTCTTCGTTCAGCTGATATGCTAATTTTTCGACTTCGTCCTTAATTTTTGCACACCAGTGTATATGCTCAATATAAAATTTTTTTTAGATTTTTCCCATGTTATTTGTGTTATTTTAAATGTAATTAAAAAATAGAGAAAATGTCATAATCAATAGAGGAATAACATCACTAAATTTCAAAGTTTTTTCTTACTCAAGTAGCACATTTTTGAACAACTGTGTGGTCACTTTTTAGTGTGTAGCAAAGTTGAAATACGTTGCAAGAGTCAATTCTGGCTGTGTCGAAAATTTGATTAAAATATGCAATAAAGCTTAAAAATCTTTTAAGTTTTTGTTAAAACAATACATCGTAAAAAAGTAAAATCTTAAAATAAAGTATAAAAAGCTCATTTTAAATAAAAAAAGCTTATTCAATATAACGTTTTTTAATGAGTTTTGAAGTACAGTTGGTGTGTATTCAAATGATATAAAAAGCATTAAAATGCAACAGTGAAGTCACAAATTTTATATCATTCAATATTCCACCTCTCTTCAGCTTATGGACAGTGGGAAAAATTGAATACTTTTGAATAAATTAATGTATTCTCAGACTATACAATCTGAGGAGCGTAAGACTTTTGTGATCCTGTGAAAATTCAGTAATTGTAAAGAACAACTTCAATATATATATAATTTCAAAGAAGTATATATTTCGTAAGAATTTTATTATAGCGCACATACACACACGCACGCACGCGCACACACTTAAATATTCGAAATTATGTTTAACATGTATACGATCACAATTTTTCGAGGGTGAAAAGTAGGTATAGGGAAGACTTTTTATTTAAATGTAGGTAGGCAGTTCTAATGTGCTCTCGTGAATTCTCTTTACTGACTGGAAAAGAGAGAGCTCTCAACCGTTGGAGGATCACCAATGAGTGAGGAAGCAAATTTAAGTGAACAGTGTCGGAACTTCGTTTGGGACGAAATGACTGAGTGAGTGGGTGAACATAAACGTTGCGGTATTCAGCTACTCGAGGACTTTTGTCAACGGGCCTCATAAATTTAAACCCCGGTTAAGTGGCAACAATGTCACTTAAGGTGGCAACCCTCCCTAACTTCCACACCACACCATCGGGAGGAATTTTGAGCCTCGACACACATAAACGAGCGTCAATCTCCTCTGCATGACGGGTCTTCAGCGGTACTAGGCTCGAATTAATGATACACGGACCACGAGTCCGTTACCTTGATCACTAGGTTCCCACGGTCAGACATAACATTTTAAGAACTTTTTTTTTCTTTCATGACGAAAGCCTTTAACGTAAGATTTCTTGGCAGTTTTAACTCTATTAGGTTTGGAGTTGGATTGTATTGTTGTTTCATTTATTGTTCATTCTGAATCTTTTAGTTTATGTTCCAAGCAGAGGATTAAATGTGAGGAATTTAGTTGCTATGACGTCAGAAGAAAATAGAATAGGATTGAAATTTTAAGTTGGGGCGGGTTTCTCTGAGAAAACTCAAGTGTACTCCATGTTTTTAGATGGTTGTTCAAAATTACGAGCCTCAAAGATTTCAATTAGATTTCTACCTTTTATGTGCTCAAAATGTCTAACCTTTAAGAGATGTCCACTATCTAATAGTTCCATGAATGATATCAGGGATCAAATTGATTAGAAATAACAAAAATTGCATAAGAGTGAAATAGAACATTTTCAACTCTATTCTGATCTGCGATATAATGTCCATGATTTTAATAAGAGTCAGGATCTCGGGAAACGTCCGCTGTTAATTATACTTTCAAATGTATCATCTATTTCCAGAATATTTAGTATTAATAAAGTAATCAAAAGAACCATTATCACAACTTTAAAAATTCAAAGAGAAATTTATACATGAACAAATTCTATCATTTGTCGTATAGATGTACCAAAATTTGATTTTTCAGCGACATATTTCATGCATATCTGTAATGAGAAAGAAAACCTTTTCCTCTAGTGCCATCGTAAATCTGCCCTTTCTCACCACGAAAACGACCGCGAAATTCTCTTTGGTCATAAATCACATCCTTTAAGAGAGTGAAAATTTATACTCTTCAAAGATAATACTAAAGACTCCCACACGACTTGGGGCAGGCATCGAAATTTCATTATTGGTATTTTTCTAGATACAGTAAAACACGTATAATACTAAAATGCTTAAGGTATCCGACTACGTTCGGGACCGTGATTTTAAAAAGGCGCATAAATGGATAATTTTCATGATATTTAGTGTCGCTTAGATTAAAATACATGTATAAAATTGTTTTAAAGAGATTTTGAAAAAAAAATTTATTTAAATACAATATTTCGGCAAACAATTAATTTAGAATAACCTTTTTTCAAAATGTTCTCCTTTTGTGAAAATGCTTCTATTATAATAATATTTTGCCTGAATATAGCTCAGATCTCTGTACAGAGGCACAACTATGATTTTTGAAAAATGCATATTATTTTCAGAATTACATCCTCTGGAAAAAATTATCGGGGTTCTTTTCTTAAAATATTTCTCCCCTCTGTTGTCGTAAAACATGGATAAACCCACTTCTAAGATATATATTTCAAAAATTCTAGTTGAGCCTCTGTGCAGAGGTCTGAGCTAAATACAGGCAAAATCTTATTGTAATAGAAGCATTTCTACAAAAGGAGACAATTTTGAAAATGGGTCATTCTATGTTCACTTTTTGTCAAAATATTGTACTTAAATAATTTTTTATTGTAATACTTTTCTTAAAAGAATTTTACATACATTTTCTAATCTAACTGACACTAAATATCATAAATATTATTCATTTATACGCTTTTTCAAACTCACGGTTCCGAACGCAGTCGGATACCTTAAGACGAAATTTCGGTTAACACGTTGTTGTTGTTGTTGTTGTTGTTATTGCTTCCAATCCCCTTGGAGCAGGAAAGCCTACACCAAGTCCATTTGACCATTCCGCGTAAAAGTCTCACACACCAGGCCTTGTTCTTCATACAACTGTCGCAGGGAAATGCCCCAGCAGTCCAGAAGATGAGCAGGAGAAGCAAGGAGAGAGCAGGGACAGGTAAAGAAAGACTTTGCCCCTGCACAACAGTCATACTACGCAAGTGACCGCTTCTAAGGCTCTCCAAGGCCGTCTCATGAGCCCTGGAACTCCTGCTCTGTATAAGATAAGCCAGGACTCTTAGCTGCAGTGGTGAGCAGGAGGGTTTCGCCAAGTCAAATTCATTTTATTTCTTTGGAAGAAATGAATTTCCGTATGGGTTAAGACAGTGGAACTGGGGTTAGGGAGATCACATCCCCTACCAGCCAGCTTAACAGCAGCTTCGTTCCCAGACACACTCACATGTGATGGAATCCACTGGAGACATACTTGTTTCCTATGACCAAGCCTAACTAATTTGGATAAAATATCTAGACCAGTACTGTCTATAATTTTTGGCCAATTCTTCAAATATTGGATGGAGCTTTTGCTGTCTGTCAGGAACCAGATACTGTCCTCATAAGAGTTGAGAGCATGACCTAGAGCATCATTAACACGAAACTTCGGTTAACACGAAATAATACAATGGTCTCGACAAATTTCCATGTATTTTTATGCATTTTTTTTCTCTTAATGCGAAACGAAAGTCGCTTAACATGAAAAGATTTGCCTTCTGAAAAATTTTTTTTTGAAACTGATTTTTTGAAACTGAGTTGACACTTAAACGAAAAGTTTGAGAAAGGTTCTGTATTATTGGAGTGTCCTTCTGTATCATCAGAAGAATTCGTTGTGTAGTAGATGATGATAATGCGTGTACATCCCCCATTATGGTAGACAAAGACATTTTGATGTTTCTTCAAAGCTAAAAAAATATTGATGCAAATTCCGAAGACGAAAATGAAATGATAATAACGTCATCCAAAATTAGGAACATCATGAAAAGTATACGCAATTACTAACACGCTCATTCCAATCGTTAAATCAATAAAAAAAATAGACGACATCAAACAAATTGTTGTCAATTTGATACTAAAAAACAATGCAAAGAAAAATACTAGATTATTTTCTAAAAAACTCAATAAATGTTTCGTTTTTCAAAAAACTTGAAAAAATTTTGTATTTAATTTCGTTAAGTTTCTGTGAATGTTTTTGTTTAATTGATTTTTATTAAGTACATGAATATGAAACGTACTCTAATAAATATATGTTTTTTTTTTTCGCAATATCCTTGAACACGAAAAAATATTTCAGTCCCTTCAATTTCGTGTTAAACAATTTTCACTGTAGATTCAATGTTTATCTCAGAATGTTGCTCCAGAAATATAAATAATTTTTTAATAAATCGCACAACATTTTTATAAGAGAGAACCTTTGTGTTTGAGAAAAGGTTGATTTACTCAACAAGTCTAAGCATATATACTTTGATGACTCATTTAGATTGGACTAAATACGCCTATAAAATGTGCGGAAAAAGTTATATATGAATTTGATAAAATATTATTGAAACAAAAATTTGAAAACAATCTAATATCCTGATAACAAGAAATAATGAAATTTATTTTTTCGTGAAAAAAACAAGCAAAGGTATTGGAAAAAAAAACCTTGTGGGTTCGGCCGGGATTTGAACCCGGGACCTCTCGCACCCTAAGCGAGAATCATACCCCTAGACCACCGAACCTGACGATCGAAAACTTATATCTATGAAAATAACATATGAGCACATAGAAATAAATTCCTCTAAGGGCACGCATATGTTTACTAATCGAGCACGTGCTCTTGTTTTTTATTTATACGGTGCTTTTCGGTCATTTATTTCTCGAGCAATATCGAATAATACAATTCTACCTTTATAACCTGCGACTTTTTTCTCATAGCTAGTATTATATTTTTATATTGTAATATTTAATAATTTTCAACCTTTTAAAACTATATGTATAGAAACAATAAGCATTTATAATAATTATAATTGCAGGTAAATTTTCTGGCTTTTCGTTATAGTAGTTTATGAAAAAAAGGATGTTTTCAAACATTGAAGGAAGAGAAATTTAAAAATTACATCTAAGTTCCATTACAGCTTCATGATATAACGTTTCTACGGAATTCCTATTTCATTTTTAATTCCCATGGTAGCTTGTTTAATTGAGAACTTACCTATGACTACCTTTTATTTCAGTTAGTTTTAAAACTACATTTTTTCAATTAGTGATTAATTAATAACACTAGGGAACAAAAAATAACTGTTTGTCTGTTTCCTAGCTTTAAATAGCCTATTTTTACTAATTTTGGGTTGAAAAAAACAATTATGCAAATGAAATTTATTTATTAGTTCTTGTTTTTAAGATATGCAACAGTCCATCCATCAATTTATTGGTAAATTTGAGAGAGAGAGAAAGAGAAGAACAAGACATTACTATATAATAAATACAATAAATAAGTTATGCTAAGAGAAACAGTGCTCATATACTAAATCAGCAGTATTATTTAGTATATTTCCTGTGAACATTTCCTTTTGGATTGCCTCTTGTATGTCAAAGCCCGTGTATCCTTTATAACTGTCCAACAGTAATATGCGAGCATTGACTCATCCCAACGACCCTGATATCTGCGTCTCATAGCTGCGATATCTGGATGAAACCTTTCACTGTGTCCATCGGTTACAGCTCCGCAGTTTTTAGGGAAAAATCAAGATTGGAATGTAAAAAAAATCGATCTTTAGAGACATATTGCATCCTAGGTCATGGAACTTTTGTAGGAGTTTTTTCACTAACTGTTGATAGTTCCCATCTCTTTTTTGCTGCATAGAAATCTTCATACCACATTTTTAATGACTTGGTAGGCTACTTTCTCTTTCCCTTCCAGAATTTGATCAAAAGCAGGGTTCTTCATGATTTTGCATATTTGAGGGCCCACGAAGATTCCCTCTTTAATCTTTGCATCACTCAATTTTGGGAATTTCGATGTAAGGTATTAGAAAACCTATCCATCCTTGTTCATGGATTTCATAAAGTTCATCACTAATTGCAGCTTAATGTGCAGGGGTGGAGGCAGAATGTCATTTGGTTTTACTAGAGAGTCATTTGGGACATTTCTCTTGCTGGATTTCAAATTCCTGGATGACCATTTGTCTTGCATATAGTGCGATTTTTGATCTCTACTGTCCCACAACTAAAGAAAATGGCAGTATTTTGTATAGACTAACTGCATCCCTCTTAGTGAAGCAATGACTTTCAAGTTACACTCAGGAACATTGAAAATAGCGACCCAAGAAGAAAGCATCGGATTGAAATGAAATTTAATACACATAATGACACAGATGAGAGATTCACTTGATCTCAGAAACAAGACAATTAAACGAATACAGGGTGTGCAACTACACAAATACTGGACAACTTCAATAGTGCGTTGGACCACCTCCAACTGTAATACATACCGCCACACGGTCCGGCATTGAGTTGATCAGACACCTTATGTTCTCCTGAGGCAGATGGGCCCACAAATCTTGAACAGCCAACTCTAAATCATGTACAAAATGACACGATGGCATCTGCCGTTTTAGCTGATCCCACACGTGCTCTACAGGGGACAAATCGGGGGAGTGGGCTGGCCATGGAAGATTCTGAAAATGACGTAGAAAGTCTAGAGCAAATCTTGCTGTATGCAGACGAGCATTATCTTGCTGGAAAATTGCCCCTGGGAGACCATTGAGGAAAGGTCATACATGGGGTCGTAGAATATCATCAACGCAACGTTGGCCCGTTCAGGTTCCACACATCACAATTAAAGTGGACCGGCTATCATAGGCTATGGCCCCCAGACCAATACACCGGCTGTGCGGGCAATGTGACGTAGAACATTGTGGGGGAATTGTACCGCTCACCAGAGCGCCTCCACACCCGTACACGGTTATCCTCTGTCCCCAAAACAAACCGGAACTCATCACTAAACACAACCTTTTGCCAATCTGTGACATTCCACATTGATCTGACTTGGCACCACTGTAGACGCAGTTGCCGATTTTCCGGTGTTAAAGAGAGTGCACGGAAAGGGCGCTTGGATTTAAGATTTGCTTCTGCAAGGTGTCTGGAAATTGTTTGTGGAACAATTGCTACGCCTACGTCTGCTCGTATCGTTGAACGAGTCACTGTGGGGTCCACAAGTGCTTGCCGCACGATCCTTCGATCCTCTCTCCTCGTGGTCTTCCTGGTCGCTCCAGACCCGGTTTTCCACGCGTTGCTACCTTCTTGTGTCCACTGCTCTCAACAATTTCTAACGGCACACTCGAAACGATTCACCTGGCCAGCAACACGGCGCGTCGACCAGCCTGCAGTTTTGATCCCGATGATCATTCCTCTCTCAAACTCGCTTAACTGTGAGAAATGTCTTCTAGCATGTTTACCTGGAATGTTTCGCTTACCAAAGTCTTCCTACAATCGGCGGGTAATCGTCCCGTTTATGAATCTTCGAATTTGCGCTGGCTTATATAGCACCATCTTCCTGATTGTAGCGCCACCTCGGCGTATATGAGCATGTGTATTGACACAAAACTTGGATCATTTGCATATCACATTACGCTGTACTTATTTGCAAAGTTTCGCGATTGTACTTAGCTTCCTTCTTGGGTCGCTATTTTCAATGTTCCTGAGTGTATCACAGATCCTGCCATTTATGATCTTCGTATTTTATTGACTCTAGAAGTAATTTCACACTTGCATAAATTTCCTTCACGTGAACGATGGGAATGGAAGGTTGCCGTCATGCAGTAATAATGCTTTCAAACTAAGCTTGGAAGATTCTAAAAACAACCTGTAGTTCATTGGATCTTATGTTCATGAAATTCACTTCGAAATCAATATATGCAACCACACGTTCTTTCTTCTCAAAGAAATAAAGAAGATTCTTTTCACGAGTCCTGTATTCTGTAACCTTGATGCCTGTTAGGAGTAGATTTCATCGCTTAAGTCTGGATGCCAGAAGCTCTGCCTTCTGCTTTGGAGAGTCAAAACGCTCACAAGTTCATTCGATTCTAATTAATTTTGTCAGTGGGGATTCATTACTTGAATAGTGCACTATTGTCTATGTTCTTTATTCTACTGGCGATGTAGGTTACATTCAAGACACATCTACAGAAGTGGAGCGGTTACACGCCCCTTTCGTAGAAGTTAAAAATCCATTCTGAGACAAGTTGTTCCCTCCACCCGCTTCAATGAACATCGCAAAGATCATACACAGTATGTAAAAATGAGTGAAAAATGCAGCTATATATGAGTAAGGAGGAGTTCTGATTCGTGAAAACAAGATCTTATCTGAAGTTTGTATGGTGATTTTTTCACGTTTAGCGGGACAGAATACTTCATAATAAATTATTTTTGGTGTTGCCTAGTGTATTAATAATTAATTTTACAAAATAGTTTCTCTCGAGATTACATTGCTTTCCTTTATTCCGTGTTTTTAGAACTATATTTTAATTGTATTCTCGATGAAAAAAAAGAAGTAGCCTAAATGAATATTCTCTTTTCAAAAGATTTTATCTTAATTTTAAGAATTTCTTACATATATGGTTGAAATATTTATATAGAGATCATTATGGGGTCATAACTCGTGGTTGGTGTTGTCGAGTCGTAAGTTAGAGCCCTGATATCATTAAAGTTTCACTGTAAGAGAGAGAGAAAGAAGAGGTAACGCGTGTTAAATCTGTTTCTTCACATTCAAGTTCACTGGCAAATTTGGTAATAACATCCCAGTTCTTTTTTTAACGTCAGATATTGTCATATCCCTATAAATTTATTCTCGAGCTAAGCAATCTCCGACCGCAATTCTTCAACTGAAATATTATTTTAAGCTTGTTCAAAACATTCATAATAACGCGTTTATGTTTAACTGTAATGGTCATGAAGCCGTGATGGAGAGTGAGAGTTATAGCCAATAGCTGATGCACTATAAAGCTGCAAGGGGGCTATTGGTGACGGACCTCGTAGTTGGGAACCACGGTCAATAGACGAGGACAACACCTGATCTGGTACCTCCCTCTCATAAAATCCACACTACAACATCAGGAGGACCTTTGAGCCTTGACATATTTAACGAGCATCGGCTCCTCTTCACGGCGGTACTTGGCTCGAACTAATGACCTGCCTGTCAACAGTCAGTGACTTTGTGAGGGAATAGTTCCTCTCTCTTGCCCGTCTAAAGGAATGGGAGGAAGGGAAGAAACACTAGCCATAATAAAAAACAATCTATTTATTGATCTTACAAATTAGCAACACCGATTCGATTAATTTTAACCAGAAGAGAATGTCTCGATGCAAGTAATGTACAAGGAAAAACAACGAGATGCACGAATTATAAGAAGACTACAAATATCGACCTCCTTATTTTAGGATTAATCTTACTATCCTAATTGATTGAACACTAATTTAAATTTAGTGACCAATTGTCACTTTAATTCTTTCGCCCATTAAATATTTGAAATACTCTATAAAATTGAGTGCTACCTGCTCAGTAGCAATCTCATCCGATTTCTGGCTTTCTCTCTCTCTCCTTCTCCTCCTAGCTAGCGAGAAACCCTTGAATATACACTGCTCAAAACAACTAAAGGATATTGCAAGTTTTATATAAAATAAAGATATAAACGAAATTTTTTGCCAAAAATGGAAGAAGATAATCACAAATGCAAATTTTTCTGATTTTCAAACTGTGGAGTATGCTAATTTTGAGTTCGACGTCAAAAACGTCGCTTCAGCGGCAGCGAATGAAATTTGACTTTCAACTGAAATGAAGACAAGGATGATCGGCATTCAGTGATTGCTTTTTTCGATGAGTACGATGTCTCAGGGAAGTCATTTAACTGATTCAGAAGCTTGGAGAGTTGTTGGTAGGTTAGAAGGGGGCCAAACTCAAGCCGAAGTAGCGCAAGCCATTGGAGTGTCACAAAGTGTGATTTCCAGGATCTGGAACCGTTTTTTGGAGACTGGAAGTGCAGGCCGAAGACCAGGACAAGGTCGTAGATGGGCAACAACGCCCAATGAAGATCGTTATTTAGTGTTAACGGCTCGGAGACACCGAAATATAAACGCTATTCTTCTCCAACAACACCTTCGCTCGGCTACTGGCACCACGGTTTCAACTCAGACTGTCCGAAACCGGCTCCATGGTGTAGGTCTGTATGCTCGCCGACCGATGGTATGTGTTAGACTAACATCAAGGCATCATCGCGACCGCAGGGAGTGGGCAACAGAACATGTGAACTGGAGGAGAAATAAATGGAGCAATGTTCTTTTTCTGACGAGTTCCGTTTTTCTGTTCATCCGGATAATAGGCGTATTTTCATCTGGAGGGACCGTGGCAGTAGGAATAATCCTGCGTTCGTGCACGAAAGTGTCAGATTTTGCAGTGGAGGAGTGTTGGTGTATGGTGGCATCTCCATTGACGGGCACACAGACCTCTACATCATTCGAGATGGACCTCTGACTGCTTGCCGATATAGGGATGAGATCCTCAGACCTATTGAAGTCCCTTACGCTGCAGCAATCGGAGATGACTTCATTTTAATGGATGATAACTACAGGCCACCTCGTGCTAACCTGGTGGAGGATTTCCTTTTCGAGGAAGAAATCGCACGAATGGAATGGCCAGCGTGTTCTCCAGACATGAATCCAATAGAGCACGTTTAGGACGCTCTAGGAAGACAAGTTGCTGGCCGCCAACCACCCCCACAAACTCTACAAGAACTGGAAAGAGCTATTCTGGAAGAGTGGGACAGAATCCCCCAACTCGTGATTAATAGCCGCATTGACTCCATGCCTCAGAGATGCTCAACGTTGCTGGCCGTCCGTGGAAACCATACCCCCTACTGAAAATGATTTCCTTTGAAGAAAACACCTTTTCTTATTCTTTTTTCTCATATGCACAAATTGTGTTTTTTTTTGTATACAAATGCGCAATAAAATGCATTTTTTTCTGCCAAACATGTGTAATTTATTCTCATATAACCTATTACGTCTGTCGACCATGTATCAATCAGTCGATCATGTATAAAAAGTTTCCCAGCCACAAGATCCACCTAAAACCACAATATCCTTTAATTATTTTGAACAGTATACATAGTAGACCTAATTTGAAAATATCACGGTTTCTTCTTTAAAAGGGTTGGTTTTGAATAAATGCGAATGATAGCCCATAGATTTCCCAACAGGATTAGAAGAAGGTACGCGAGTAGTTTCGTTACGGCTTTGTCTTCTAAGTTACAGCGGCCTACAACTCGGGGTGGCATTGTCGAGTCACAGATTTGAGCCCAGATCCCACTGAAGAACAACCGTGTTGAGAGGCTGACGCACGTTTAATATGTCGTGCCTTAAAGACCTCACGTTGGCATTATGTGGAAATGTGAAAAGCAAAGTGCCATATAAGATGTGTCACTTCACTCTTCTTGATTTAAAATTAAGAGGTCCGTGGCAAACAGCCTTCACGTTACTGAGTTGGTCTTAATATATACTCCCTCAGAGGCATTAGTGTTTGGTTCTTCGACTCCGCCTCCTCCCTCAGTCACCACTACATGGTTTTTCTTTACACCAGTGGCTCCCAAACTGAGTTCCACGGAACCCTAGGGTTCCATGAGCTTACCCAAAGGTTCCACGAGCCACAAAGAAAAAACGAGAAGAAACAAATATGCAATAAAATGAATTCACGTTCTCTAACAAGTTTATATAGTTACTAGAATCTCCATATCTCGTCCTACTCATTAAAATGAAAATTTTATTTATATATAATAACTTTATTATGCAATATTTTTTTAAATTTTATAATAATATAATAAATTAATATTATAAAACGCTTCACACATATATATATATATAATATATATATATATATATATATATATATATATATATTTATACACACTTCATTTACTAGATTAAGAATATTCCATTGTTCACTATCTCGAGTTCCCTGACATAATTTCAACTCGTTAGTTAACAAAATGCCTTGAAAAACTAAATAGTTTTCGAATGGAATATTCACCTTTTTGTATTTGTGGTAATAACATCTATAATGAAGTATAAGAAACAATATTTCAACAAATTTGATGTTATAATCTAAATTTTGCAAGAGCAGCATCTAACGTTTTTAGTTGTCATTTAAAAAAATTTATACGGAATACACGGGTTTTCTCAAACAGCTAATAAACATTTTAATGCCCTTCAAAACATTGCATTCAAGTGAAATATATTTCTCAACGTGAGTGGCTACAAAAACAAAGTATAAAACAAATTAAATTCTGAATAAGTAATGCGATTGCATTTAATCTCAATAGACCCAGACTTCGATATTTTGTATGAGCCTACATGTGGTTGCGAAAAAAAGTACAGCAAGTATCCCAATTATTAAATAATGCATGGAAAAGTGACAATTGTGTGTGTGTGTGTGGATCTCAAATTAATGTTATTAATGAGTAAAATTATATTAAAAAATTATATTATATATTTTATTAATAAATGCAATACTTTTTTAATTGCCTGTACATAAAATGCCTATAACATATTGATCTACTTTAAATATTATTTTGAGATATATTCTTCTGAAAGTGTGGTGTGTGTGTGTGTGTGCGTGTGCGTGTGCGTGTGCGTGTGCGTGTGCGTGTGTGCGTGTGCGCGTGCGCGTGCGCGTGTGCGTGTGCGTGTGCGTGTGTGTGTGTGTGTGTGTGTGTGTGTGTGTGTGATGTTATAATCAAAATTTTGCATCTAACTTTTGTGTGTGTGTGTGTGTGTGTGTGTGTGTGTGTGTGTGTGTGTGTAAATAATGCATGTGTGTGTGTGTGTGTGTGTGTGTGTGTGTGTGTGTGTGTGTGTGTGTGTGTGTGTGTGTGTGTGTGGAATGGGGTTCCACGAAAACACTTTCTTGTTCTAGGGGTTCCACGAAAGCTCTTCCTAGTTCTAGGGTTCCACGAAAACCTTTTCTAGTTTTAGGGGTTCCACGAAAACACCTTCAAGAGTTCTAGGGGTTCTATGAGATGACAAAGTTTGTGGGTACACCACTTGCTTATACAATTCCGTTTATTCTTTCGCAATCAGTTTGAGCGTAGTTTTTGTTCAAATGGGCGCTGACTGTTAATTCTTGTTTTGTTTGATTGAGAAACATTAGTGTGAGAAAAGAGGTCCGAATCTGAAAGCCTGCTTTCTGATTGGTATACTATTATAAGCGAAGGTTCACAGACAACTGACAAAGCTTTGCAATAAAAATACAGTCGTACCTCTGTATAACGAAGTCGCTAAATCACGAAAAAAGTTTGTTACACGGAAAATTCGTTATATAGTGGTTATCTTTCAATTTTCTTTATAAACCACATAAAACAAATTTTTAATTCATAAACACTATTTAATAAAAAAAGTAATTATTCACTCCTTTTTGTTAATTAATATATATTTATTTTATGTATCTTACCTATCAAAAAAAAGAAGAGGAAAAGTTTTTGGACACCTTTATCCACTTTATGAAGAATTAAATTTTTTTCTTTGGTGTTCAAGCTCTTACATTTTCGAGCTACAAGAAACGAAGTTACCTGTACGACGTATCAACACTATAAATAAATGGATACTAGTTCAAGGAGACTGGTGCACGAGACAATTCGACTAAGGGTGAAAGGAGATATTGAAGATGTTTCCAATGAATTGGATAACTGTCTTTAAAGGTTACACTTCTTGGTTGAAGCACCCAGAATACTATTCCTCTTTACGAGTTAAGTGTCTAATAAAACCAGTTCAAGATTTATGACCACCCTAAAATGTGTTAAAAGACAGAACAACTTGAAATGTCCAGAAATACTTCAAAAATAGAGAGAGAAAAAAATTGTATCACAATAGAAAAAGTTCATTACATAGAAAATGCACATCGCTATTTGGCTGTTATTTTACGTAGAAAATCGTCAAGTGTTCTTGGTTCCAGGAAAAAGTTCGCTATATAGAAAAATTTGCAATATAGAGGTTCGTAAAACGGAAATTCAACTGTATTAAAGTATAAAAGCCATTTCGGTTTATTTTTAACTCTTTATTTGTTTTCCTGAAGAGTAATAAAATTGCTGTGTCTATAATAAAAAATAAATGTGTGTTTTTTGGGACTGAGATGCACAAGAGATTTTATCCTTTAAATTATTTGTAATTAATCGAGTTTTTTATTAAATGTATAATTGTGATTTGTAAAAATCTGAGATGATATAGATGAACGTGCGTGTTATTGTGAATTTGCATCAAATGATTTTTCAATAAAATATGTGTACATAAGAACATATTCCCTAACAATTTTAAATATTCGGAGTCTAGTAAATATCTCTTATTATTATCTCAAAGCCATTTAGTACGAAATTAAGAATTAACGAGCACAAAGATATCTCGTTTTCTTATGGAGACACACGAAAGACCAAAACAAGCAATAGAAAATGTTATAAAAAGTATATCCTATTTGTTAGAAGTTTAACGTTTAAAAAACTGAATCGTTTTTAAAAATAATTTTTAACAATTATTAGTAATTCATTTATACATAGTGTTGGTTTTATTTTGTGCGTATTCTAAATTTTACAGTATAAATTATTTTCATTTTTCTAATCAATGATCGTATATAGTGTGTGTGTGTATGTATGTGTGTGCGTGCGTGCGTGTGTTTACACTATCTCATCAACATTGCATAAAGTTTTAATAACCTCTATATTAAAAAAAGCATGCTTCTCTTCAAATTTCTTAGTTCTAAAATATACTTTCAAAATTTAATACATAGGTCATAGCAACTGGAATAAAATATTTCGTTTTAAAAAAGGAACGGTTAATTTATTTCCAGTCAACCATACAGACTCTGCCAAAAAGCTCAAAATTCATTTGAACAATTTTTATTGGAAATTGGATTCTAATCACCCATGAAAAGTTAGCTTCGACTGAATCCTTCTTCCATAAAACTCAAGTTTTTGTGGCAGATTGAGCAATTCATTGGATGGTCTTTGTTGTTCATTGGTCCTTAGAGATTCTTTTTACCATTCATTTTCGAATAAATTTCTTTAAAATTTTAAATGTCTGGAATATTTTGAGCTGTTGAATTATTATTTATGATGTGAATCAAGTTTAGGAACAGTTATCAAATCCAAGAAAAAGAAAGTTATAAACATTTTAAGTTACTATTGTTATAAAGTTTCTATCTTGTCCAATGAATTAGATATCTCGTGCAGAATAGAAATTATAGATCAAACATTCTACTGTAGTATATCTAACCACCCAAACTAATCAGAATTTTGCTCTGATTTCTTATTTAATGTATTGAAATTACCCTATTGTTAGGTTACTTAAAATTTATTTCATGGAAAGCATAGATCACATGATGGTCTTAGAGAAAGATTCTGATAGTTATTTGATCGGGACAAAATAAAAAAATAATACTATTTATTAGGTTTACTTATATTATTATATTTTATAGTATTTTTCAAGGTAACCAGGATATGATCTAGTAAAAAGTAAGTCCTTTTTTATGTGTTAAGGGCTTTATAAAATTGTAAAAACTGTCAAATATACTACAAAAATTTTGTTATTAAATAGCAACTGATCTGAAGATCAAAATTACATTAATATATATTTTATTAATACAAAACATTTTGTTTAATATCTGTATGAAAAGGTAGGATTCTATTATTATGTGGTACTTCTGTAACGCGGTTCGAATATTGAGGAAACCTCTACAAAATATTCTAGAATATATACAGTGGTGGCCAAAATTGTGAACACTTTTAAAAATTGTTATGTTTCTTAAGTTTGTATGCTTACAGAAAATGTTACGTTGCACGAAATACAAAGTTTTTACATCATTTTAAAGATACTTTAATATTGAATTCAATACAAGAATCAAAATTGAAATATTTGTAAGATAAAAAAAGTTGTGCTGCAATAACTATCTATACACAGTAGATGCGGATGATAGCATTGTGTTATTGGTGCTTAGTTGGATAATCTTTATTTCTTATTGCAGATTTATATCAATGTTTCATTGAACAAAAAGCAGTTTTAAACTCTTCCTTCGTTATTACATGATGCCAGGGAACAATTATAGCCTCTATTAGTTCCCTTTTATTTCATGTGTACCTCATTCTGTCAAGAGTTTTCAAACGGTGCCCGAAGTTTTCGATGGATTAAGGTCGGAACGGTTTCCTGGCCAGGATAACAACTCAATAATCTTGTGACGGGCTCACGCATCTTTTCTTTAACATGTCATTTACGTTCTTTGGTTCAGAATTATTGGCAACTATTTTCCAACCAAATCCAAGAAGTGAAGTGTGAATGAAAGATGCAAATGAACAAGCTGTTAAAAATCGGAACTTAGAGTAAACGAAATGGCAATGTAGGGTAATGTATGACAATTGATGTTAGTTTGTGGCAGTTGATGGTAAATAGAGAAAAGTTAATATAGTTCGTGGTTCAAGTCTAAATGAGCTTTACGTGACGGTGACTAGAAGTTATAAGGGATCGAATATATGAAGGTCAAGTTGCACACCAATGCATGCAATTAAGGACAAGATTGAGCATAAGTCACTACCGATTGATTCTCCAAGCTGTAATAAGGTAGGATTGACTGTTTAGTATTAGAATCAGTGATTAGGCGGTTCAGTTATTGATAGTGGTTAGAATTAGATTGTCTTATTATCTAAATATATATATTGCGTGTTGCGTATTTTGCCATCGTAGATTCTCTCATATTAATTATTATAATTTAATTTGTGAAAGGTTTAAGTTGAATATCTGAATAAAGTCATAGTGTTTGATCCGAGTTCTTTCGTTAATCCTACGCCTCTAGCTCGCCTCTCTCTCCGAGAGATATTCTCCCAAGGGGGGACATCACAATCTTAGAACGATATCAGACTTTCAATTACTTTACTGAGGAAAAGGATCAGAATCTTGCTGAAAAATAAATGAAGCTTTGTTGGTAAACAGATTTTTGATGGAATGTAGAAGTTTAAGTTCTAGAATGGTGTCAATGCATTTTCTGACATTCAGTGTCTCATCGATAATATGAAGGAGACTAATACCATTTTCTGATATGCATCACCAAATCATAAAACTATGTGGGTACTTCACAATTGCCTGGAAGCAGTCAGGATGTAGCATTTCTTCTTTTCTACATTTTACACATTTTCAGCCATCACTACCGAATAAAGATAGCTTGGTTTCATTCATCTATATAACTTTGGACCACTAATCATTTGTCCAATTAATGTGTTCCTTTGACCACTGTGGTTTATTTTAGGGCTGCTATAAATTAAGATAAGGCTTTTTCTTGGAAGTCTACCTCTTAGTCTAACATTTGCTGATCTTCTCCTGATTATTTTCGAACTGACAGAGACATCAAATTCCTACAGACAACTGATGACAGTTAATGGTGTACTTTTATCTTAGAGACATAATATTTTTCTTCTTCAGTTATGAATAGATGTGGTGCACCATTTTCGGCCTTTTCCAGCTTTGTTTTTTATTAAATTTGTCTCCTGAAATCTTAAACAAAACTTTCAGTCACAAGATGAAGTCACTGAACCAACTACTTATCTTGCAATTTTAACATAGTAATTACCACTTTTTCATCATAGATCTCTTCAATCTACTCTTTTATTTAATGTTATTGCTTCTTGACTAAATGTAGTTGTTTTCCTCTCCTAGAAATAGTCCTGGCCTGAATCCTATCCAAAACTTGTGGCACCTTTTGTAAACTCTTGTCTGAATGAAGTTCCTATGAAATAAAAAGGAACTAATTGAGAATATCATTGTTTCCTGGCATCATGTAAAAAAGAAGGAAGAACTTAAAGCTATTTTCAGTTGAATGAAACATCGATGGGAAGCTGTAATAAAAAATAAAGGCTACATCACTCGGCTATCATCAGTATCTAATGTATATCGATAGTTATTACAATATAACTTTCTTTGCGTTGCAAATACTTGAATTTGGTTTTTTTTATTGAATTCAGTATTGAATTATCTTTAAAATGATCTGAAAGACTTTGCATTTTGCGCAATGTAACATTTTCTATAAGCATACAAACCTAAAAAAACATAACAATTTTAAAAAATGTCCACAATTTTGTCCATTACTGTGTTTTATTCTAACAAGTTTGAGATTTAGAAAAATCTCTACGCAATGCATTAGAAGAATTTAAAATCAAGATTCGAAATTTGAAAAATTCCCTTCACCAACGGGAGAAGTTTACAAAGTACCTGACTAAAAAGCTCTCGTTTCAATATTGATGGCATATGAGATGTGAGTATAGAATTTTAACAACATTTACCAGAATTTATAAAATCTATTTTCGCTTATGAAATATCGCGTACATTCTGAAACTTTATGTATTTCAGTATATTCTGTGTGCTTGTCTTTTAAGACTACGTTTTCCGGTGGGTTTATTCAATCTATTTTACAAATAACTTTTATTACTTTAATCTTTAGAATTATTTTTTATCTCTGAGCTAGTTAATAAAATAATACATTTTAAAAATATTTCAATCCCTTCCTTAGAGCAAAAATGAAAAATAAAACCTTATTTCATGCATATTAATGTGTAATACTTCTGATAAAAATTGCTTTAGTAAATATATCTTTTTTAGATGCTGAAGTATCTTAGCATGGTTTTATAATTTTTGTGTTATTTCTTTGATTGAAGATTACTCTCAGACAATGTGGGATCAGAATTAGTCACAAATATGGTAGTAGTTTTAATATTTACTTTATTTAGATCGTATAATATATTGTAAAAATAATTATAGGCAAGTAGTGGCCTCAATATCTGAATAACTTGAAAAAATATATGCAATAACATTTGTATTAATCTTATATTTAATTGAAGAATCCTCTCGGCTAAACGTGAGTGCTTTTCACTGATTTCTTAGGACTTCCTACTGATCCAATCTCTCTTATACACTTTATACCTTCAGAATTTGTTATTATTCTCTTAAAGTCTGACTATTTAGCAATCTTGTACTCCAAAGACTAGTTCTCACAAAACGACAGAAGCTCCACGTTAATAAACATAAGACCAGAATCAGAAATTGAATTTGTCCGAGAACTTTTTAAGACAATGCTTGCTCTCAACTCAATTCAGTGCTTGGGTTTAGACAAGAAATCACTAATTGATGAATCTAAATTTTAAATTGCTAATGAAATACTCCGTTACTGAAACTAAAGGTTAACCTACTAACACAGTGTTTCTCAAACTGCGGGACGCGCCCCCTAGGGGGGCGTGATGACCCTAAAAGGGGGGTGAGCATATTGAAAAGTCGAGAACTAAAGATTATTTAAAAAAGTATATTAATTTACTGAGAAAGCAAACAAATAAAAAATAAAATACACATTTACACTTATAAGTATATCAGTACTGCGCAAGGAATTTTATGAGTAATTTAACAATACTAAGTTAAGAACCAGTTTAATAATTACCAGTGTCCCCATAGGCTTGTGATATATAAAATTAAAAATAAAAATTAACATTTATCTTGATAATTTATAATTAATCCCTTAAAAGCCGATTCAAAATTACGTGATTTACTCCCCAATGCCACTGTTTAACACGTGGAGAGGATATCTGGTGTATTGGGGTAGGGGACAGAAGAGGAATAAATAAGTAAATCCTTCCAAACACCACTGTCAAGTTCATTTTATTGAATTCCAAAGCCTTCGGAATACTTTTATGGATAGCAATGCACACAGAAAAAAATCGTACTTAGGAAAGACGTATTTATACGTCCGGTACAATTAACACACTGGCTAAGTGAGACGTTTATATACGCCGGTAGCACTTAAGAGTTTAAAGTAGTACAGTAGGTTTAGCTTCAAAGTATAGTATTATTGAATTCAATACATTGTTATTGTATGGAGGTGGGCGCGATGAAAGTAATGATTAAATATTGGGGCGCAAATATTGAAAGTTTGAGAAGCACTGTACTAACAACAATCAACTAAACGTTTTATCTCTTATCCGAACTCATTAGAACTAATATGCTTATTCTTTTTTCTCTGTAAAAAAGTTATAATAGGTTATAAGGCTATATATAATAAAGGTAAAATAAGGCTTAATTTCCATAAAACTTTCAAGACTGCTACTCCAGAACAGTTTAGAGAAGGAAGCTCGCGAGATACCCCGCTACGAACTGACGCTTTCTCTGCTAATATCCACTGACATCATGAGGCTTTCTCCTGTATTAATCTGTCTGTTCTATTCACTACACTTCCGGCTATCTAGAAATATTTAAAGAGTGTTTTTTTTTCAGGTATAGAAGTTTAAGTTGGCATTACTTTCCAAGATGGCAACCGATTTAACAGCTGTCAAGTGATTTATTCTCAGTTTGGTTTGGCAATTCATCAAAACGATCATCAAGCAAGGTGTAGATTCGTCGAATGGGCCCAAAACGAGATTGCCGTTGTTCCCGATTTTCATAAGCGAATTTTGTTTAGCGATGAAGCGCACTTCTGGTTGAACGGCTACGTCAACAAACAAAACTGCCGCATTTGGAGTGAAGCTAATCCACAAGTGTATGTCGAAACACCGTTACATCCAGAAAAACTGACTGTTTGGTGCGCTTTATGGGCTGGTGGAATCCTTCTTCAAAAACGATGAAGGCCACAACGTTACAGTCAATGGTGATCGGTATAGAGCCATGATTACTAACTTTTTCATTCCTGAATTGAACAATCATGATGTCCAGGAGCTGTGGTTCCAACAAGACGGCGCAACATGTCACACAGCTCGTGCCACAATCGATTTATTGAAAGACATGTTTGGTGACCGCCTAATTTCACGTTTTGGACCTGTGAATTGGCCTCCAAGATCTTGTGATTTAACACCGCTAGACTATTTTCTGTGGGGCTATGTAAAGTCATTGGTCTATGTGGATAAGCCACAAACGCTTGACCATTTGGAAGACAACATCCGCCGTGTTATTGCTGATATACGGCCACAAATGTTGGAAAAAGTCATCGAAAATTGGACGTCCAGATTGGACTACATCCACGCTAGTAGTGGCAGTCATATGCCAGAAATCATATTTAAAATGTAATGCCACAAGATTATCTTTCGAATAAAAAAATTCATGTCAATCGAATAATACATCGTTGTTTTATTGTAATTTAAAGTTCTATACCTCTAAAAAAACACCCATTATTAGGATCCTTATTTGAGGTTTTCAAATTAAACAATATCATAAATTACACCGAGAGAATAATTAAGAGAAATGGGCCTGAAAACCCGCTACACTGCTTTTGTTTCATATAAAACGGTATTTTTTGGAACGTAATAACCACGTTATCCTGGAAGAGTTTTTATCAATTACTTCATTAAAATGATATTTCAGGAAACAGTTATATTTATTTTATGATAACTAGATTCGTAAATTCCACTGCAGCAAAAAGTATGGTCTTGTAGTTAAAGTTTCTAGTTGGAAATTATTTTTCATATATGCTCCCATTATGTTTCGTTTTCGAAAGCTCAAATCTACTAAACTTACCATAAAAGACATATATTATACCAAAATCCCCTTATCGCAACAAAGATCTAAATCTGAATAATAAGATGTTGAACTTTTCCGTTTCTTCCGAGTCAGTTTACCTTTGCAAATAAATCTTCTTTATAAAATAATCTGTATTTTTTCCCAAGGAAGAAAAAACACTTTTTTAAGACTGTACTCAAAACGGGCTAAGAAAACAAATTAAATCTTGCAGTGAAGCGTGGGTTTTTGTAATTCTAAATAAAAAGTAAAAAATTAAATATAAAGTATTTTTCATGCTTAAATGAATTTCAAAAATATAGAGAGATTTACGAACACACATGTTCATCTTTCTTGTTGTATAGTTTATTTTAGTTTCATCTCTTTAAAGAAATGAACAATGATGTGTGTTGAGGTGAGAAGTTAATTTTGCTGAAAATATTTATATAAAATTATTATATTAATGTTTCAGACGAATTTGTTGTTAAATATTGTTCTAAGGGACGGACAAAAGAAATCCTTTGCTTTTCCACAGTGGCATTTACAATTAGTGTACGCACCCATAGAACAGCTACAATAAAATACGGCTTTAAAAACGACAATTAAATGTATCGATATCGATTCAGTAAAACTAAATATGAACATGAATTATATTTTCCAATGTATATCAACGAAATATTCTATTACTTCGTCATTAATTTTTAAATGAAACCAATGTTCAGACGAGCAGTGCCTTCTTTCTATTAAGATAAGAAGTTGCGACAACTGTACAACTTCAAAATAAAATATATGAACTTCAAATAAATATATAACTTCAAATAAATATATATGCATACATGTCTACAAAAAAAATCCATTTAGTAATCTTTAATATGCCTATAATTTTTTTTGAGTATATACTTTTATATTTAATTTCGGATTGATTTTAATAAATATGTATGTGTGCATGTGAATGCATTTCTGTATATGCTTATATTGTTGTTCATTATGGTATTGAATTTGTGTTCATTTTCTCTTCTGTGCATACATATATTTCAAAGTAAATAGTGTGTTCTTTGTAAATATCTTAGTATTTTCCTCTGTTATTGAAAGGCATTACATGTGATTATGGAAATCAGAAAATAAATTTAGTTTTAAATATCTTGTGTTATATATATATATATAATCAACGTCTTTAATATTCAAATAAAGGGCTGCTGGAGGGATGGTTATCCAGTCAGACTGGTATAAATAGCTCTAAACCCTTATTAGGTTAGCTCGACTTCCTTGGTCAAAAAAAAAGAATGATATTTATGCATAAAGAAAATAATAATTTCACGATGGGAACTTGTAACGGGTTCTATCCACGTTTTTATCTAATCCTCTTGGGAAAATTACTTAACTGTTGCATGTTTAATAATCGCTTCCGGTAGAGGAACCGAGATATATGTTAATGATAGTTGCTATTTAATTTCAAGCAAAGTGAAAGAGACGGTCGATGGACGTTAGGCTGCTACAGAATTTAGATTATTATAAATAAGAATAAAAATCCTCGGAGTTTCAGAACGAGGATCCTTCGTCTTTCCGAACATTTTGTTTCGTCAAGCCCGAAAGAGTACCATTACATCGGATCTTAGAGAAAGATAAGTTATGTAATTATTTGTTATAGAAATTTAGATTAGTATAATTAAGTTCACCTCTCCCGTAGTTTAAAAATAGCTCTCTCTCCTAGTAAACTGAAATCAAAATAAAAGTGTTGATTTTATTAGAATATCTGTTTGTTCGGTTTATCTGGTTCGCGACAAACTGTTCAATGCATACTGAATAATTTGTTGATTACCGTATATTCCGGTGTGCACTGCAGACTTTAACACACAAAAAAAATTATGGGTGTGCTTTATACGCCAAATATATAAAAATGATAGCTTTAAAAATAAAGAGAAAACACGAGAGAGAGAGAGAGAGAACATTAAAAATTAGATTATTATATGCATATGTAAATGCTGTTCATTTAAAAAAATGGTATAGTTTATATGAACTTCAATTATTGGATAAAATGAAAAATTCTTCATTTTCACAGAACATAGATTTTTGATTGTGATGCGTATTAAGACAGGGTAAATTTTTATATATTTCAAAAACAAATATAATAAGTACATTTCAATGAAAAAGAATCATAATAACATTCCATTTCTTCGTGATCAATTTTTTTAAAGAAAAGTTTGGAGTCGGCCCCTTAACTTTCTCCCGATCATGATGATCCTTTTTCAGCAATGAAAAAGGTGAATTTGTGACTACAGATAAATTTTTGCTCTGAAGATAATCCAATGAAATGTATTTTCCGAATGAAATTATACTTCTGTCATTAGAACAAAGTATGAAATATGCTTCAAGAGCAGAACATTGCTATTATCTGTAACGATAAATGATAAGGAGAGTATGGTTTACTGTTGCCGTTTAAAAAGAATATTTCTTTCAAATGGTATTTTGTTCAAAGTTGAAAAAACTGCACGGTAAAAGTATTAATGCTTTATAAAATGTTTATTCAGCTGAATGTTCTGGATGAAAACAAAAACTTTAAAATTGACTAACTCCGCAGCTTTAAATGGATTATGTGGGGGAGAAATCAAAATTGCAAATAATGTAAAACTTATGTGAAAATTTAAAAAAAGGTTTAAATATAAAAAAAATAGTTAATTTTTTATGGGAAACAATAAATGTGTTGTTGTTGCACATACTGAAGAGATCAGCAAGGCTAAATTATGTAAAAGACTTTACATATCCTAGGGAAATCTAAAGCCAACAATGAATTTGCTGCAAGATCCTGTATAGAGGGCTCCAGTCTGTCTAGGATATGTTCTGGGGAAAAAAGCTCCAGTGGTACACTTAGTGCAGATAACACAGTTCTTGGCATCATCAGTGCATGCCAAATATCTAAGATGACCATTAAGAAAATGAGCAGGTGAGATTTGGTCCTTGCCATTGCAACCAAGTAATAGAGAACCACCAGAACGATTGACGTGATATCAGTAGTGCTGTGACGGAACAATGCCTGTGGTTTTGTTCTTGCAGTTTGCCCTGGAAAAGAGCTCCAACATAAGTAAGAGATAAAGATGACATTGAAAGTTCACAGGCAGCAGTTAGGGCTTAAGTGTCAGCAATGTCATTACCTTCAACGTCAACATACTAAGAGATCCATTGGAAATGAATCCGATGAGAGAAGGAGAGTCGTTTTAGCTATTACATAATAGTCACTCCAATATTGTTTCCCGCTATGCCAACTAGCCAAGTATTGGATAGAACTTTTGCTATCAGTCAAAATCCAAAGTTAGTTTCTATCAATAAGTGACTAAACTGAGTCAAGGTCTTCTGTTATAGTAATTAGTTCACTGCAAAAAAACCCGACCAAAATCAAGGCTTCTGGAATTTTATGACACGATTTTTTGATTTTATGAAAATTCTATTGCTAGTACTATCTTTATAAATAAAAATCTTCTGTGCGTGTGTTTGTCACTAAACTCCTCCTAAACGGCTGGACCGATTTCGATGAAATTTTTTGTGTGGGTTCAAGTAAATTCGAGAATGGTTTAGATTCACAATTCGGTCCGATATCGCAATTAGTTAAAAAGATATTAATTAAAAACCTTCAAAAAATACAACTCAACATTCACCTGCATTGTTGTAACAACGCTATTGTTATAAACACACACACACAAGTAGTATAAAAAAAATTTAAATCAATTCCTACTTAGATCAACCAAGAAAAAATTTATTTTAGCTACTTTTTATTAAATAGTTGGATTAAAATAAATATGTATATACATATGACAGAATCACAACATTAAGTGGTAATTAATTTTTATTAATTATCATTAAAGTATCGTATTGTCATCCAAAACAATCATGTATATAAAATTTCCTTTCAAAGGAATGCTTTAACACGTGAGAAAAAAACCTTTTCAAATTTTGACATAAGTCGCCAAAAGGGTCGCTATGTCGCCAACGTGGCTGTATTTGTAATTTTTTAAATAATTAGTTTTAATCAATTAATTTTTATTAATTATAATTAAATTACTGTATTGTCATCGAAAATAATCATGTACATTACATTTCAGCTCAATTGAGCGCTTTAAAATGTATTTTATTAACGATTGAAAATTCCTCCCATATAAATAAATAAATAAACAAGTAAACAAATAAAATATGTATAGAGATCGTGAGGCAATAGTAAGAATTGAAAAAGACGCAAGTTGGCGTCGAAAATTGATTTTCAGCCAAACTGGCCAAACCCGGTCTTTATTGTTACGAAAATGCAGACACGCGATTCACGCTTTTTAGCGTTTTTAATTAATATCTTTTCAAATAATCTTTATATACGTAATTCTTCTGTGCGTGTTTATGTAACTGAACTCCTCCTAAACGACTGGACCGATTTTGATGAGTTTTTGTCTGTTCCAGTGGATTCGAGAATGGTTTAGATTTATAATTCGGTTTAGAAATGTTTATTTAATTAATTTTTATTTATAAATTGTTAATCTTGGAATGTTTTACATTGGATCCGGCAGACTGTACTACTATCGCAATACCGAATATTCAAAAATCTTTTATTATAATTTAAGTTGGTCGCGACAGTTACTGCTGTGATCATTTCAGGAAAATATTTTGTCACTTCGTGTTATTATTTTGTTAAAATAAATCGTGTGTTAATTAAATTATTACATTCAGATGTAATTAATGTTTGAAGAGTTTTGAAGTGTGCATAAAAAACTATACATTCTCCAAATTTAGTATGCAATTGAGAAGTGAATATTTTACATGATGAAAATCCTTGCTTTTCTCACGGCCAATTATATGTTGCGAGTTCCAGGGTTGGAAAACCATCGAATTTATTTGTTTATACCCCTCAAGGATTAACCAAAAATATTGTACATCCAATGGCATTAGAATAAATTAAGTTTATGTACAATTTAATAAATATACCTGTTATAAAATAGTTTGAGTCTCAACTTTTTCACCTTTAATTAAAACAAGTTTAAGTTTTTATATTCACACAACATTTATATTTAACTTCGATCATAGTATACACATACTCACACGCTATTGATTGATTGAATTGTGATAACCGTACATGTATAAGGACGTTAGACATTGTAATAACTTTTTAATACAAATTTTACTCAAAACGGTCCAGATTGTTAAAGCTTATTCATAAAAATTCGGAATTTTTGAATTTAAGATGTGTGTACAGGACAACGTCTGTCGGGTCCTCTAGTATATATATATATGTCAGGCCCCAGGCCTGCTGGTAAAATGAGGAGGGCATCATCTTCACAATATTACTTTATTTCGCTTCCATCACATAAAATCTAACATGGCGGACCTTTTGCCGCGCAACCGGGTGGGGTACAAAAGACAACATCTCAGCGAGGAGACACCAGCCAAGCCTTTTCTAGTATGCGTTCGCCTACGTCAGCGCTCGTTGCACCTTTTAACACGCTTATTTACCCACAAATCCTTACGCGATGGTAAAGAGTTCGCTCTATTTTCATTTATTACTTCCTTAATTTTGAATCTAAACTTTTCAAACCTGACAAATTCCCCCTCCGCTGAAGGCTGGCACAGCCAGATTGGCCAATTCTGACTGGCAAGTCCCCAGGGGAAAAAATTATATTACAATGATATCAAATTCCCCAAATGAAATAAAAATCTAGAAGATATAATAATTGTGTAAAAGAGTGGGCTGGTGAATCCTAACATGTACAAAAAAATAGCAATAATGAATAACAAAGTTTCAAAAATTTGGTATAAAACTTTGTGTTACATAGAATTGTTTTCTGAAAAATATCACACATCTAATACTTTCACTATGACTATAATAATAATGAGGTTAAGAAAAAACAACATAAGATAAAGATAGTTCACATTAGACATTCAAAAATATAGTAGTGCTAAACAACATAACATAAGATCAAGTGAAATTCTTACTAAATGTGCATCAATAGTAAACAATGTTAATAAAGTGATAAATGTTGAAAAGTTACAAGTACTTCAAAATGGTATTGAATGTTGGAATAATGAGTACATAAATACATAGAAAGAATAGGTATAGAGTAAATAACATGATTTTAGGAATAATGGTAAAGGAAATACATACAAAAGGACATATATGGAGAGTGACTAACAGCAACATGATTTTAGGAGCTCCCAAAAAAGAAAAGATTACATAACTATAACACAGAAATTTATCAAAATAAACACAACATCAACATTATCAAAATATCACTAGAAATATAAAATGCAAAGAAAAATAAGGGTATTTCAGATATATCAAGTACAGGTAAAAATTCAATCAATGTAATGTAATGTTTCACACAGTCCTGTCTTGGAAAATCAAAGTTCAATGTTCATCATCCAATTATTGTTTATCTCACAGTTCTTTTGTTTATTATTAGAATCTCTACTCAATCAACTCATTTCAAAAACATACAACCATAATAAAATCTTCATAATATCACATACTATATTTTAACTTTCAGAATATACTTATATCACAAATAATCACATTGAAATTCTTATAACACAATGTATCGTATTTGACCTCATCACAATGTTTTCATATAGTCCATAATTCAGTTATTTTTTTAAAAAAAAATAGTCTTCAATAATGTGTTCATTATGAATAAAGATACAATACAAATTCAATTACATTAAATTTTGATTTTCATAATGTAAACAAGTCTTAAATTCAAATTTTAAACACAACTTTTATTATTATTTTTTTTTTCTTTTACATAACAATGCACTTCTTTTAAAATTACAATGCACTTCTTCTAAAATTACAATGCACTTCTCCCCCCAATGTTTGAGAAAACAAACTCTATAACAAATATAAATAAGAATTTAGCATAATTGGAGATTGGATTTTGAATGAAAAGGTTTTAATCTTGTAGAATGAACAATATCTGTTAATTTTCCTGTATATTGATTTGGTTTATCTATTTCATAAGTAACATTTGAGAGTTTCCTGACAACTTTAAAAGGACCATTATAAGGAGATTGAAGTTTACTTGAATTAGGGTATGAGAAATTTTGATATAAGACTAAATCTCCAACTTTAAATTTTGCATCAACATAATGTTTATCATACCTTTGTTTATTTATCTTATGATGCTTAATTGTTCTGTTTACTGCAATTTGTCTAGCTTGTTGTATAGGTGGATAGTTTAATTTTACTTGATTAGGTAATGGCGAATCATATGGCAAAGTTCCAAACATTAAATATGCAGGTGGAAAGCCAGTGACATCATGTGGCGAGTTATTGTATTCATATGTAACTTGTTCTAATAATTTTGTCAAAGGAGTTTTTGTAGTTGAATTAACTTTACATCTTAATTTTGCTACTAATGTCTGATTAACTCTTTCATTCTTTCCATTGCATTGTGGTCTATTTGCTGAAGTTAGTAATTGTCTAATATTATGATGTTTTAAGAATTTCTTAAATTTAGATGAAGTGAATGCAGCATTTTTATCACTTAAAAGTTGTTTGGGGCATTGAATTGAAAAAATTTGTTTTAAGCAATTTGTATAAGTTTCAGAAGTGACACTTTTGAATGGAAATGTCCAAGCATATCTGGTAGCATGATCCAGAACAATATGCAGGTATTTCTTATTAAATCCTCCTACAGTGTCTAGTGAAATCATTTCAAATGGTTCTTCTGCTACAGGAACTTCTTCCAATAATCCATACTTTTTTTTGTGTAGACTTTTTATTCATTTGACATGTTTCACAACATTTAACAAAATTTGAAATGTCTAATATAATGTCTTTCCAGTAGTAAATTGGAGAAATTAATTTTAACATCTTTTTTACACCTGGGTGACCAAATTGTTCATGTGCAGTTGTAATTAATTTTTCTCTGAAAGATAACGGTACTACAATTTTAATTAAATTCTTTTTCTTAACTGTTAATACATCATTAATTTTTATATATTTTGGATCATTAATGTTCTCTGAATTTTGGTATTTAATAATTTCATCAGTATTTAAAAAATGACAAATGGGTGATATATAATGGCATACAGGGTTCCTCGACAACATGTCTGCTTCAACATTTAATTTACCTTTTATATAAACTATCGAATATTCATACTGAGAAAGTTTTAAACTCCACCGAAATAAACGTCCAGTTAAATGTTTTACACTTTTAAGCCATTGTAAAGCAGCATGATCAGTATGTATTGTGAATTTGGATCCATGTAGGTAACAGTGGAATTTATCTAAGGCATCTATAATTGCTAAACACTCTTTTTCTGAAATTGTATAATTTTTTTCATGTTTAAGTAATTGTCTCGAGTGATAAGCTATGGGGTAAAGTGTTCCATCTGGTGTGTTGTTTCAAGACTACGCCTATTGAATCCTGGCTTGCGTCACAAAACACATGACATGGATATTGTGAGTTGTATAATTTAAGTATAGGTTTTGATATTAAACAATTCTTTAACTTTTGATAAGCTTCTTGACATTCATGTGACCAATTCCAAATTGCATCTTTTTTAAGTAATTTATTTAATGGTACTCTAAGTTTTGCATAATGTTTAATAAATTTTTGATAAACATTGATGGAACCAAGAAATCTTTGGAGTTCTTTCACATCTTTAGGTGGTGCTAATTTTCTTATTGTTTCAATATTTGGATTACTTGGGGAATAATGACCTTGTGTTATTTCATATCCTAAAAATTTTATTTTTTCCTGTGCAAACTGACATTTTGATTTTTTAAGTTTAATGTTTTCTTTTTTACAAATTTGAAATATTGTATCTAAATGAGTTAAATGCTCTTCCCAAGATTGTGAGAAAATTATTATATCATCAAAATAGTTTAAAGCAAAAGTTAACTGATATTTTTGTAAAATTTGTCTTATAGTTCTTTGGAAAACAGCTGGGGAATTTTTCCAGCCAAATGGAAGTCTTAACCATTCATAGAGTCCAAAATTAGTTGTGAAAGCCAGTTTCTCTGCGTCTTTTTCATGAAATTTAATGTGCCAATAACCACTTGTTAAGACGAGCGTAGAGAAAAATTTAGCATGAGTTAAATTATCAATTACAAAGTCTATCAGAGGTACAGGGGTGGAATCTTTTCTTGTGATTTTATTTAGTTTTCTATAATCGATACATAATCTTGATCTTTTCCCTTCATCCTTTTTGTATGCTAAAGTTACAGGGGCAGCATATGGGCTATGGGAGGGTCTAATAAAACCTGCTTTTAACAATTCTTCTATCTGTGCTTGTATTTCTTTAGATTCTTGTTGACTGTTTCTATAAGGGTGTAAACTTATAGGAAGGTCTGAGATTAAATGAATTATTTGTGGCTCTAAATTGATACAACCTACATCATACTTATTTTGTGAAAATATGGTTTGAAATTTGTCAAGAAGTTGGGTTAAATCTTACCATTGCTCACTAGTTTGTTTTGGTACTGTGTCCTCAACAACCATGGCTGGGTTAAACAATCTTTTCAGATAAGCTTCAGGGCTGTCTGGTACTTGACCTAACCATTATTATTCTTAACGTTAATATTATCTTCATTATTTGCATTATAGTAGTTCATATTTTGATCATTATTAAGAGTTTTACAATATGTCCCATGATATGTTCTCAACTCACCAACGCACTTATTTACAAATTTAATATTACTTAAATTTTTACCACATTGAAAAATACACACATGTTACGAATACTAATGTCAAGCTTAAATAAATGTAAATATTCAAGTCCTAAAATAATATAAGGCAATTTAGTATCAATTACAAACAAATCTATTTGCTTAGAGATATACATCCAATATTCATATAAACTTTAATTATACCATTGGGATGAATAGTCCCACAAGTTTGATTTATTTTTACATTACTATTTTTTTAAAATTTTAATGTTTTTTAATTGTTTAGATAAATTTATTGGAATTAATGACACATTGCTTCCTGTGTCAATTAGAGTACAAAAGTGCTTGGAACATACCATTGAATCAATAATTAGTTGTCATCCTTGCCTCTGGTTATTTTCGTCATTTCTGGGCGAGTGAAAATTATGTCGATTCTGTTGTACAAACTGCCTAGGTTGACTGTTAAACTATTGCCTCCCACTGACTCTCATCATGTGAGATTGATGTGGCTGTCCATGATTTCCTCTTGATTGGAATCGGTTCCGTGGACCAGTTCCTCTGTGTACACTACCGTCGGCTTGGTTATACCATCGGGTATAACTTCCAGTATCTACCGGTTTTCGGTCTGCGCTGTCCGGTGTTACTGCGATTAATTGTCGCATGGTTGAGATCCATTCGCAGGGTGTCGAAATCTTCTTGATAACTAGGAACTTTTGATATTGAATGGGACTGGATAATGTCATATGTTCCACAATGGAACTGTCATCATAATTTAGTTTCTTCCCCAACGAAAGTTTTTCCGTAAAAAAGGAAATTAATTCTTTAGTGTCGTTTAATTTTAGCTTTTGAAATTTTCGAATATCCTCTTGTTTCGTCGCATCGAAAACCGTCATTAATAATTCTTTGCTTTCTTGGTAAGACTTTTCAAATAATTGGTTTTCATACCAAAATTTTAAATAGACTCCCGTGAGATATCTAGGAATATTTTGCTTCTTCCATTGCTCGTCTTTTTGATATTCCAAACATTTTGTTGATCAAAACAGTCAAGAAAACTTTTAAAACTGCTAAACTTATTAGTGTCAAATTCAGAAAAAAAGAAGGGTTCTTTGGATACGTTGACTGGTGACTCCTGCCGGAAAGAGTCGTCCTCCATGGTAGTATCGTTTTCAATGCAGTTGCTCGTTCGAAAAAAAAATTTGAAGTTAATTCGTTTGGTTTCGGGGCATATTTGTCGGTTCCTTAAGTCATCCTGCCGGCTCTTGTCAGGCCCCAGGCCTGCTGGTAAAATTAGGAGGGCATCATCTTCACAATATTATTTTATTTCGCTTCCATCACATAAAATCTAACATGGCGGACCTTTTGCCGCGCAACCGGGTGGTACAAAAGACAACATCTCAGCGAGGAGACACCAGCCAAGCCTTTTCTAGCATGCGTTCGCCTACGTCAGCGCTCGTTGCACCTTTTAACACGCTTATTTACCCACAAATCCTTACGCGATGGTAAAGAGTCCGCTCTATTTTCATTTATTACTTCCTTAATTTTGAATTTAAACTTTTCAAACCTGACACACACACACACACACACACACATATATATATATATATATATATATATATATATATATATATATATATATATCTTGTTTAAATTTTAAAAGGTATCCGAATACGTTTGGAACCGCGATTTTGCAAAGCGCATAAATGGATAATTTTCATGATATTTAGTGTCACTTAGATTAGAATATATGCATAAAATTGTTTTAAGGACATTTTGACAAAAAAAAATTATTTAAATATAATATTTTGGAACAATAACTTAGAACAATCTTTTTTCCATATGGTCTCCTTTTGTGGAATAATGCTTCTATATTATAATAATATTTTGCCTGTATATAATTCAGACCTCTCTACAGAGGCTCAACTAGAATTTTTGAAATATATAACTTAGAAGTTGGTTTATCCATGTTTCACGACAACAGAGGACAGCAATTTTAAGAAAAAAACGCCAATAATTATTTCAATTGGTGGTAACTTTGAAAATAATGTGAACTTTTCAAAAATTCTAGTTGATCCTCTGTAGAGAGGTCTGAGCTATGTACAGGTAAAACATTATTATAATAGAACCATTTTTCACAAAAGGAGAACATTTGGAAAAAAAGATTATTCTAATTTAATTTTTTGCCAAAATATATTTAAATATTTTTTTTTAAATCTCCTTAAAACAATTTTATGCATGTATTCTAATCTGAGTGACACTAAATATCATGAAAATTATCCATTTATGTGATTTTTTAAAATCACGGTTTCAAACGTAGTCGGATTCCTTAATCATTAATAAAATACTTTGTATTCATCCACTCAAGTTCAAATACATTTTTTTAACTTTTAGTGGATGACGCGATGTTAAAGCAGTTTTTTTAAATATTAGTTTTTATAAAATTTAGTTCTACTTAGTTAATTAATAAATAGTAACAAACAAAAATAATAGTCCAACACCATACATAAAAAAGAAAATCGGTGTTTGTGTCCCCGTAACGCAATGGATAGCACTTCGGATTTCTATTCCAAATGTCGTAGGTTCGAATCCCACCTGGGACGGCTATAATTTCAGAGAAAGTGATTTCTTTTTACTATACTATTTTTTTTACTTTAATTAAGTTTAATTAGTGTATAAATAGTATGATAATACTAAGAATAGTACTATATCTTATATTGCAAGGAAAATCACTTTCTCATTTTTCACTTAATATTGTGATTCTGTCATATGTACATACATACTTATATTAATGGTAATCATTTAATAAAATTAACTAAAATAAAAAAAATTGGTTGCCCTAAGAAGGAATTGACTTTTTTTTTTCAATATTAGGTGAAAAAACAGAAAGCGATCTTCCTTGCAATTTTTCATTTTCCGTTCTATAAAGGGTGTTAGACTACTTTTTTATGTTTGTTACTATTTATTCAATAACTAAATTTAATTATTCCAATAAAAAATAGTATAGTAAAAAAAGAAAACTTATCCTCAGAAATTATACCAACCAAGGCGAGATTTGAATCTACGACCTTTGAATTAGAAGTCAAACTCGCGCGCGCGCTACCTAATACGCTACAGGGACACAACGAGCGGTTTTCAATCAATTCTATATATACTGTTGGACTATTATTTTTGTTGTTATTTATTCATTTTTTAATTTAATTAATGAACTTATGTTTTGAAATAACTGCATTAACATCAAGTGTAATCTACTACAAGTTTTAAAAACTGGATTTGAATTTGAATGGAGGAATAGAAAGTATTTTGCTAACAATTGAAAATTTAAACAAGATATATATATATATATATATATATATATATATATATATATATATATATATATATATATATATATATAAGTAAATATATATGTATAGGGAGAGATTAAACTAGTAGTAGGAATTGGAAAAGAGAGTAACAGTACTCCAAATTTAGAATGTTTTTAATCCTAAAATGTGCAACTTCATGAAAAAAATCAAATAGTTGGTAAATAGTTTTGTCATGATATGGGTATCGTTATAAAGGGTGTTTTTTTAGAGGTATAGAACTTTAAATTGCAATAAAACAACGATGTATTATTCGATTGACATGAATTTTTTTTATTCGAAAGATAATCTTATGGCATTACATTTTAAATATGATTTCTGGCATATGACTGCCACTACTAGCTTGGATGTAGTCCAATCTGGACGTCCAATTTTCGATGACTTTTTCCAACATTTGTGGCCGTATATCGGCAATAACACGGCGAATGTTGTCTTCCAAACGGTCAAGCGTTTGTGGCTTATCCGCATAGACCAATGACTTTACATAGCCCCACAGAAAATAGTCTAGCGGTGTTAAATCGCAAGATCTTGGTGGCCAATTCACAGGTCCAAAACGTGGAATTAGGTGGTCAACAAACGTGTCTTTCAATAAATCGATTGTGGCACGAGCTGTGGGACATGTTGCGCCATCTTGTTGGAACCACAACTCCTGGACATTATGATTGTTCAATTCAAGAATGAAAAAGTTAGTAATCATGGCTCTATACCGATCACCATTGACTGTAACGTTGTGGCCTTCATCGTTTTTGAAGAAGTACGGACCAATGATTCCACCAGCCCATAAAGCGCACTAAACAGTCATTTTTTTTCTGGATGTAATGGTGTTTCGACATACACTTGTGGATTAGCTTCACTCCAAATGCGGCAGTTTTGTTTGTTGACGTAGCCATTCAACCAGAAGTGTGCTTCATCGCTAAACAAAATTCGCTTATGAAAATCGGGAACAATGGCAATCTCGTTTTGGGCCCATTCGACGAATCTACGCATTGCTTGATGATCGTTTTGATGAATTGCCTAACCAAACTGAGAATAAATCACTTGACAGCTGTTAAATCGTTCGCCACCTTGGAAAGTAATGCCAACTTAAACTTCTATACCTGGAAAAAAACACTCTTTATATATATTCCACCAGAAATAAAAATAGGAGATGAAGGGTTAATAATGTAGCAAAAAGAAACTGAAACTGATTAAAGAGGGAAAAATGCAGATAATAGAAAAGTGACACAACGTATTGACATTGAGATTTGTTTGATTTGAGCGCCAACCTGCTGGTCGACAGTCACTATTAACTACTTAAGCAGCTCCGGTTTTTATTTAAGCACTTTTTTTCCTGTCCTTAGTTGATTGCGATTTGCGAGTGAAAGAGTCAACGCAAATCCTAAAAGCAAGTTATCAATGTATTTCAAAAATTATTTCTATATTAATTCAAATAATTTAAACAAAAAGAAAACATGTTAAATTAGAAGAATACTAATGCTTTTAGAATGCTGTTACATTAAAATAAATTGAATTTAGTCTCACACAAATGTATTCAACAGAAAAGAAATGTTTTAGCCTTTGATAAAATGGTTTGTCATGAAACAGGTTCAGCTCTCTTGTAGGTTTGAGAAATGGTAAGAATATTTTTTTAAAGAAAGCGAAATAATCACACAATGCAGTGCAGTATCAAAATCAATTGGTCTCAAACCATGCCGATAAGATAAAAAAATTAGGAAGAAATAATTAGGTTTCACAAGTGGCGGTTTTTAATTAACTTAAAAATCTGAAACATTAGATTCTATATACAATAATTTATTTGAATTCTTTATATAATAAATATAAAGTAAGTTTTGATTTAGTTCCAATTTTAGTTTCCTCAATGAGTGTTTTCGATCCCAACAAAATTGTTAGTTATGCAGGGTGTTTATGGGGTACAGAGACGACTCGAATAAATAAGAAATAAAAAGGGGCCCGGCCGGGATTTGAACCCGGGACCTCTCGCACCCAAAGCGAGAATCATACCCCTAGACCACCGAGCCACATCGTTTTGTATCAAAGTGTACATTGCAACAAAAAAATAGTGATCAAAAGTCACCATGTGTGTTAATATTTGTACAGCACACAGGTGTTTTAAAAATAGGAATGAGTATATACATATAGGGCATGTTGTACTTTCCGAATACATACAGTGACGCAGTATCTACTGGCAGTTACATCTGATAATACTAATATTTTAAGAATATATAGGGGGCACTGGGCAAGATGACTATGTTAACATTTTTGTTGTTTATTCATTTATTTTTAAGGATAAAAAAATTAATCTTACTTGAAGTGTTAGAGTATTACTTTGTAGTATTAAATATATTACAATTTAATTTTTTAAATAAAAAAACACAAAGGATAATTTTATTTTTTGATAACCTTAACAAATCGTCGTCTTGCCTTAGTACTGGGGTAAGATGACTTTTGCCTTGGGATGACAACATTGTGAATAAGGTTGAATATATTCTATCTTTTGAATATGGTTTAACAAATTATAACTTTGTTTTTACATCTTACAAAGTATCAAACTAAGCGGGATGCATTGTAACGAAATGTTGAAGTTTTTAGTTGTGCAGCTAACAATAGTCACAAATAAAAGTGCCTTTTTCATAATTGGAGCATTCCTCCTGTTACCACTCTTGGCATTTGCAACACTGGATCCGTTCTTCTGTTGGAGGGTCACAATATTTCTCTTCACAAGCAGCAGAGGTTTAGCTACCACTGTATCAGCCGTATCAATGATACGGGGCCCCATCACGTGTAAGCAAAAATTCGTAAGCTATTAAGAAACCGAAAAGACGGCCTTCGATACAGGTCCCACTCAGGACTAGCTACAACAGTGACAAGCAGGACATCTTAAAACACCATCCTTTGAAGTTGATGCAACTGGACTGTTTAGCCTGGTTTTTATAGACTTAGGCCTACAAGAACTTTTAATTTGAGTTTTTTTACTTCCTTTTTTTAGCTGCACGAGTTCTCTTCTCTGTTTTCTTAAAGTTTTCTGTTCTTCCTTCTGCTTTCACCTTTGTTCTAACATTTCTTTTATGGGTGAGCTTGTAAGAATGCTTGAGCTCTCTTTTTTGCTTTTAATTTTTTTTCATATTGTGTTGCTTTAGGTAATGGTTTGAAATAAAAAACACAAACAGACTTCTTTGGTGCATCGCAATCAGCATTTGCCATAAGCTCTGGTTCTTCTGGAGGGTTTATATGTTGGTTTTCTACTACAACGGTCTGAGGATTACCACTATTTTTCTATATTTTAAAAACGACCACCATTGTGGGTGTAGCTTGCAACTTCGAAAAGTGTTGCCAAGGCGAAACCCAATCGAATGGTACTGGTCATGAAGGAATAACATTGCTAGAATCAAAGATTTTGAGGTATTTGTTTTTTTGGCCCCGATAGGGGAGCTAGGGGGGCTTAGCGGATGGCAAAAATTTCTTTCACCACTCCCTTTAGAACGACACATTCCCCGATCCCATGCACCCCTTAGCCCCAGAGGAGATAAAAGCGCAAGGTTGAGCGGACAAACACAGACAAACAAGCGTTTACAAGATTTAATAAAATGGACAACGCTATTAGTTTAATAAATTTCGAAACACAGGACAAGATGCCTAGCTCGTCGGCTTGCCCCAGACTGTGTGTTTAAAAATATTCGTTTTCATTGCCATGAAGCAAGGTGATTAATTGACATTTATTAATGATAATAGGTAGTATTTAAAATAAGTACTCATAAATATCAAAGAGAAATGATACATCTTGTATATATCTGTAACAGAGCTTATTTACACATGCATAAAAGTTATATCGTGGCAGCAGTAAACAATCAAAGCTTCACAACTAACACAAAAATGGCGATTTCAGCTTCTCTATATCATTGTTTAACGAACGGCCAATAGGAGAGCCAATAGTGTCCGGTTGATCCTGCCACCTAGTGAAAAACGAAAAAATTAAGACATTCGCCATCTTGCCCCGGTCTCCCCTATTATCTATTTTCATCTTAACAATAAATTAAATTCCATTTTGTGTATTAGTGAATCTTTTTTCCTAGGGTTTATTACTCCTTTTCTCCTATGATGCATTTTTCAGTCCCCAAATGATGAAATTACACCTTAACATTTTAATACATCTTAAGAGATTCAATTTGAAATATTATCTGCATATTTCTTTGAATAAAAATTGTATATCACATGAAATATTGCAAGGACTACATGTATTCACACAGAAATGTATTCTCCAAACTAGAATATACTCCTTCTTTTCCTTCAGGACTTTACATTTCTAGTAGTTTTGACTGGAGAAGGCAATTCGCGACAGACATGTTGTTTAATTCCAAGTGGCAATAGCCATCGACTTGAAAGACGAAAAATAACTGGAATAGCATAAAGTCATTACTTGTCATGTTTATAAAGTAAAACAATTCATAAAAGTACTTTGGATGATCATTATTGACAGTTGGGGCTTTGTTTCTTTTGCCAGAGCACTTACTATATGAAAATGAAAATTAATGAATGCATAGTATACAGCAGGAGTTCTTAACCCCATGCCCGGCTACGCCAATGGGCTCACGAAGCTATATTTGTGTGCGTCTTCGACTGTCCGCTATATATTTTATCAGTAACAACCGTGGGCAACCCAGTGGCGTAACGTGCACCCCCGCAACCCCGCATCGTGGGTGGCCCAGTGTTCCAAAGGGGCCAAAGGCCTGACTGACGCAAGTACCTACCCTTTGTAAAATTCAACGTGGGGGCCCAAAACCTGACTTTGCAGGGGGCTCAAATGTTCTCCGTTACGCCACTGGGGCAACCATCATACTTTTAGAGATAAAATATAAGCCGTAAAATCACTATACTGGCAACATTGTTTTGTTACTACTAGTACTGGTATATATAAACTCATTCAATCTTCAAATTAATATTTCTGAAGTTGCAAATTCCTTAGAAAAAATTATTCAGGAAGAAGCATCTTCAACTCTAAAAGAGAATTTAATTATTCAGACTGATATTGTATTAAATTCGAGTGGACTTAATGAAAATATTTTGAATCTAGTCGAAGATAAAAAAAATATCCCTTTTTAAAAAAAAAAGGAGCTTACAAATTAAAATCGTGTTCTGAGTGTCCACGTATTTATGTGAATCGTTGTTTTCAACTATGAACACAATTGAATCAACAATCAGATATTGACTTAACGATAGCACATCTCGAATATGCTATAAGATTTGGAATATCCTTTTAGACGACTGACTTTGAAAAAATTAAGGGATAGTATAAAGTTTATTTAGGATATTGCTTATGATTGCAATAAAGTAAAGAAATATTAAGAATCCCTATCCTCTTTTTCACTGCACCCTCTAGCAATTTCCTGTTTGTCAGATGTGGCCATACGGGGAATAACGTTGAGTACCTCTGGTGCACATTAGTTTACCTAATCAGACACCTCTCAGAAAAATACTATATGAATGCATAAAGCTGTCTGTAATGAAAATTAAGCAGTCAACTTTGCAAAAACTGAAAACTTTTCTGCGCGTGGGGGGGGATTTTGATCTTCAAGTATGTTGACGAATTATTCGGACTACAGTGTTATCGAGTGCCCAGTTTTCGAGACTTACTGTATTTTAAATGTCTATTTTTTAAAAAGAGCATTATTTGAAGTAAAAAGAATGTTAGGAAGAAGTAAAAAAAGAAATTACAGGTTTTTAATATAGCATAAAGCATAATTTTATTGTTTATCAATGAATTCTTCATTTCACAATTTTTAGAAAGCTATAACTGCAATAATTACACAATTGAAAACATCAAATATGACTAATTATTGCAGGAAAAAGGAATTGAAGGTTTTGAATACTACATAAAGCATATTTTTGTTGCTTTTCTTTGAATTCCTCAATTTAATTTTGAAATATGTACCTGTTATTACAAAAAATTTTGAAAAATCCTAATAAAATAATTATTTTTATAGATATTTAAAGTATTAGAATATGTGAAAAATTATTTCAATAATTCTAAAATATGTAATCAGATTTTGAGATTTTAAGAAAAATTTTAATATCAAATGCATTTTGAATTTTCTCTAGGAAAATTAATACATTTCACGCTTAATTATAAACTGTAAAAACTTGCATTCTTTATATTTACTTAAAAAAATACAAGGAATAATCCCTAAGAAAATTTATATCTAGTTAAGTGACGAGTAATTTAATTTAGGAAAAATTATAAAATAGTTAAATTAATTTTGAAAAAGTATGAGGAAAAGAAATCAGTTTTCCTCTTTCACTTTAAATATTAAAAATAAATTTAAAAAATAATTTACTTGTGTACTAGACGCTTAAATTATAGTAGTTTGCTGTTAGAAATGTCATTTATAATTTTATCATGGCCTCTTCATGTGATTTTAAGCAATTCAACATACACTCACATTATATACGCTCATATACTCGTAAGTAAGCGTTAGTCTAATTTTGGAACTCCCCAAGTATCATTCTGCATATACATTAGAATATTTGTATACCACATTGGAGACAACTGCCTTGCGTGGTAAATTTTAGTAGAATTAAGGCTCAAGCCCTAAATCTAATTTGGATAAAGTCAGCTATTCTGCATGCGCAACTTTAAACACATTCTCCTTTAATTCTAATACTAGACTTTTAGATCACGCGATTTAGGTTGAACACCAAGTGATTTTTAATGGACAATTCATCTCATTATATTCAGAGATTTTTCAATATTCGACATAGCTGAATGTAAAAAAAAATTACTTCCTAATATAAATATTCTTTCTTTATTGAGTGGGAGAATATTAACGTCGCACTATTCTAGTTTTAGTGATAGACCTTGTAATTTTGAACCATGGTCAAGTGACGAGGACGACACCTGAGCTGGTACTCCCTCTCCAAACTTCCACACCAGCGGGAGGATGTTTGACCTCTTGACATATTCAAAATGCATCTCTTCCCTACACAGTGGGTCTTCAGCGTTATTTGGCTCGAACTCATGACAAGCCGGTCACGAATCCGTTACCTTGATCACTAGGCTACCACGGCCACCTACCACTAATCACCTTCAATTCGTCATTTATTAAGTCCCAGAATTACCATAAGTTTTCGAAAATAATTACATTGTACAACAGAGCAATGGTCCCCAATCCCGGTCGGCGGGCCGGCCCGTGGTTCAAATGGTACCGGGCTGCCCAAGGAACATTATTTCCATTTCAGTGACTGTGTTGTATTTCTATCGGGTTTGTATGATTTCCCATGAAATCACTTTATATTCATTTTTTGTTGTAACTGTACTTTATTCTGAAGGCATATTTAAATACAAATAAATTAAAATTATTAAATAAAAACAATCGCGATAGTATAATGTATCAAATATAAACTATCAAACTAACATAAAATTATCGAACTTCATCATACATTTAACATTTAATGAAGTAATTTAGACGTTCTAAAAAGTGTGTATGTGTGTTATACGGTATCCAAATATCCATTTAACAATTTTAAAAAGTTTCAAAATTACACATTTTTCCTGTTTTTTCTTAAATTAAAGTCAAGACGTCAGAGGTTAGCGCTTCATTTCTATGAATATGGCAAATAAAAATGAAAATAAATACTACGTGTTAACATTTGCATCCGTACACACATATTTGATGAAACATTTCTTTCCTCTGGAAGTCATCCAATTATTTAAAACCTAATTAGTCTCTCCATTCTCAAATGAGATATGAGCATTCTAAAAATTGGAATTTGCTAAAGCATCTGTTAGAAGTTGCAAACCGGAAAGAAAAAAAAAGAAACAAAATAGTTATTTACTCTGATATCTCTTCACATTCTAAATTATAATTAAAGACCCTAGTGTAATTAACTCTTGTTAGAAAATAATTCATATTAATAACCTGCTTCGTTGACATTAAGATGTTTGTCGTGTGTGTGTGTGTGCGAAGTAATTATTCACGTTATGGCAAACACAACAAATACAGCCTCAAGGGGAAATAAATAAATAATTTTCTTGCTTCTATCTAAAACCCTGCTCGTGTGAAAATTTAAGGAATTGATGTTTAAACAATAATTGGTATTATCTCTATAAATGAATAATTAATCATTTTTTTTTGGCTTTTGATGAAGTAATAAAGATACTAAAGACGGTTAATTCTCGGTAGATTTTCAGAAACAATTACTTATCCAATGGTTCGAAGGTATTTCGTTGTATTCAATTAAATGGAAACTGTATCCCAACCTCAGATTCCTTACCTACTCACTAGTAACGAATCCAAATGGGAAAAGGTATGTAGAAAGCGAAGGATGAGTGTGAAGCACGCATAAATTTTTCTCCTTAAGGAATTGTGCTTCTGTCGCGAATTATTCAACAGAAATACAAAAATTAGTTGGGCGATGACTTAATTTAATGTTTTTAAATTTTGATATAAATATTTTGGTTTGTGATAATTATTTAGCGAAACTGTTGGGGTGAAGCGAGTGAACTATTTTTTCTGTGTGACCCGCCCACGCGCGTTTTCCCGCTTCACTCCCACGCATTCCTTCTAAGGGGTTTACTAGCTGACCGGTCGCTGTGTGCTTTTGGTCAGAATTGCTGTGTGCAGTATCCGTGATCGTTTTTCGTGTTTGTTTATAAATAAATGTGCTGTCCCAAGATACTTGTGTGTGTGTGAGTGGAAGTAATTTCACAAAAAGAGCAGCAGAAACAAAACAGAAATTCACTTAATTAATTTGTAATAATTTTAATGCCAGGTCCACAAAACAATGTTCTTTCGAAATAAATTTTACTTGATTAGTTTTAATTTTACGTGGTTAGCAGGTTTTATTTTCCTAACTAATGCAAAAAAAAATATACATCTAATTCGTACCATTCTCAGCCTCATGCCAATTTTTAACATTTAAGTCCACTTAACACACATACAATAAAGAGATTAATATTATACTATAAATATTACTATTTAATTTTAATTTATTGATTGATTCATACTAACGTCTCATTGAAATAACCAGAGCAGTTTCTCAAACTGTGGGGCCCGCCCTTGGGGGCGTGATAACTCTACGAGGGGGGCGCGAACATATCGAAAATTTGAAAACGAAAGATTATTTTAAAAAGTTATTAATTTACAGAAAGTAAAACAAAATACATTCTGGCATAATAAAAAATAAACATTTACACTAATATATTACATTTATAAATGTATCAGTGCTACACAATGCATTTAATAATTAATTTAGCAATACTAAGTTAAGATCAAGTTTAAGAATCACCAGTGATCTCATGGGATTGTCACATATAAACTTATACACAAAAACTAACACTTATCTTGATCATTTGTACGGTTTACAATTAATCCCTTAACTGCCGATTAAAAGTTACGCGATTCGCCCCCCGTTTCCCACGTAGGCGCGCGTTTGTGATGTATTGGGTGCGGGTGTGTATTGGGGTGGGGGAGGGGGAGGAATAAAGAAGCTAATAATCTGAAATAAGTCAATCCTTCACAAACATTGTCAAGGTCCTTTTATTCCATTTCAAAGCCTTCCGAATAATTTTGTGAATAGCAGTGTACAGAAAGGATCATACTTCGGAAAGACATATATATACGTCCAGTTAAATCAACGCTTTGGCTGAACGAGGCGTTTACGTTCGCCGGTGGTACTTAAGATGTTAAAGTCATATCATAGTTTTAGCGTCAAAGTATAGTATTACTGAATTCAATACATTTTTATTGTATAAGGGGGAGGGGGGGGGAAAAAATTATGATTGAATATTGAGTCGCGAATATTGAAACTTTAAGAAGCACTGAACCAGAGGACTACTACCGAGGTGCTTTGTTACTTTGTACATCAGTCAAGTGTCGAATACGACGATTGAGATGGCACCAAATGATGCTGACGAGAGAAATTTGAACCGTGTCAAATTAAATATACATCAGACCTTCCACACAACGGTCTTTTTTGGAATCACGGCTCTAACACACGACTCTACAAAAACAAAGACCTTTCAGTTACCTCGGCTACCTAAATTATTGTCATCGATCATCAAATAACTCGATAGTTTGCTTATTAACGTTGCACCTTGAAGAAACATGAGAGCTATTGGCGATGAACCTCGAAATTCTGAACTTCAGTCATGTGTGTGTGTCGCGACTGATACCTGAATCTCCCCATTAAGATCAACAAATTCGGAGTACTTTTTAACAAAATAGCATATGTAAATATTATAAATGCTGTTTTAGGACTAAATAACAAATACTAATATTCATAAATAACAATATTTAAAATAAATTACTTAAATTTTAGAAAAATCACAATTATAAGTGAAAGTTTAGCAATATTTGTGAAAAACTTTAAAGCAGTTAGAGGAAAAAAGTAATTACCTTTTATTAGTAAGAGTTTTAATAAAACAAATTAGATGCGTTTATCCAGGAAATGTACTAATATTTTAATAGTTTATTAAAATTTGGAAATTTTAGATCTGATTGAGTAAACATAATAAAAAATGTGACATTATTTATGAGACCATTATTTAAATAACAAGCGATAACTCAAAAAATATTCATAGAATAAGAAATATTTTAGTACATTCTCTAAAAAACACCAATATCAGGGTCAAGAAGTTTTATAGAAATACATTTGTAACATTTTGAGTTATCAAACTCGTCATTATAGGTTTTAAGCAATTTAAATGCCTACTTCTGGTAGATGAAAGACCCAATATCGATTTTTCTAACTTTATAAAATTGATTGTAACTTGGCCTCTAGGTAGCGTAGAAACAAAAAAGTATGTTTTGTAAGGCCATATAATAAAATAAAAAATAAAAATATCTGTCTTGGCCGAATTTGGTCATTTTTAATTGTTCAGATACCTTAAAGCCACGATAGATTTAACACATAAAATCCAATTAAAACTGCGAGTCTGTAAAACAAAGACTAGCATTAAGTCGATTGTGATCGTTTTAGGACCCAAGACGTTTTGGGATGACCGCCTAAGACGCGCGTACTAAAAGAAACATGTTAATGGAACACCGTCTCGAGCTAAACTGGAGAATCGACATTTCACAATCGATGCGACTGTAAACAAATTATTCGATAAATTGGTAGACGACACTTGTACCTTCAATGGAAGCGAACGATGACGCTTAACGCATTTGCTGCGATGTAGGAGAAAAGAGTGATCACACAACGATGCCAGCCATAAAAATGAATTTTTCCCCACCAGCCGACCGTAGGGGATAACAAATGTTATTGATCAATTTTTCCCGTGATAACATGGTATTGGATATTGAGACATCCTCCTACATCCCACGCTTTCACGGAATTGGTTTTTCCAGTTGATACCATGCCCCGCGACGGCGAGGCAGCGAACAAATGTAAGTACATACGTCAGTTTCAGATTCATCGGTTCGCGTATGTTCTCTGCTCGCTACATTGAATTCGTCCACGCTCCAAGATCTAGCAGTCGCTCTCATAGTGGTTTAAGCATTCAACTTTTGACAATTTTGTGTTACTTGTGTTTTTGTTGTAAAAATAGTTATCTGTCATATTTTAAAAGAGGAATGCAATGTAGAAAACAAGTGTTAAGAAATGAAAACATACAATTTTAATACAGAATAGCCCACCTACGCCACTGAGTGAACCGCGACACCTTAAAAACATTCGAAGTAGCCTGTACCCTGGAAAAGTTCGCTGACCCTTGCATACATAATAATACATAGCAGTCAAACCCACGACTTGACAGATGATTTGCATTTTTTGTCCAATGTTTAAAACAGTTTTATATATTTAAAGTTAAATAATGTTTATTTCGAACATATCTCGTTAATATTAATATAAGATTAAAATTAAAAATTAAGATATATAAATTCATTTTCTCGCTTTACAATTCAGCAAATGTCTTCGCAATTTTACTTACTTTGATGTTTTTGAATAAATACTGTTAAAAAGATATGCTATTGTTATGTAATTTTTCTTGCAGACAATGTTAACAAATGTTACTTTTTTGTCTTATGTTTGGAAACGTGCTCAAGAGCATCAATGATTTACTGAATAGTCACGTGTGTGCAAGATTGCTACTCTTCAAACTTATTAATAAAGCAGTCTTCCTGAAACGGATGTCAAGGTTAAATTTATCTAAGATTAGTATACAATTAATGATAATATTTATGCATATAAATTGCTCATCTCATATAGAACAATTATTTGTGATTACTTGGATTCAACGATTGAAATCGCAATCCCTATTATGTGCATTAAAAAACAAATAACAATATACTCCCATTACTAATTATAACGCTTCTGCATACGACCTTGACTAAGTCTATTTTAAAATGAATTTTATTTTAATATTCTTTTGAAAAAGTGAAGTGGCGCTTGTCGTTTCAACCCAAAGATCTCGAACAACTGTCCGTAGGGTACATGAAACGAAGCCAAATGAAGAAAGTGCAGTTATTACAGCCAGATGATCATCCATGACAATCCCGTTCGTGTAGTGGCTTGTTAACCTAAGTGCGGCAGACATACACTTTGGCAGTTCCGTGTTATTCTTGATGAAACTTTTCCAAGCGAAGGGGTGTTCAATACGTATAACGCGCAAATGTAGACCTTAAGGTATCCGACTACGTTCGGAACCGTGATTTTAAAAAGCGCATAAATGGATAATTTTCATGATATTTAGTGTCACTTATAGATTAGAATGCATGTATAAACTTGTTTTAAGAACATTTTGACAAAAAAAATTATTTAAATACAATACTTTGATAAAAAATTAACTTAGAATAACCTTTGTAATAATAATGTATAATAATAATAATGTATGTATAAACAACCCCGGCAAAACAGTATCCATTATCATTTAGTCTTACTAATTGGAACCTATATGGCAGTGCTTCTCAAACTTTCAATACTGGCGCCCCCCTTATCAATCACAATTTTTATCGCGCCCCCCCCTTATACATTAATAATGTACTGAATGCAATAATAATGCACTTTGACGCTAAAGCAATGATCTTTATTATAAACCGTACAAATTCATGACATAAGTATTAAATTTTGTATATGTTACTTTTAAGCAAAAAAAATAATAATAAGTAATAGGATAATTATTATGTAATTTTTTTTTTTCTCTAATTTTTAAATTAGAACATATTGCAAAATGCGGTGGTTGCTTAGAAGACAAAATATAGATATCAGCTAAATATAGAAAAATAACTCAGAGGATCAAATTCTAATCATAAGCATTCCTTTGAAAAACTTTGCTCTGTAAGAACAACGGAAGTCGCTAATAATTATTAAACTTGTTCTTAATTTAGTATTATTTAATTAGTTATAAATTACTCTGTGCAGTACTGATACATTAAAAGTATACCGGCTGAAGTATCCACTCTTTGCACGAGTTTATATAAATATTTATAAGAAAATAAAACATTATTGACATAATCACTGAATCGTAAGGAGAGTAAAGCCAAGTGCGCGATAATGTTTACAAAAATGTAAAATGATTTTTTTAAAATGATTGCTCAAATTATAATTAGTTTTAAGCGAACTGTAATTTTAAGCCTCACAGAATTAGCATTTAGAATTTATGTTGAATAATGAACAATAAAAAAAAATCCGATGAAGAATAATTGTATCATTTTTAATATTTAAAGCGAAAAGACTTCAACATGTTTTAACCCTGGAGCAGGCGCGCACTCGATACTAATGGTCGAGCGGGGTTATTGAGTCACCCCAATCCTTTTTTGATAATTATTTTTATAGTACACAATAAAAATCGTAATTCCAGTGAAAAGTTTAATTAAGAGAAAATATACTCACACACATTCTTTCAAGGACACAGAATATATTTCGGAAAAAAAGTTATCACATCGGGAACTCAGAAAAAACAAGTACCTTAAGATTGTAAAAAAACGTTTGCTACTCCCAAAAAAGAGGGAGATATGTGAGAAATATACTTTAGTTCATGTTAAGATTGTCAAACAGGAGGATAGTGTCAGGGCCGTTGGTAGCAATTAAACAGATTTGCCAGAATTACCGATTTCGTGCACTCTGTGCTCGGCGTGACCGCTCTCGGATTAAAAGTGTATTTATTACAATATAGATGTTCTAAAAAATTATGTAAAACGTTTTTCACTATGCTTAATATGTTTGGGATAGCTCATTAAAATAAATCTTGGCCTAATACTTCCCTAAATGAAAAAAAAAACAAATACATAAGAGCAGGGACGTAACTAACCATGCATGTAAGTTCGAAGGTCAAATTGCAACAAATACGTTCTGCTGCCTACAGCTGATGGCAATAGTATATAACAGTGATGAACTTTTTATTTTCCTAAAAATTTTTTTGATTATGGGTTTGGGTTTTGTCTTTTTTTTTCTCTGAAAGTGTAGCATTTTCGGTTAGAAAAGGAAACGTAATAAAAATTTTCTCATCATGGGATTACAGCGATTCAAATAAAATGTTTTTTATTTGGTTATAGTATCAAAGATAGCTATAAAATGAGGTTTTGAAGTAGAAGCTTTTATTTTTGTTGACGTAATATCACAGATAATATATATATATATATATATATATATATATATATATATATATATATATATATATATATATATATATGTATATTATTTCAGTGTAAATGTGTATTTTTATTATGCCAGAAAGTATTTTGTTTTACTTCATTCCAGTAAATAATTTTTTTTAATCTTTTGTTTTCGATATCCTCGCGCCCCCCTTGAAGGTTTATCGCGCCCCCCCCAGGGGGGCGCGCCCCACAGTTTGAGAAACACTGCTATATGGTGTTGCTTACATCGTGAAACTGAAACGTTTCCATCAATTCTGAAAGAAATTTACCTCTTTATACCGATTATTTAAACTGAATTTTGTCTTCCTTTTTAGAATTATTTTATTTATATATTGGTTTGATAAAACTTTCTTGTACCAAATAGGTTTTCATATTTTGTCTTATGAACTTATTTATATTTTTATTCTTAGCAATGTATATTTGATAAATTAAGTAATTTTAGATTTAATAACTCTTAGATGCCCTTTCGTCCCAAGAATGAAGTAAGCCACAAGCTTTGTGTGATGTGTTAATGGTAAGATTACAGCAAAATGATAACAATTCATACAAATTATTGTTTAAAATAACTTATGTATTGATCATCATACAACCTCTGGCAATAAAGTTCAGTGAATTGTCCTGTAATATTAACGTAGATGTATTAATGAAAGATACGTCACTGTCCATCAAAATTGTCACCTCCCATAAATATGCACCCCTGAGATCTCCTATGCATGTCCTGGAAAGATTGTAAGGAGTCTTCTTTTGGGACGGAGTTCAAAAGCCTCGTCACGTTTCGTTGGACACCAGGAATATCATCAAATCTCTTTCTTTTCAAAGCGAATTTGAGTCGTGGGAATAGAAAGAAATCTAGAGGATTGAGATCTGGCAAGCATGGGGGATGTTAACATTATACCACCCCTTTTATTTGCCAGGAACTGTTTGACGATATTGGTTGTGAGAGTGTGAGTATTATCTTGAAAAAAAACATGAACCTTGTCGTGTGTCCTGAGTAGACGTTTCGTAAAATGAGTCAAAATTTCAATGTACCTTGCAGCATTCCTCGTTGGTAGATATCCCTTGTGGATAACGCCTTGACTATCAAAAAGGGTAATGAGAATCGTTCTGATGCGTCATTTTTCTGCTCTGAAAATTTTCCGACAAGATGATGCAGGAGAACGCCATTCCATGTTTTGCCGTTTCGTTTCAGAGTCGTACCTGAGGCACAAGGCCTTATCCTTAGTGACAATACAGTTCAAGAAATTTTTGTGATGCACCCACCGTTTCTTAAAATTCTGTGAAGCTTCTAAACGGGCCTACTTCTGATATTTGTTAGTTCATTTTCCTGATCTCAGTTAAGAACCAACGCACTAAACAAGCATTTTATAAAACAAATCTTACATGGAACACAAATGATGCTCAAATGAACAAAGATGGAAGCAGATGGTCAAAACCTGCCACTACGCATGTGCAGAGTTTTCTTTCGCCAGTGTTGCCAAATCCAGCCGTTCTGACTTCATTCACCGAACTTTATTGTCAGAGGTTGTGTTATGCTAATAATATGTAGAAATATTGAAAATTACTCTTAAAATTAGGTATTTATAAAGCGAGTATGATATATTTGAATCCTTCGAAAATATTTACATTTTTAATTTAATGTACGAGAATGATCCCAAAAGTGGCATTTTTAAATGGGTGGGAATACTAATAATACTCCTGCTTTTGTATTTGTTGCTTCCCCAGCTCCCAAACAAACCAGCGCGCACCTCGCACCGAATCTCAGTCTTGGCAAGACAGTCGTTTGTAACGAAATTCCAATTGGCGCTGCCACTAAAGCGAAGTTCAAAGTGTTATTCAGCTTTTCAAAGCCAAAAATTTTTAATTCACCAATTAATGGAAGTCTAAAACGAGTTATACAGGGATGTGAAAAGCCTTCGCAAATGTTTTTAGAAGCTTTGCCGCTAATCTCAGAGAAATTCATAACGAATAAAGGAGCTTGAGGCTGTCAATTTCTAACGGAATAGGCACGAATTTAGTAACTAACACCAGTTTTTATATCAATAGCTTATGGAGACTAAAAAGCTAAACATGGTAACAAATACAAAACATGCCAAATTCCGTCGTATTGTTTGTAGTGAATACATCTTATCAGATAATATCTTCAATGTTCGCAATGACGACAGCTTGGAAGAGCAGACACCAAACTCTGGTTCTTATAATCAATAAGTACCCTATTTTTTAAGTTGATTGTGCGAAATTCTTTTTAGTAATGTTGGCGTAGGGAAAGATAATGTGCAACACATCCTCAACTTTATAGAGAAGAGTTTTTATGACACAGGCACAGAAAAAGTGCCACAACATCTTCAAAACTGCATCGAAAGAAATGACACATATACGCAACTAGGAGAAAAATTTATAAAGATTCAATTTTTAAGAAAATGTAAACATTATCGAAAAAAAACGTTTCTTTGTATTTTTTTCCTATTATGCGAAGGATTAATATTTTGCAAAATATATTCTGAACCGTTACATATAGTTATACTGTACAATGTTTGATAACACACATATCCTTATTTCTACTTCAAAATATTTCGGAATAACAAATTAATTCTTACGAAAACTATCCTCAATACTTCATTTAACTCTTAACATCAGACAAAATCCTAGCAGCTAGGTCCGAAAAACTATTTTTCAAAAATTGATTTTCAGAATAATTTTATTGTTTTAAAGAACATAATAGCATACAAATGTCAAATTATCAAATAAATAACATGTATAACCCTTTATTTTTGAAAAAAAATATTATTTTTATTAAATTTTAGCAAATATCTTCTAAGTTAAGAAAAACGCCATAAATAAAAAAAAATTGCACATAATGCAATTTTAATTTCATTCATATACTTCTTTATCCATCTGAAGTGTCACAAACCGCAGGATAAAAAATATTTCAAGAAATAAATATTTTATAAGCATTTTTTTTAATTTTGTGGTAATTATTTTTCGTCAAAATTACTATATGTTCTAAGCTAAAAATAACTGTAAAATGTCATTAAATGTAACTATTTTATAACACCTACGGTTTGTTACACTCTGAAAGGCTCATAACATATATGTTATAAATTTCATTGAATTTTATTGGATTTTTTCGGAGATAACCCGTTTTTAGTGCACAAATTATCATAAAAATTTCATTCATCAAAAATTGCATTAAAAAAATATTCTTATAAATTAATTTAAATAAATGCTATAAAAACAACTCTCTAGTTTTGTGTGTATTAATCTTTTTTTCTCAATATAATTATATTCTTTATTTTTTTTCCTAATGGCCCAAACAACAGCAAACATCTAACACCTAAAAAGCACTTTTTCAACCCAGTCGGATACCTTAATTAGAAACATTCTTTTTTGCAAACGCAACAGCAGCAAGATTCAAGTTCTTACTACAAAAACTTCAAACACAAATTTCGCGAGATTAAACATATTTCTTTTCTTAAAATTCTATTTTCAATCAGTTACAGAAAAAGAAATCTTATAAACATGATGGAAAACGTCTCATATATATTTAAACAAATCTAATATTATAATTAAATAGTTCTATCAAATGTGATTAATGAGAAAATATATAAATTAAATCACCAAACGATACCTAGTAATGACAATGTTCATTCATTTAATTAAAATTTCAGAGGAAATAATTAAAGAAATCGTTTACGCTTCTTATGTTTGTTGTTATAAAAATTTATACTTTTATTAATTTGGGACTTTGTATATTATCTGAAATACAATTATATAAAACATATAATATGTCGGTAGGAAAAAATGGTATATTGCATTAGATTTACAGAAAAATATGCATTTTTTATTTGGCATTTTATGAATAGCCACTAAACATTAAAATAAATAATTAAAAAGAATATTTATAAATGTACTAACATTTAGAGAAAAATGATGATTTTCTTAAAAATACTTTTTTTACAGTAAATATACATAAACAGTTACAATTATTAAAAAAAGAATTTTTTTTTTGAATTTTTTTTAAATTTAATTTTATTTCCTTATTTAAATCCCTTTTCGGAAATGCTGCATTATCTTTTGTCAAAGCTTTATTTTCCGTGAGAACTGAGAGATTCGTGGCTTCTATCAATCATACAGATAAATAAATGTCTTATTCTATTTCACAATCCATCAACTGTAGTTCCTCCAAAGAAATTAATTTCTGTATCACGCCAATAACAATAAATGTCAGTTTCTGTGTTTAGGTCGATAAAAAATTGTATTTCTGGTAAAAAGATTGAGTTTCTTCTCAATATAAAAATGGCTATCAAGCAAAAGACCCCGAGTAATACATCAATAATGTAATTAAAGGTTTGAACGTTGGCTCTCAAATATTCTATAAAAAAGTCGTACAAAATTCTATGATATCAGACTTAAAACAAACTGTACTGAGCGAATATAAATCTTATGCTTCCCGTACTAAATTTTTTTTTAAATCTACCTTTATCGAAATACAATAGAAGAAATTTTTGGAAAAAGAAATATTAACTTAACAAAATTTTCAGTTATTTTATTTGAAGCAATTTAATAATAACATTCCTTATTAAGTTCTAACACATTTATAGCCTCTAGAACCAAATGTTTTCTTGAAACAGAGTAATTCGACTCATAATAAAATTTCTTTTTAAATAGTTTTCAGCGAAGTATTTTTTACGTACGGGCAGAAATTATGCAAAAAGTTAGACGCACCTTTTTTTCATACGGGTTAATTTCTTTAAAAATAAAGCTCAACAAATTAAATTAGTAGGCTTAAAACTTTTTTAAGGATTGCTCAACTCATTTTAAGTCAATATATATCCAAAACTTTAAAATACTTTTTTAATAAAATATGTAACATGTAAGGGATAGGTTTGCATACTTCAAATGGATAAAGTCCGGGCGTACGCCTTTCTACTACTTGTCTTGTGACGTCTTACGCGTCTTTTCTTTAAAAAGTCCTTTGGGTTCTTTGGGCCAGAATTAATGGCAACTCTTTTCCAACCAAATCCAAGAAACGAGAAGTGAAGAGATGCAAATAATATAGGATAAATATAGGATCTTAGAGTAAGCGGGATGGCAATGTAAAGTAATGTTAGACAATTGAGGTGCGTTGTGGCTGTTGATGATTATTACAGTTCGTAGTTCAAGATTGATTAAGTTCTACGTGTCGTGAATAAACATATTGGTGTTCGACTAGAAGTTATACGTCAAGAAGCTGCATCCCATTGCAGATAAAGATTAAAGTTACTACGAGATAAAATAAGGTAGGATTGATTAATTTAATATTATAATCGAGGATTAGTCGGTTCGCTTATTGAGATTGCTCTGAATTGAGTTAGGTCTTGTAAATATACATATATTGTGTGTTGCGTATTACGTCATCGTAGATTATCTCATATTAATTATTGTAATTATATTTGTTAAAAGTTTAAGTTGAATATCTTAATAAAGTCATATTAAGATAATGTTTGATCCGAGTTCTTTCGCTAACTCTACATCTCTAGCTCACGCTGATACTTCGAGGGATGTACTTCCAAGGGGAGGTACATCACAGTCTTCATTCTTCTCCAATACTTCCATGGCTGGCGTGATGGCCAAAACTATATCAAATAGAACACGTATGTGTTACGAAGACCAAAAAGTATGTGATCGTTTCAAGATCACGCCATTGTAATTCGTCAGCTGGAGTGTGTGAAGCAAGTGATCCTGCAAAACAGCACCCTCCAGCTCTTGCGAGTCACTGCCTGGCCGCGGAATAACAGCTTACGTCCATGCACAGGGTAAGTCAGCACATTATTATTATTATTATTATTATTATTATTATTATTATTATTATTATTATTATTATTATTATTATTATTATTATTATTATTATTATTATTATTATTATTATTATTGCATTTTACATTTCGATGCCGTTATTTTTAAAGAAAACATTCAATTCCTATAATACTCTGATAGCGTTTCCTTTTCAATTCATGTACATAGCATCTATCGATTCTCCTCTCCTTCAGGTTATTATTATTATTATTATTTTGTGAGTCTCCTTTTATGTTATTGGTTACGTGGATAAGGAAGATGGCTGAAAAAATATATACCAGGTGTCTACAAATTATCTGGTCAAAAAGAAGGATTTATTGCATGTAATATACTGAACTAAACTCAGTGGCGCAACAATCCATGAGGGCCAAGGCCTTTTGTGCCTATCTCAGTATACATCTGCACATGCGTTAGGGTGCATGTGCAGATGCTTCGGTCAAGTGGTCGGTCTGATGTGAAACTCCTAGGGTTCAGCTCCCAATTAAGCTTAGTACTCATTTATCGATCCACTGAAGGGATGAAAGGCATGTAATGCACAGGAAAAAATGTAAAGATAGAGAGAAATGATGAATGAAGAATGATTTGTCGTATGTAATAAAACAGGAAAAAAATTAAAGATAAAGAAATGTTGTTGTAAGATAGAGAAATGGTTCAACTTTACTATTACGACACATTTTTGATGTGGCTTTCTTTTGTTACACTGTAAATGTCCCATCGGTAAATCAAGCTCTTGCCACATATTTGTCAGTATATTTTATTCGATCAAATTACACAATGCAGATTCTGGATTTTAGTACAGCAATGATCGCAAGAAATGGAGGAGTGTACACTTGAACATTTACGAAACCCTGAAATCCAGCGGTGAAAGATTTGGTGATTGTGTTGGCCATCGAATAATACCTTCATGATTAATCCAAACTGGTACTTCAGAGTTACGTCTTTCTGAAAGACGTAACGTCGTTTTGGTAGTGGCATGTCATCCGTTTGAAAAATGTGACCTTCTGGCATTTTTTCTTTGATTAGCATAAGGAAAAGTGTACCCGATAAATACCAAGCCCATAACATGTCCTGATGAATTCCATGAAACAATAGTATCTCACTTCGGAGCTTTTTTCTTGTATTCTTGAACAAAATTTCGTCGTACTTGACCAGCAGAACGATTTTCATGAAACCAAAGACAGTATTTCGCTTTCTCAGTACCGTAATACGTCACCATTATCGTAATTCCGAACGAAGAATGATTACCGCTCGCTTAAAAATAGCGTGAGCTATGACACCTAACACCACCTATGAATAAACTTAGAACATATTACTACTAGTCCTACTTTAAAATGGTTGATTTCATTTAATATTTCGGGAGTTTTTAATTTACGAAAATGTCCAACTGATTTGTAGACACCCTGTTTATCTGCGTTTCCCAAACTGTGGGGCGAGACCCCTTGGGGGCGTGATAACTCTACAAGGGGGCGCGAGCATATTGAAAAGAAGAAAACAAAAGATTGTTTAAAAAAATTACTAGTTTACTGAAAGTAAACAAGTAAAAAATGCATTCTGACTTAATAAAAAATAGAATACACATTTACACTGATATAATACACTTATAAAAGTATCAGTATTGCATAATGTATTTCATAATTAATTGAACAATACTAAGTTAAGAATAAGTATAATAATTACCACATGGTTGTGTCACTATAAAAAAAATTAATACTTATCTGGATAATTTGTGCGGTTTATAATGAATCCCTTAAGTGCCGATTAAAAGTTATGCGATTCGCTCCCCATTCCCACCGTTTTCCACGCAGGCGTGCTTATAAGATGTATTGGGGGAGGGAAAGGAATAAAAATAAGCAAATCCTTTGAAATATAAGTATTTTATTGTATTCCAAAGCCTGCGGAATATTAAAAGTGCACAGTAAAGATCGCACTTTTGACAGACGTATATATACGTCCAGGGGAAAGAACGTTTTAGCTGAGCGAGACGTTTATATGCGTGGGTGGAACTTAAGATATCTAAATCCTATCGTAGATTTAGCATCAAAATATCGTATTATTGAATTCAATAAAATGTTATTGTATGGAGGGGAGAGGAGTGATGAAAATTACGTTCGAATATTGGGTCGCAAGTATTGAAAGTTTGAGAACCACTGCTGAATATTCTTAAATCAAAACTAGTACAATTTTTCAACTGGTCTGTTATCTCGGTGTATGCGCCAAATACATCTCCTAATAATTTTGTTTCTGCTTCTGAACTAGCACTGGAAAATTTCTTTTGAAATGGAATTTAGTTAGCCTATCGCACTTTCCATGATATGCTATCTGGGTTTGAATACTGTCATTGTTCTTCCTAGTAATCATCAGGCTCTAAACAAAATTCAGTACAGTAGGTTTATCAAGTCCACCTCCCCAAATAAAAATTCGACAGCGTCCATTTACACTTCCTAACTCTTCCCCTGTCTTGTGTCAACCAACAACTCCGACAGATGTAAAAAATGTAAATATATACATTCTACGTCTGCTTATATTCGTATTCCAAACCACGCCTCTTCAGCTTCATTTGTTTACGCAAGGAGAACTGCATTCGCGCTATTAACATTAAATGCAGTGCAGCGTACGTAACAGTAATGTGAAAGAAAGCTATTGTAAAAATCTGTACTAAAGAAAACTATTCTCAATCACATGTCAGTTGAATTAAGCATACTACACTCATGGACAAAAAAAATTAGCGCGCCAAGAAACAATTGCGGGGTCGTAACGAAACTTGGCATGAAGGTACATGTCGGGGAGATATGCAAATGAGGTGAAATGTAGCGTGATTGCGCATTACGTATAGCCGTTAGAGGGCGTTTAACGTCGTTCTCCGTAGAGAATAAAACAGCTAACCAAAGCTTGTTTGAGTGTGCTGAATCATTTACAAAGGAAGAGCTGAGGTAGACATGCCATTACACTGTTTTCGAAGACAATATGAGCAGTTGTCGCAAATTGAGGCGGAAAGAATCATCGGCATGATGGAAGCTGAGTGGTCAGCTAGGCGAGTAGCTGGTCAATTAGGCCACTCTGATTGTGTTGTGAGGAGGTGTTGGAACCAGTGGATCCGAGAGATGTCATTTACACGAAGACCAGGCTCAGAATGCTCTAGATGGATCAGTCGTCGAGAAGATAGCCACATCGTAAGAAATGCTCGCGTACAGCCAACTGCTTCATCGGCTACAATCCAGGTACAAGTGGCACCTTCAGTAGGGGCCCCTGTGTCTTCTCGAACTATACAAAGAAGCTTGGCTGAATGACATTTGGGATCGGGGCGCCGATTATGTATGTGTGCTGCCATTGCCGCCCACCCATCGACGCTTTCGCTTGGAGTGATACCGCGCACGAGGAAACTGGACTACAGCGGAATGGAACCAGGTCGTCTTTAGCGACGAATCCAGATTTAATCTCAGCAGTGATAACAATCGGGTTCGTGTGTGGTGATTGTGTGGTGAACGCCTCAATCTTGCCTTTGCTTTACAGCGACACACCGCTCCCACAGCTGATGTGATGGTATAAGGTGCCATTTATTACAATACACGGTCACCCCTAGTATTGATCCGTGGCACCATGACAGCCCAGCGGTATGTCCATGACATCCTGCAACCACATGTGTTGCCACTCATGCAATGGCTCCCAGGGGCCATTTTTCAACAAGACAATGCTCGGTCTAACACGGCAAGGTGTCATAAGACTGTTTCCGCACTGTTACCACCCTTTCTTGTCTTGCTCGATTCCCGGATTTGTCTCCAATCGAGCATATCTGGGATCATTTGGAACGACGAGTTCAGCATCCTACGAGTTTGAACGAACTAGAGGTAAGGTTACAGAAAATATGGAACTAAATGTCTCAAGACGCCATACAGACTTTGCATGCTTCAATGCCCGATCGTATCGCATAGTGCATTTGTGCTAGAGGGGGTTCAACAGGGTATTAAATCCTCCGTTCTTTTACTTTTTTCTTTGAAATAAAGGATAATTTTTCTTTAATTTTCTAATCATTTATATCAAAATAGTCATTACGTATGTAAAATTCTGTTTCATTTTGATGACTCCTTCTTGGTGAGCTAATTTTTTGTCCATGAGTGTAGTAATAAAGTCATTCATAACAAAAAATAAGGGAATTTCAAACAATTCCTATACATAAGAAAATTTCGAACAATTCATCACGAATTTAACTCATAAAAATAAACCCATCTATTGTGATGTTAGAGATAAATAATACTAGCGGGATTTTCATTAATGTAAGTATTTAGTTTATTTACGTCACAGCTAGTATTTACAGATTATACATTGAAGTTATTAAACTTATTTAATGATTATTAGAGTTCAAAACAATGGTTTGTGAGAGGAGAGTTCCCTCTCCTGCATCCACTCCCTCCGAAGGTTCAAACCATCTCTCTCTCTCTCTCTCTCTGCTTCCGGGATCAGCGGCCAGCGCCCTTTAGCATCCCGTTACATCCAGCTGGTTGACGGGTAAAAGAGTTCCTCATGGTGTCAAATGTTGTGCGGGAGGTCCAAGGCGGGACCACGCAATAACTTTCAAAATGCAGGTGCAGAATGTACTTACGATGATTATTTCCAGAAAGACGCTGTTCACAGCTGCGTGGCGGGAACCGTTGCAGCTCTTGGTTCCTAAGCCGAGCATCGTCACACTATGAATTTAAAAACGATCTAAATTTTAAAAAATCCAATAAGTAATCCTCTTTCGCAATACACTGATTTACATATTTCCATCGCCAAAAGCAACACTTACAAAACTCTTTTACTGAATTCGTTATATATGTTGCAGGAAAATGATGAAATTAGGGATATTATCCAATCCATAAGGAAGATGATCAATTTACGGATGATGTTAAAATAATAACTCTGTAAGATGATTTCCCTAAGGAAAGCAAGTGATTTGATCAAATCCCTAACCTGCTTCAGTGAAATGATGAAATAATATGCTCAAGAGTTTAAAAATGTTTATTTAGCATATAGGTGGTGCATTATTAAAAGTAGAGTAAGTAATATAACTCAATAATCAGTGATTTACAAATTATGTTTTCGAAATTAATTAACAAGCATACAATTCTATAGAAATAAAAATTACATCAATGTAATACTTCAGAAAAATATATCCTGCTTTATTTGTAACACCTTCTTTTTTTTAGTTATTATTTCGCTTTTTTTTATCAAAAAGCTATTTTTTAGCTTCTTTTTAATCTAAAAAGGAGGCGTGGTCGAATTCCCTAATTTTTTTGTTTACATTTTTTAATTGAAGTTTCTTCCAATTTCTAAGGTTCAGGCATCCAAAAGTAATATATCAATCGAAAGATAATAATGCGAAGAATGTAACAAAATAAAAATAAAAAAATGTTATTTAGTTCTTTTTGTTTTTTGTGTGCGTCACGTCAGAAGCCTGGTGCTGCCTGGCACGGACGAGGAGAGAAGGAAGGTGAAAGGGAGAGGTAACAAGCGAAAACAAAGCCTCTTCAAATGCTGACTTGTTCATTTCATCATTTCACTAAAACAGTTCAGGCATTTGATCAAATCAAGTACTTGCATCAGGGAAATGACCTCGAAGAGAAGTTATTTTAACCTCTTGCGTGAACTGATCATCTCCCTTAGGAATTCGATGAAAGTCCCCTGAGGCATCTAAATGATTTAAAAATTAATTATATTTCATATTAAAATATTAAACTATTAAAATTTTTAATATATGTAAATAAAAAGTGCTAGACGCAATTCACTTTCAGAACCAGGAGTAAAGATGAATTTAAAAGCATTTTCGAAGTACTAAAATGTTCATAAAGAGCAAAAATACTCCAATATACCCTACAAATTTAATAATTACCGAAGAAAATTTTTTTGCATTTTCTACTACTTCATATCATTGAGAAGCTTAACACCAAATTTCAGACATGTTAACAAATTAGTTTTTTAGATATTTCAAGTTTCATGAATTATGGTTTTGGTTTCGGTTTTATTTTAAAGCATTTTTCCACTCTTAAATTTAATTAATTAAAAATATCTTTTAGCATAATCAACTCTTTTAGTATGAAATGTTTATTAATTTAAATTTTCATAACTAAAATCATTTCTGTTTTATTATGTTCTGAATTTTTTGAATTAGTTCATAATTAATTAATTAAAATTGATTCCAAGGCCAATTTTTGCTTGAAAAATGGTTTACATAACTTTGAGTCTTTATGATTAATTTTTCCTGTTGAGAAAATGCCATGGCCAAAACATTTTCAAGCTGCTATGAGAAACAACATTTCGAAGTGATAGAATACTACTGAAAATGATGTATCTAAATTCAGTCCTCTGCTGATACTGCAATTAGACTTCGAATACAAGTATTCTGAATTCAAGTATTGCAGATAAAACTGAATATTTCGTTGATGTTCCAAACTACATCATATTAAGCATATTGTAGTACTATATTTTAAAGTCATAGAACAAAAGCTAAGACTTCCTAAACTGCCCGAATTAAAACTGAAAAAAATTACATTTTATGAATAAATCTGTCTATTTTTAGCTTAAGTTAATATCATTATTATTTTGTACATAAAAGCTTTGTCTTTCAAAACGTTTGTTAAAATATCAGGTTACGATTAATAGCGTTTTAATGTCAAACATCCATTGAAAAGTAATATTTTGAAAAATTAGAACTTTACGAGCATTATAAGTTTTTGTCTTATGCCTTTACAAACTTTAACTGCGTTTTTGTCAGACTTTCTATTTTGATGACATAAGTATTTTCTAATGCCTAAGGCTTTTTTTCTGTTAATTATAGATCGTTGAATTTCTTGTATATACTCCCAAACGTATGTTCTATAAAAATTAGCAGGTATTTATGTTTATATATATATATATATAGGTATTTATGTATAAAAATATAAATCAAATCCATACTATATAACATAAGAAACACAAATAACTTATAATATAAAAAATATAAAAAATATTTTATAAAAGTTTGGCTGAGATCTCTAGTTATTTTTTTAAAAAATGCTAAAGTTGCTATTTAAAAAAAAATTGTGTTTTTTCCTGGTTTTTCTAGAAAAATAATTATAAAAAATCAACAAGGGAATAAATTTTCAAATCCATACTAACTTTTGCTTGTAATAACATAAAATAAACACAAAATAAAAAATGAACATTTTATAAAAGTTTGCTATTTTTCCTTCTCTGATTTTTAAAAAACTTCAAAAATTCTTAATTTGTTAAAACTGTAAAACAATGGCTGTTCAAACTGACTTTTAACTTACAGAATGAGTTTAATAATAATTTGAATATAAAACATAAATTGTTTTTACTGTTACTGTTTCCGAAAATTATTTTTGAAAAAGGGTACTATGTAGCCTTAAAGAAGTATTACTTCCTTCACCAAATAATTTTTTACTAATGGTATTTGCCTTATACTGTTATTTTTATTAAAACATTCCTCAAGTACTTTGTCTCAGAATTACTCACTAATTAATCGTTTGGAGAAACTAAATATCCATTAGCTATTTTAGCTGCAGCCTGCGATCTTTTGATATTGTTATTTTCGTCTTCATGACATTTTTTTTCTTGACCATAATAAAGAATCAACAAGGCGAAAAAATTAAATATCACGATATGTGTTAAAACTTTGATCATAATCATTTTTTTTTCTAACTGTCTTCAATAAAGAATAAAAATATTATTTAGTGTTTCCTTAAATTTTTTTTTACGTTCTAAATTATTTTCCAAAATACAAAATATAGATCTCAGCTAAATTGTCTTTAAGTGTTAATTTTGATATTATTTCAAAAAATTCTTCATTATTTATTTTTATACATTTACTAAATGCACTTTTTTTCGCCTTTTCTATCTTAATTATCGCAAGAAAATTAAGGTTCCAAATTCAGTAATAAGAAATTATTTATTTTCTTAATATTACTATTCGTTCAATTATTCTTTTTATGGTATAAAATCATTCAAAATGATTTTTTAGATAAATGCTATAATTGTAAATAACTGTTAAAAAGAACTGTAATTTTAAACCTCACACACAATTAGCATTTAAAATTAATGTTAAATTTGAAAAAGAATATAAAAGTGGGCTTTTAAAGCGAGAACACTTTAAAAATGGAAATACTGATACTCGTCACCCCAATCATTTGCTTAGATTTATTTTTACTGTACACGATACAAACGGAATTCTAGTGAATATTTTAATTTATAGAAAGTAAATCAGATTATTTAAAATTTTGAAATTTCTTAAAAGACGCAAATCAACATTTGAGATACTTTAAATAGATTTACAATTTCCCTAAGCGAAAAGCAAACACATAAAAATATTTTATATTTTGTCAATCAAATGATTAGCAAAAACACTGAATCATGACTTCCTTTTTCTTTTCTACAACTAATACAGTATTTCAATAATAATTACAGTGGTGAATTGTTTATCTTCTTAGAATTTTTCTCAGGGTCTGGGTTTCGTTTTTTCTTTTAACGAGTAATCTTTATGTTAAAACGTAATAAAATTCTCTCATTGAGGAAATACAGCAAATAAAACAAAAATGTTTTTTTTTTTCTTTAATTTGGTTTTGGGGATCAAAGATAGCTATTTGATGACAGAAAAGCCAGATAATAAAACATAAATTATGTCAGTGTTGTTGTGTGTATTTTTTTATTATGGAAGAAAGCATTTTGTTTTACTTCTTTCCGGTTATTTTTTTTTAAAAAATCTTTAAATTTTCGATACGCTCGCGCCCCCTTTAGGTCATCGCGCCCAGGGGGCGCGCCCCACACTTTGAGAAACACTGCATTCTATTTTAGCCGCAGCCTCCAGTCTTCATGATATAAAACTTTGATCATAAATTTTTTTTTTTTTTTTGCTAACTGTCTTCAATAAAGAATAAAAATATTATTTACGTCACTTTGCAAATTATAGTGGGCTTTTAAAAGGAAATACTGTCTCGAAATCAGATTATTTAAAATTTTTAAATTTCTTTCAACATTTGAGATACTTTAAATAGAACATAAATTGTTTTATATTTTGCTTCAAAAACAGAAATATATATATAAAAAGACGTACAAAGTATATATAAGGTAATCCTTTAAGATTAGCTAACAAACCTTTTGAATAAAAAGGGATGAATTTAAGTTCGAAAGTAAGGAGATAATTTTTCTTTGCGAAAGAGAACAATTCTCTGAGAAATATTTTAGAAAATTCTTCATTGGAAAAGAAATTGTAATATTTTATACGTTGCTGCATTATTTTCTTTACAAGTCAAAAGCTGTATTGGTCAACTTGCAGCATTATAGTAACAACTGCTTAAACCCCTAAGGAAATTTTTAGTTATTTATTCGAAAAAACAAAGAAATTTGCGATTAAAAAAAAGAGAACAGAATGAACCTCAAACTGTAAGTTTAATAAATTTTGCAGTTTTGAATTCATTTTAAACTCATTCATGCAATTTACTTGACTTCCATAAAGAGAATAAAATTACAATTAGAATAGTTTTAACAGAGTGTATGTCATTTTATAAGGGGGGAACAATTACACTTTTAAAGTTAAAATATTTGTCACAGAATTTTTTTTCATCCTTACGAAAATAAATGTTTCAATTATGAAAAACATTTTTATTATATTTGTTTCCTGCTTCTTTCCTAACAATAGTTATTTAAATCTCTTAAAAATAAGATGACCAACCGTCCTCCTTTAGGGAAGACAGTCCTTTTATAGGTTCTGCCCTTCCTCGAAAAGTGTCCTCCTACTTGTCCTCCTTTTCAATATTTTAATACTGATCTGTTAATCTCTTCAGAGACGACCCAATTATGTTTCCAATATGTCGAAGAAAGGTCTGAAACAAATATCACAAGAAATAACAGTTTCTAATGATATATTTAGAATTCATCACAAGTAAATTGGGCAGAGATAGAAAATTGTGTTGAGTTTTTATCGAAAGAAATACCTGATATTAAAACCGATGGCAATGGTCCGTTTGAAGAAATTAGAACACTGAATGCATAATTAAATTCTAATAAATCAGAACAATAGGAAAATCAGCATGCTGAAATTGATAAAAGATGGGTGAAAATACTTAAACCATTTTAAAATTGAACACATTCCATATGAAAATTTAGTTATTCTTGTTGAATTTAAGTTGTGTTGCCCTGGAACTAATGCAGCAGTTGTAAGAGTTTTTTCAGTCGGTAATGATTTTTGGACAAGTGAGAAATCAAGATTGAATGTTAATATATTAGCTACAGTGCTTATCGCAAAATTCAGTATGAACGATACTTTTTGCTCCAATGTATTAGAAAATGATATGTCTAAAAAATCATTCAATGGAAAAATAATCTTTAAAGTAAATACTTAAAAGTGTAATTAGCGTACATTTGTTTGAATTAATAAAAATTTTCATACATATACATTGTAATTTTTTCTTAAATATTTCATCCTCCTTTTCATTTTAAAAAAACTGGTCGCCTTATTATAACTATATTTCTGGGATTCAACGGTCAAATATGATCCGCAATGAAATTCCAAAGGATTGATTTTAGCAATTACTCGTGCTATTATATTCTTTAGTTTTGTATTAGTTATAATTTAAGAATTTTTCCATGAGTAAAGAATTAAGAGATGAATGATGTTTAATGACTTGTAATGGGGCAAAAGTTTTAAAATAAAAATGATTAACTTTGTGTATGTCTAGTGATGTGTATGCAATTTGTATACCATTTTTCATCATTAGTAGCACTACTAGTCTACTAACAACTCAAAATACATTAAACAAGTAATATAAAAAAAATTAAGTCAATTCCTACGTAGGTCAACAAAGAAAAATTTTATTTAGTTACTTTTTATTAAAAAATTACAATTAATATAAATATGTACATACAGAATCACAATATTAAGTGACATAATAGAAAGCGATTTTCCTTTCTATATAGGGTGTTGGATTGTTATATTTTTTGTTTTACTATTCATTCATTCATAGATCTCATTCTCAGAAATTAGACCGTCCCATGTAGGATTCAAACCCACGACCTATGCATTAGAAGTCCAACGAGCTATGCATTGCGCTACGGGGATACAATGAGCAATTTTCCTTTTTATATATGGTGTTAAATTATTCTTTTTATTTGTTACTATTTATTCATTAATATAATTTAATTAATGAATTAACATTTGAAAAAACTGTATTAACATCAAGTGGCATCCACTACAAGTTCAAAAAAATGTATTTGGGCTTGAGTGGATGAATAAAAAGTATTTTATTAACGCTTGAAAATTTGAACAAGATATATATATGTGGGAGTCCGACTAAAATCTTCGAATAAAAATCAGACTCTTCAGAAGTCGGGATTTTAAATTGGCCAGGTAGTTGTCTAGGGGTAAGTATTAAAGGGTTAGTGATGAATTAATGGTATCAAAGTCATTTAAACGCAGATACTTCATTTAAGTAAAAAAAGAATTTATTTCAAGTTAAAGGGGAAATTTTACAAGGGAAAAGAGACATGCAGAAAAAAGGTTAATTGAAAGATGAGTTATACCTTCAGAAGACGGGAAAATTAATTGCATTTCTCATGCTTGGACTGAAACCGCGCTGGGCGTGAAATGCGCGAAAAACGTGACGTGTTGAACCAGCGGGGGTTAGTAGGCCTCTGCTAAAAAAATCATTCGCGCCGGCGCTCCACAAGCCCACCAGACGGCGCTGCTTTGGAATGCGGTAATAAACAAAATTGACATTAATAGTCCTCTGAAAAGGATATGACTCAACCTTTTACAAAATGATTCAAACAGAAAATCCTACATATATATATATAGTCTTATTCTCTACAAACAAGAGAAAACATCCAACAATCACATTCGAAAAACACAAAGACAGTAGGAAAATCACACAATGAAAGACACATGAGCTACCGAGATTAAAAATTATAAAATGGATGCTGCAGTATTATAAACATTGCTGACTTAGGGCAGCTAATATATAAAATAATTTATATAAAAGTTAGATTGAACATGTTTTTCGGCCGGTCAGCCTCCCCAGTTATGTAAATAATACTGAGCTAAAACCTATTGAAAGTTATGGATAGGAATATCTAAATCCATTACAAGATAGAGGTAACTTACCTAAAAATTGCAGAGCCCGCGCTAAATCTGAGTGCAATAAATAAGTTATTGCCAGATTCTTGACCCTAATGCAGATTTAAATCATGTGAATGGCTGAAATGTGTAGCACTTAACAAAAGTGTAAAAGGAATGAAAATAAAAATTAATAAGAGAGGTACAAATTACCATAGTTTTAGTAACACTAGAGTATATATGAATAAAATAGTAATAAGTAATTTTATCTAATATTAGAATATGGAGGTAACTATAACTATGAAATATGTAAGTTTATAGTAATAAACTATTATCAATCTCAGAATTTTTAATCCTTACTATTTTGAACAGCATTATTCATATAAGTATCAGTAAAATTAATTGGGTATTTCTGATTTAAGCAACATTTAGTAAAATGTTTATAATTATTTATTATTTCTGAATTTTTTGACACCAAAAATTTATTGCGTTGTATATAATAAACAATATTTCTGAAAATAGAAACATGTACATTACTCTGCCAATGAGGAACTTTTATAATATTGAATTTAAAATCTCTTTTATCATAAATATTAGAAACTATTACATTATCTTTTATTTTGATATGTAAAGAGTGTTTTTTTTTTCAGATATAGCATTTTAAGTGTGCATTACTTTCCAAGATGGCGACCGATTTAACAGCTGTCAAGTGATTTATTCTCAGTTTGGTTTGGCAATTCATCAAACGATCATCAAGCAAGGCGTAGATTCGTCGAATGGGCTCAAAACGAGATTGCCGTTGTTCCCGATTTTCATAAGCGGATTTTGTTTAGCGATGAAGCGCCCTTCTGGTTGAATGGCTACGTCAACAAACAAAACTGCCGCATTCGGAGTGAAGCTAATCCACAAATGTATGTCGAAACACCGTTACATCCAGAAAAACTGACTGTTTGGTGCGCTTTATGGGCTGGTGAAATCCTTCTTCAAAAACGATGAAGGCCACAACGTTACAGTCAATGGTGATCGGTATAGAGCCATGATTACTAACGTTTTCATTCCTGAATTGAACAATCATGATGTCCAGGATCTGTGGTTCCAACAAGATGGCGCAACATGTCACAAAGCTCGTGCCACAATCGATTTATTGAAAGACACGTTGGGTGACCGCCTAATTTCACGTTTTGGACCTGTGAATTGGCCTCCAAGATCTTGTAATTTAACACCGCTAGACTATTTTTTGTGGGGCTATGTAAAGTCATTGGTCTATGCGGATAAGCCACAAACGCTTGACCATTTGGAAGACAACATTCACCGTGTTATTGCCGATATACGGCCACAAATGTTGGAAAAAGTCATCGAAAATTGACGTCCAGATTGGACTACATCCGAGCTAGTAGTGGCAGTCTTATGCCAGAAATCATATTTCAAATGTAATGCCACAAGATTATCTTTCGAATAAAAAAATTCATGTCAATCGAATAATACATCGTTGTTTTATTGCAATTTAAAGTTCTATACCTCTACAAAAAATACCTTTACATCATGAAAATTTGCTTCGTTGTTGTTATATATATATACATATAGGGGAGTGTGAACTGATAGAATTTAAAAAGAGAGGAATGAAATGGAATTTATATTTGGGGAAAAACACTGTTTGTGCAGAAGAATGACTGAGTAAGTTGCACTAAGAAATCTGAAACATGGTCTAGAATTCCCCCTCTCTCTCTCTCTCTCTCTCTCTCATCGAATTTCCATATTAAGTTAAGGGGAGAACATTTGAGCCACGACAGAGCTAAAGTGAATCAAGTCCTCTACACTTTAAGTCTTCACTGACACTAGGGACTTAGTGACCGTTACCATAACCACTAGGCTACCGCGGACATCTAGAAAAATCAGGAGCTTGAAATTCGAAAATATTTAAATTTGTACGAACTTCTTATCTAAATGGAAAGAAGGCGCTGCTCATCTAAAAGTGGTTTCAGTTAAATTATTAATAACGATGTGTATGTAATAAATAATTTTATTGATACGAAGGCAACTATATTACCTTTTTCGATTATTCTTCATTGAATAGATTTCGATACGTTGTACTATCAACAGGATCTGTATTTTTTGTAATTGTTTTATGTGCGCGTACAGTAATTGTTAATGTATATTCAACTGTGAACAAGCGAAAAGTTTCTTTTGTTTGTCTATAAGATTATTATTTGGTAACAAATTCTTCTTAACCACCTATATAACAATTTTATTTCAAAGTTTTCAACAAAATTAACCACTCATCCCACAATATGCATCATTATTCAGTTCTGTAAGGATGGATCTAAAATAAATTCCATACCCCAAGAAAGATAAACATGTGTGTTCGTAAATCTCTCCATTTATTTAAAATTCACTTACGCATAAGAAATACGCTATATTTTCATTCTTTACTTCATTATTTAGAATTCCAAAACCACGCTTCGCAGCAAGAGTTAATTTGTTTTCTTAGCCCAATTTTAAAGAAGTTTTTCTTACATGGAAAAAAAAGCAGAGTATTTTATAAAGGAGCTTTATTTTCTAAGATAAACTGGCTCGCAAGAAGCGGAAAAAGTTCAACATGTTATTATTCAAATTTAGATTTTTGTTGCGATAAGGGGATTTTGGTATAATAAATGTCTCTTATGGTAAGTTGAGTTGCTTTGGGCTTTCGAAAACGACGTATGGAGAACATAAATAAGAAATAGTTTTCAACTCAAAAATAAACTGGAAACTTTAAATTTTAACTGTAAGACCATACTTTTCCTATAGTGAAATTTACGAATAAAGTTTTCGCAAAAATTCATATAAGGTAATTCGAGGAAAGATACCAGTAGGGGGAAGATACCAGTTTGTTAATAGTACTTTTATGCGTTGATAGATGGAAATGTTGAGTCACTTGTGAGAGAAGCCTGGTCTGACACTGAGTGTGGCTTGTGAATTTGTCTGAATAAATCGTCTTTAATCGGCCTTATTTTTCGACCTTTTAAACATTTAAAGTAGTGAGTATATCTTTTATAATATTCCTTTCCTCCTATTTAAAGTCTATAAACGTATTTGTTATTTTTAATAAGGTATTAGCAATATAAGTGAGTTACGCATAATGTTGCACATACGATGCATGTAGAAACGGCCATAAGACTGGCAGCACTACCCCCTATACTTGGGGGAAGATGCCACATGGTTCAGAAATAAATGAAATGAACTTTAAATTTTTATTTCATTTTATAACACTGTATATTATCATATAAAATATAACTGCAATTAATATTTAGGCTGTGAGGGATGACACAGAGGATATCCATAGGACGAGGTTGTGCAGGGCTGAAGTCGACTACAACTTCAGCCTGCTGTAGACCGTTCAGCAGGAAAATTCGTTTTTAGCAAACAAATTTTGAAAGAATTTAATTTTGTTTTAGTTTTTCTACAGTTATTGTTATTTCACAATTAATTTGGTAATGTTTGCCTCGTTTTTTTATTTACTGCGGTGATGTGGCATCTTCCCCCCAAATATGTGGGTAGATGCCAGAATTAAATGAATTTCTTTAACATTAAATTTCTTATTTATTTTCATACTAAGAAGAGAATTAACTGGTATACATAACCAACTAAATATTCCGAGTACACACGGAGTACGTGCTCGTTAAATCAGTGGGTCCGTAGTCTTGTGGGCTTAATCACGAGCGCATATTTCCCTCCCCTTCAGTTCACATGCAGTAATTGTGGAGGTGGAGATAGAGGTCGTGTCGCCATCTATCGTCCCTTCGGGGAACTTCGCCGAGCTTAAATCGTACTGTCACCTGTATGGTGCTCAAGACCAACGACAGGCGTACCTCTTGCCCATGCCACGATGAATTTCGTAGGCCTTGTTCTGACTGCGTCAGACAGGTGGCATTAGAAACAACAACAACAGCACAACAACACCAACTAAATATTAAAAAATAAGGTATATTTTTTTCATGGTCTTGTCATTTCAATTTTCAATGTAATAATCGAAAATTCCTTAACTGTGGCGTTTTCCCCCGAATTACCTTACATATATTCTCAATAATCATTAATAGAAATAATAATTATTACGTGGTATATACCTATATCTTACATAAAGTGGTACAATATCAAATTAATACTATATTATACGAAATAATGCAGTCTGTGTATCAAGTTTTCACGCGCATTTCCTTTTGCAGTACTTTATAATGTTGTTTGAATTACTTACTTTACTTACTCCAGAGAATCGAGCTCACCCAAAGAGTTTAGAGCTGCATCTGATCCTCCGAGAAGTTATTTTATTTGCAAATGAAACAAAGAACACGTACAAAAAGGTCCCGAATGAGGGACCCTCCCCCAAAATTCTTGACAACTGGGGGAAGAATAAAAATTACAGGAGAAAGCCACATGGTGTCAGTAGATATTAGCAGAGGGATAAGTGCAAGTTCGTAGCGAGCTATTTAGTGAGGTTCTCTTTCTAAACTGTCATGGACTAGTATTGCTTAAAGTTTTATTGAAAATTCAGTATTATCTTCTAAAAGTGGAAACGAAATATACAGATTACCTCTAATGTAGAAATTTAATGAATGAGAAAGAAAACATAAAGCGCGCTCATAGTTGTTAGTAAGTTAATGGTTAGTAAGCAGTCAACAAAGTTATTGAGATATTAATTAATATTTAGGGATTCAAATTCACACACACACGCACACATCAGTTAGTTATTTCTTGTCTAAACCCAAGCACATATTTGCTTTGAAAGTAAGCTTCATCTTAGAGCAGTAATTCTAAACCTTTTGTTGTTGTTGCGGTACCCTTTTTATAATTTTAAAATTTGGCGGCCCACTAGCAATAAAAAAATCAGTTTAGAAAAATTTTAGTTATCTGTAACACACTACGTAAAGTAGTTTATGATAATAATTTTCGATGTTAAATAAAATAATGTGTACGACAAAAACAGCAAAATGTTTATTGAGTAATTAATTACAAATTAACTATAAGGATAAATGAAATATATCACAAATATATCCTTAGTTCTATAAAACAGCCGAATGATTTGGTTCCGGATTTTATTTTATACTTTTTTCAGAGTATAGTTAATAATTTTAAAATTTTGTTAGCGGACTTCAAGAATTTGGCGGCATACTAAAGTGTCACGGCCCAGTGGTTGAGAATCGTTGTCTTACAGAGTTCTCGGAGAAATTGTATTTCGGATTCCAGTCTTCTATTCATCAGCATGGAGCTTGAGTTATTTTTAGGGAAGAACAGTTCGAAGTATCTTTCATAACTTACAGATAAGTGAATTTTTTATTATTTAAATATAGTAATTGACCTTCTTCCTATATCTCGAGTAGGGTTAATTAAAAATGAAGAGTTGAATTAAGCACTTGTGTCTGTGGTTATTTTTTAATGTTTTGTGCTATGTCGATTACTCTTTTCGTAAGGTCGGTTTCAAGCTGCAATCTCTCGTGTGAAAGACCCTCGAAGTTAAGTACTCAAATTTCCTGGGGAAACCATTACAAGTCCCGAAACTTTTAAGTGAGTAAGAGTTAAAAATAATTGCATTGTTGTCTTCAGTTGAAGATAACAAGTCATATAGTAACATTGTTGTACATATTTTGTCAGGATTCGGTTAGATTGGAGATAGTTTCTTGCCTAAAGTGTTCTTAATACTTTTTTCGATCCAAATAAAATGAATATTAAATTACAGCCGTATTTCTTGTAAATTTGGTGTTCACGTTATCTGAGAGGCCTTTTCTATCACAGCACAAGCGCAAAAATTAGAAATGCATTCTAGGGTATTTTAGCAACAAGAAGAAACATATTTATAAAAGCAATTTCCGTCAGAGTATTACAAATTTATGTTAATCATATAAATAATGTTTTTTCTCTCTCTAATTTTTGTTCTTAGATAATTGAAAAATTTTATAAAGATTATTTTATTAGTCAGCTGAGTGAGAGTGAGACACTCAACGGCTATTGGCGACGGACTTCACAATTTTGAACGATGACCAAGAGACGAAGGTGACACCTGAGCCTGCACCCTTTTTACTGACTTCCACAGCAACGGAGAGACGTTTTATCCTCTCAACTTATTTCCTGCACACGGAGGCACTACAGCACTAGGTTTGACAGCTCAACTCAGCAGCACTAGGTACTCAACAGCACTAGGTTCAAACTCATGAGACTCCAGCCACAAGTCTGTGAACTTGACCACTAGTCTACAATGGCCACATCAGTTAGCTAGCTCAGAGATTCAACTAAACGTAACTCGGAGATAGAAATTAATTCACAAAAATAAAAAATATAATTGCCATCTCCAAAATAAATTGAAATTATCCACTTAAGGTATCCATCCAACTACGTTCGGAACCGTGATTTTGCAAAAGCATATAAACGGATAATATTTATATTTAGTGTCACTTAGATTAGAAAATGTATATAAAATTGTTGTAAGAATAGTATTAAATTAAAAAATTATTTTACAATATTTTGACAAAAAATAAACACAGAATGACCCATTTTCAAAATATTCTCCTTTTGTGAAAAATGCTTCTATTCTAATAATATTTTGTTTGTATGTAGCTCAGACCTCTGTGCAGAGGCCCAACTAGAATTTTTTAAATATATAACTAGAAGTGGGTTTATCCATGTTTTACGACAACAGAGGGGTGAAATTTTAAGAAAAAACGCCGATAATTATTTCAATGGGTTGCAACTCTGAAAATAATGTGAATTTTTCAAAAATCATAGTTGAGCCTCTGTAGAAAGGTCTGAGCTATATATAGGCAAAATATTATTATAATAGAAGCATGTTTCTTAAAAGGAGAACATTTTGAAAAACGGTTACTCTAAGTTAATTTTTTGCCAAAATATTGTATTTAAATAATTTTTTGTCAAAATGTCCTTAAAACAATTTCATAGCTGTATCATAATCTAAGTGACACTAAATATCATGAAAATTGTCCATTTATGCGTTTTTTTTTTAAATCACGGTTCCGAACGTAGTCAGATACCTTAAAAACACAAAGTTTAAAAATAGAAGCACAAAGAACATGTCTAAGTACACAAAATATAAGAAAGCCCATAGTATACGGAAAACAAAGATAAATTTTGAATTCTTGCAAATGTTAAAATTCTGTATTCACATCTCATGTGAAAACAATAGTAAAATGAAAATTTCCGAGTAAAATATTTTGTGCACTTATATAAATGCTTTTATTTTATCCCTTGGATGCAGGGATGTTAATTTCGAAACTGGGTTTTAAACACTTTTAGTTCATGCATACCACAGGGATTTTTATAAATCTCAAACCCTATTTCCTACATTTTCTAACCATGTTATAGAAGTTCCTTACAATTACCGTGAGCCACCCTTATTTTATACAAATGCTAAAAAAAATGTTTAATATTAATAGAACATACATAACTTTTATTTTTCTCTTCAAATTTGTAGTTATTTAATAACAAAATTTTTGTAGTATGTTTTTAAATTATTGCAATTTGAAAAAAAAAGCTTAACTTGCATGAAAGGATTTTTTTTAATTTTATTAGATGGAATCTTGGTTATTGTTTGGAAAATAACTGTAAAAAATATTCCTATAATTAGATAAATAAATGCCATTTTTTATTTTACTCTGAAAAAATAGCTGCCAGAATCTTTATCTAAAGCAGCTATGTGACCTATGATTTCTATGAAGTAATTTTTAAATAACCCAACAACAAAGTAATGTCAACATATTAAAAATAAATCAATGCAACATTCTGATTAGCTAGCGTGGTTATATTTACTGTAGTCTAATTTTTTCTCAAGAATATTTGTTCTGAACCGGAAATCAAACTCAGAACAAGAGAGAAGCTTTTTAATAATAATAACTTAAAATGTTTATAACTTTTTCATTTTCTTCGATTCGATCACTGTTCCTGAATAAGTTCACAAACAGTCAGTAGTTCAACAGATCAAAGTATTCAAGACACTTTGAGTTTTAAAGAAATTTATTCGAAGATGTACGGTATAGAAACCTTAAGAATATTACATCAAATAAATTGCTCAATCTGCCACAAAAAGTTGCGTTTTATGGGAGACAGATTTCATTGAAGCTACTTCTCTCGACTGAAAACGCTCCAATTTCTTATAAAAATTGTTCGAAAGATGTTCAATTTTTAGACAGAAATGTATGGTTGATTGGAAATAAATTAAGCATTCGTTTAAAAGCGAAATACTTTTTTTCTAATAGCCATGACCTGTGCATTAAGCTTTGAAATTTTATTCTAGTAATAAGAAGTCTGGAGACTATGATTTTTTTAATATAGTGATAATTCAGACTGAATGTTTATGCAATGTTGATGTTATATATATATATATATATACTAGCCGTTATCCACCCGCTTCACTTGGTATTTCACGATGTTGTACATATGTATACTTTTTACATATATATTAATTATTGATATCAAGCATTAAGAATTCGATTGTATTGAAAAATATATTTACAGCTGTTACACTCTCGCCCCTTGATATAGTAAGAACATAAATTATAATATCTAATTTCTATTTATATCTAAAATAGAAGGAGAAAGATTGTTTTCGCTCACTTAACCTAACAATCAAGTGGATTTCCACCAAAGCAACTTTCAGTGGATCTCTACTCCATAAAATAAACATGCGTACTAAATTTCAAGTCTAAATCTAACAGAGCGAAAACGGAATTTTTATCATCAATACCTCATTGACAGCATTCTTAGCGGATTCCAATTCAAAAAAAGAAGCATGCACACCAAATTTTATTAGTATTGTCTTAGCAGCTCAAAAACTGGAATTTTGTCTATCAATACGCCCCAATAACTCTCCCCGCTTCCTCCTGGAGTTGATTTCCGTAAAATCCATTCCTAGTGGAACTCTATTCAACTAAAGAAAAGTGCTCAACAAATTTCAAGTAAATGAGTTAAATTCAAAAACATGCCATTTTTCTATAATACGCCTTAATCCCTCGCAACCCCACTCCTTTGGGGGTCCGATTTCGCAAAAATCGTTGTAAAAGGAACTTTATTCCATGAACCGAACATACCTTCTAATTCTCAAGCAGGTGGTTTTATTAGTTGAAAAGCGGAAATATTTATCTATAACGTCCCTTAATCATCCTCAGTGACCCTTGGGGATCAATTTCCCCCAAAACTATTTTGTAGTGGATCTCTACAACATGAAAGGAAATCGCTTACCAAACTTTAAGACTGTACGTCTAATAGTTTAAAAATGGAAATAATTATCTATAACGCCCCTTAAGCCCCCGCAACGCCACTTAGGAAACGATTTTCACAAAACCCATCTGATGGCAGATCTCTACTCAGTGAATGGAATCTTCTTACTCAATTTCAAGATTTTACGTCTAATAATTTAAAAAAGGAGTTAATTGCCTATAACGCCCCTTAATTCTCCACAACGCCACTTGGTGTCGATTTTCACAAAACCCATTTTGTAGCTGATCTGTACTCTATGAAAGGAATCCTGTAATCAAATTTCAAGACAGAACATCTAATAGTTTAAAAATGGAAATAATTACCTATAACGCCACTTAAGCGCTCTCAACGCCCCTTGGAGGTCGATTTTCGTAAAAATCATTACGTAGGGAATCTCTACTTTATGAAAGAAATCTGTGTATCCAGTTTCACGACAGTACATCTAATAGTTCAGTAATGGAAATAATTATCTATAACGTCCCTTAAACCCCCGTAACGCCCCTTGGGGTTCGAACTTTGCAAAATCCGTTCTTAGTTGACGTCTACTCCTTGTCGGGAACCTACATACCACATTTCAAGTCTGTAGGTAAGTGAGAGAGTCGCTTTTCTCCTTATATATATATATATATATATATATATATATATATATAAAAATATATATATATATATAAAATATATATATATATATATAAATATATATATAAATATATATATATATAAATATATATGTATATATACAGTCAGGTCTCGTTTTATGCGGTAGATACGTTCTACCGAAAAACGCATATAAAAAAATCGCATTAAAAAGACATTACTTGAATGGAAAAAGTAGGGATACGTTCCTTAGTTTTTTCTAAAATCGCATAAAACCAAAACAACTAGTTAAAATTAACTTAAAACCGCATAAAAAAATTGCAGAAATGAAAAGAAATAGGCTGCATGATAAATTACTTCGAATGTCTGAAAGAAATTCATACAAAAGCTAAAAAAAAAAAAAAAACTCGTATTCAAACCTTAATTCCTTTTATTTTATGGAAAAGTAATACACATAGTTTTACATTTTTAATCATTATCGCTATCTGATAATGGTTTGCACCATTTGCGAAGTTCCAAATCACCTTCATCATCAGAAGAGACTGCCTCTGATTGCGGTAAAGGCCACGGATTTTCACAAACTTCATTCTCGTTCTGTGTAGCTCTTCCTTTTCTGACAATGTAATCAGTAATTAAACTTTGCGATGAGGATTCTTTTATTTTTTATATAGTTCACGATATCCAGACATGCAGTTCTGCAGCTCACGTTGTAATTCAGGGGCTCTTTCAGAATTGGGGTCATTAATAAGATAATGATTTTCTAATTTACTGCAAAAAGTTGAAGATCTTGAATTAATTTCCCAGTGAGGGGAGTTTATTTTTCTTCCTCATCATTATCACCTTCTAGACCTACGACGTCGTCTACAGTTAGATCTAAAGTTAAATCAATAATATTATTGTCACTTAATGCATCATCCACAAGCAATTCATCTATATCATCGTGGCTGAAGGTATTAAAACCATCTCCTCCAATTTCATGTGCCAAATTAACTATTTCATCTGATAGTGTCGATGTTTGAGTGGTTGTATTGTCTGTCACACATGTGCTGGCCAAATCTTTTTCCAACATGCATTTAAAGTTCTAGGTCTTATTGGAGCGGAAGCAGATGCAACATGAATTAAACAATCAAAAATAGAAAATTGTTTCCACACATCTTTTACTGTTAATGACTCATTTTCTAGTTTATTCAAGATGAATTTGTACGTTGTCTTAATATAATATTTTTTTTAAGTTGCAATTATGCCTTGATCTAATGGCTGAATAAGGCTTGTTGTATTGGGCGGAAGAAATACTAGTTGAACATTTGGATATTCTTATTGTGGATGACTTGCTGCATTGTCAACAATTAATAAAACTTTAAAATCGAGAGATTTTTCCTTCATATAGGCTTCCACTTCTGGTACGAAACAATTATTGAACCATTCTGTAAAAATAGCTGTTGTCATCCAGGCTTTCGGGTTAGCCATCCAATGCACGGGCAGTTGTTTTAAATCTTTACCTTTATGGCGCGTGGTCTAAGAGATTTTTTTATTAAGAGAGGTTTCAATATCCGATCTCCTGATACATTGCTACAAAGTAATAAGGTGACTCGATCTTTACTTGCTTTATGTCCACTTGCAGTTTTTTCATCCTTTGCGATGTAAGTACGGTTAGGCAATTTTTTCCAATAAAGTCCTGTTTCATCAGCGTTAAATACTTGATCGGCAGAATAGTTCCCATCTTCAATAATTTTCGCTAGCTCCTCTGGAAATATTTTTGCTGCTCCTTCATCTGCTGTAGCACTCTTCCCCCTGTTATTATAATATTATGAAGTACATTTCTTTTTAAGAACCCGGTGAGCCATCCTTTGCTAGCTGAAAATTCTTTTCCACCTTGGGAAGTGGAAGTTGATGTGGTTCTGACTGTTTCATTGACTTATAAAACTGAAGAGCTTTTTCTTGGATTAAATAACCACTTACAGGAATCCTTCTTTGAACTTGTTCCTCAATCCAAATTACGATGGCTCTTTCCGTTCTTTCTAATAATACATCCCTTGTATACGAGGCAAATTTGGTGCTTAATTTTGTACCAGAAATGACAGATTTTCTTATTGCAGCTTCATTCTTTTTAATTGCTCTGACAGTATATTCGCCTAAATTAAAATGTTTTCCAATAGCCGTAGATCCTTCTCCTTTTCTTAAGCGATCTAAAATTGCAATTTTCGTTCCCAACGAAATTGACTGTCTTTGATGTTTTTTTCTCCATTGGGCCAAATAAAATCTTAGAAAAGAAATTTAAAAAAATTACACTTCCGATTTTCTAATGAAAAATAAAACTTTACGACACTCACTTTAAATCCAGAATCAAAATTTGGTGCTTATTATATTGCAACTTAAATTCGCCACTTATTAAAGTGAAACTTTTATAAAAATGAACGAGGCACCGCTAAGAGAAAATGTAATTTCGAAATAATGATATCGTATCGGTATACTACTGAAATACTACTGAAACAGTGAATGCGAATTTAAGACTGTCGCAGCCGAGCCGCAGACGTAAGTACCAAAAAAATACGGAAATTCTCGGAATACTACGATCTACGTCTCAGTATAAAAAATAATAATAATAACAAAAATCTAGAAATGTTTGGAATACAAACCGCACAATTTCAAAATCGCATAAAAACAATCCGCATAAAAAGAGACCTGACTGTATATATATATATATATATATATATATATATATATATATATATATATATATATATATATATATATATATATGTATATATATATATATAAATATATATATATATATATATGTATATATATATATATATATAAAATATATATATATATATATAAATATATATACATAGAAATATATATATATATATATATATATATATATAAATATATATACATAGAAATATATATATATATATATACATAGAAATATATATATATATATTTTACTTTTTACTTCGATTCTCTATAAAAGCGTGTTTTTTAGTTTTTTTAAAACTATAATTTATTTTATAATTATTTTTACTATACACAATAAAAATCACAATTCCAGTGAATAATTTAATTAAGAGAAAATACACCTACCCCTACTTTCAAGGACTTTTCAATATTTCTTTGAAAATTTGAGAAAAAGTCCAGCAAAACTAAAGAACATGTTCCAAATGTGCATGTCCTTAATAAAGGACATAAATCACAGACACTTTTCGCTAACAACACAGGAACGTTATTTTACAGCAAAACTGTCACATTTTGTTCACGTTTTTGTAATTTTGCTGTTGTTTGATGATCTACAAATAGCATTTTGAACTTTTTCTTCCTTGCGCCTTTTTGACAAGGCGAAGTGCTACATTATGGCTTCTTAGTTTTCTTCATAGAGATCTTTAGGCAGCGTTTGAAAATTTCAAATCAACTCAAACGTTTCATATCTAACGCTTTTCTGATATTTACTTTCGCTACATTCATTAATATGCATTATTTCAGTAGGTTCTTCAATTGCTTGATCAGTTTCAACTTCCTTCAATAGGGATCACAGATGCCCATTTTTTTTTAATATTCTGCTCATTTACATTTATAAACCATAATAAGTCGTAGAACACAGCAATCAAAACCACAAAATTGTTCATGGGGAAAGTGTAGCATGTTCTGAAAAATAATTGTGTGAAACGTTTTTCATTATGCATATTATATGTTTCAGAATACTCTTAAAAATAAATCTGAGTCAAATAATTCTTCAAAGTGCTCAATATGCTTATCCATATATCATAAAACTTTTAAACATGGAAAAAGGCGAAACAGAAATATATCATATATTTACAGTTTCCCTGAAAAAAAGGATGGAGATAATCATACCAGAAAGTTCGAAGGTCAGGTAAAATAATATTTTAGGTTAAAAGAAACGTAATAAAAAAATCTCTCATCGTGGGATTACAGCAAAAGAAACAAAATATTTTTCTTAATTTGGTTATAGGATCAAAGTTGGCTAATGAGCGTTTGAAGTGGAATCTTTTATTTTTGATGATCACCAGATGATAAAAATAAATTACATCAGTGTAAATGTGTATTTTTTAATTATGTCAGAAAGCATTTTGTTTTACTTCATTCCAAAAGAATTATTTTTTTAAACCTTGTATTTTCAATATGCTCGCGCCTCCTCGCAGGGTTACCGCGCCCCCCAGGTTTGAAAAACACTGGCATATATCTTATCAAGTAAATAATGAGATATTTACTTGAATATGTATTTTTGGCACTGTCGGGAAATATGTTTTAATACCTTATGTGCACATATTTTAGTGAAAATAACACGTACAACTATTTTCTCACACTTATATAAATTTCAAATATGCAATTAATAAAAAATTTCAATTAATTACAAATAATTTAAAGGATGAAACATCTTAGGCATCTCAATCACAAAGAAAAACACATTTTTTCCCATGAACGAAACAATTTTATTACTTTTAAATACTGAAAAATTATTCAGGAAAACAAAGAGTTAAAAAATAAGCAAAAAATATTCATTCATTTATATTTTTAAATGCAAAACATAGTCATTGTTGTGTAAGCCTTCCCTCATAATAATTCACTCATCTTCCAATAGCATAAGTCATTGCTAATTTCTAACCACGAATCAGAAAGCCGGCTCTTACTTTGCGGCACAGTGGGTAGGTTTTCTCGCAATGATGTCTCTGAGTGAGTGTTTATTAAAGTCACTCTAAGTATTTTAAAGGCTGTTGGCAACGGAACTTGCAATTTTAAATTAAGTGACAAAGACGACATCTGTGAATTTGCACTCCACTCCTTTCACTTCTATACCACATCAATGGAAGGACTTGGAGCCGCAACAATGTACGTGCATCAGCTCCTTTACGTAGTGGATCTTTCGTAAGATTAGGGCTCGAACTTATGATGCGACAACACCAACACGAGTTCCTGACTATGACAATTAAACAGTGAAAACACAAACAGCTTAAAATATTAGGTCGGTTGAATTGTGATGGTAAGAGCGCGAGAATAAAGATTTAGGACTGTGACTATATCGGATATTAAAAAGTATTGTGATGTCACTACCTAGTTTGCCAGTATATTTCAAAATGAAGAATTTTTACAGCCTCAAATCTGTGGAGACCCCCCTGGGTCTCACCTTGAACACCAAGATTAATTTGAGGCAAAGAACCACTAAGAGCCATTTTTTGAATAATAATAATATTTATTTATTATTATAATTTTCTCAAAAAAATCTCTGATAATATATAATACTTTTATGTTACGTCACTTAAAGAAATTTACCTTTATAAAATTAAATTACTAATAATGCAATTAATTAATAATTAAGCTCAAGATCAAGTCAGGTCTACCGAAATAGGAGATCCGAGAAATACACGTACTCGAATTCTTAACTTTCATTAACTTTAACTAAGCCGCTTAAACTGACGCTTATTTTAAGTGTACGTAAATTATATTTACCGCTGGCTTATATAAGCTTTCTGGTACGTCTAGCAGCACGACGTCTTCATGAATCTAATCTCCTTGAATCTTCTAAAAATGCGTTTAAAGTTGCTGGCTCAATAGCCTTCCATCATCTACTTTGCTATCTCGCAACGCTCGACTTAAATACCTTATCTAATTTGAATATCCTGTTCATCTTTTTGGAGTTGATTGGAAATAAACGCGAATTTATATTCCCCAAAAAGACGCCTAAGAAGATTAGTGGAAAGATTCCGTACAGATTCGTCACAAATCTAATTTAACATGCATTAGCTTGTAACAACCAACTAGCGGTGGTTGGTGTGTTAGGCGGTTCGAGTAATACCATAACAAGTTGGCGGTTCGAGTAACATAACTTGTTCTGGCGGTTCAGCCATAACAAGTTTTAAATTCAAATTTTTTATCCCTTTGACTTGTTGTTTTGCTTATGCCACCTATCTGACATAGTCAGATCGAGGCCCATGAAATTCATCGTGACAATGGGCTAAATGTACGCCAGTCGTTGGCCTTAGCCTTGAGCACCATACAGGTGACAGTACGATTAAGCTCGGTGAAATTCCCGAAGGTACGATACAACATTACGATAGATGGCACCTCCATAATTTAGGCATGGAACTGAAGTGGAGGGGAAATTTCTCCTGTTCCCTGCACTCGTGATTCAGCCCACAAGACTTTTGGACCCACTGATTTAACGAGCACGTACTCCGTGTGTACTTGGAGGGTATTTGGCGGTATGGGCATCGAATCCAGGCCTTCCGGGTCCGGAGCTTTAACCACTAGGCTACCTACAGCCTTAAAAAAACTAACTCTTTTGTTGCTGTTGTTGATCATGCCACCTGTCTGACATAGTCAGATCGAGGCCCACGAAATTCATCGTGGAAATGGGCTAGATGTACGCCTGTCGTTGGTCTTAGCCTTGAGCACCATACAGGTGACAGTACGATTTAGCTCTGTGAAATAGACTTTGACTTAACCACATAACTAGAGGTAGGGAGGGTTCTAAGTAACTAATTAGAAGAGCAATCGCATGGCTTAAGTTTTACTTAACATATAAGTATAATTTACTCCACTTACTCTTAGAACACTTTAGACTTCTACGCTATAATTCACCGTAAATCTCTTACATAATTGGGCAACCTCCGGTTATAAATCTTAAGCTCAATTTTATCACTTAATTCTCGAATTATCAATAATCGACCATCCAGCGACTATCAATCGACTAACATCGTGTACCTAAATGTCAACACTTAAATAGAACAACTTATTTGAATAATTCAAGTCTTCCTCTTCGGAGGAAAGTTTTCAATGGAACAAATAGTTAAAAAGAATAAATTTACCCCAACAGGATTAGTGAAAGGTTCACGGATGGACCCGTTGCAAGCTCTTTTACACGATGTGTCTTACTGATACCAGGACTCAACTCGACGACACTGTAACCATTCAGCTCACGTGGTCAACTAATAAGCTAGATGAAACAAAATTTCAACCTTATATAAAAGAATGAATATTTAGGCTATTTCATTTTGTTATCGGGAATACAGATAAAAGATGGCAATATGTAGATGGATAAGACAATAAAAGAAAGCATAATTATCTGGATATACAATTTCGTTGATCCCGCATAATTAAATACTCACTAAGAATTGTTCTTTTAGAACTGAAACAAGGTAACCACACAATGATTTGTAAAAAGAATAGTTCTCAATAAAAAAAAGCGTCATGGGTACCAAGAATAAAATAGAAATGGCATAAAAATATTAAATACTGAAGCTGTCATCGAAGTCAAGTATAACTTAAATTTCTTCACTTTTGAAAACATTTTAAACTTTGTCCACTTTTATTTAATTAATTACAATACAGAAATCCCATGTAATTTGCACATTATTTATTTCCAAGGAATATTTCACTATAGATGTTTATCGTTCATGTAGTTGTAAAAAAGTTTAAAAAACTATCAAACATTCTAAAATAAATATAAATTTAAGCTATGGAGGGGGGGAAGGGGAATGCAAGTTATTAAAGCAGATATTGTTCGAGAAATAAGTGATCACTTGGCTCTAAATAAACAAAGCATAAGAGCACGTGTTCATTCGGTAAACATGTACGTAAACTTTTAGAGGAATCTGGTTTTGTTGTTTAATCATGCGTATTTTTTGTAAATATAACTTTTCAGTTGTGAGGTTCGGTGGTCTAGGGGTATGATTCTCGCTTAGGGTGCGAGAGGTCCCGGGTTCAAATCCCGGCCGAACCCTCGGAACTTTTTTTTTTCCAATCCTTTTCCCGTTCATTTCTCGAAAATTTAATCTTCTTTATTTCGTCTTATTAAGATATTCGATTGCCTTCAAATTAGTTTTTCAAGATAATGGCATAATCAACAATGTTTTTACAAACTCATAATTAGCCAAAATCTTTTTTCCCACACTTTAATCACATTTAGTACAGTCTAAATGCCATCAAACTATATCTATTCAAACAGGTTGTGTGAACAAAACCATTTTTCAAAAACTTAGAGGGTTTTTCCTCTTATTAAAGAATGTCATATGAACTATTAAAAAGAATCAATTGCATTTCTTAACAAATATATTCTGAGAAAAACATTCAATATATATCTGTAAGAAAATTCTTAATAATGAAATCTGAAACCGACCCTAAATCGCTTGTGAGTTTTTAGCATTATCTTTGAAGAGTATAAATTTTCACTCTCTTGAAGAGTGTGATTTATGACCCCAGAAAATTTCGCGGTCGTTTTCGTGGTTGAGAAAGGGTAGATTTGCGAGGAAAAGGTTCTTTCTCATTACAGATATGCATGAAATACATCGCTGAAAAATAAAACTTAAGTTCTTCCAAACGATAAATGATAAAGCATGTTGATTTATAAGTTTCTCTTCAAACTTTTTTAGATGATGATGGTTATTTTGGTTAATTTACTTATGCTGAAAAATTCTGACATCAGGTATACTTTAAAATGCATTTTTGGATTTTTTTAACTGCAAAAGCTTTGAGACCCTTTATAAAATCACAAACAAAATATCGCAGATCCGAAAGGAGATGCTAATGTTCTTTTTCACTCTTATGCTATTATTGTTGTTTATAATCTATCCACTCCGTGAGATCATTCATGGAACTATTAGATAGATAACACACACACATCTTCTAGTGGTTCGAAATCCTGAATCACACACAAAGATAGAAATCTTATCAAACTCCTATCAGCTTTGTAATTTTACACCATGATCGTAAAATAAGGAGTACACTTGAGCCCTCTCTGCGAAGATCATCTAAAATTGAAATTCAATTTCACATTTATAACAGAAGTCATACCCAAAATTTCTCACGTTTAATCCTTCACTCGAAATATGAACTAAAAGATTCGGAATAAACAATAATTGAAAGAACTGTGCAATCCAGGACATACATAACGGGAAGAAATGTTATAAAACTGATTACATTAGAAATGCAGATAATTGCATTTCTAATGTAATCAGCATTATTTTGTTTTTAATGCAGGCAAATACAGCGAAAATCATTTAACATGAAACTGTGGGGACTGAAATATTTTTCCGTGTTAAAGTATATTGCCATGCATTTAATAAGAATCAATTGTATGATAGATTAGATTAGAATTAGAGTTAAGAATTTTGTTTTTAAACGATTAGACTTAAATATAGAACAGTACACATCAAGAATTTTCATACAAAAGGAATTCAACAAAAGAAAGGACTCACCTCTTCCAGTTTTCAATTTAATCGATATTCTACGCTCACATATGGCGGTACAAATCACATATTGTTACATTTAGATTGCGAATAATAATTGACTAAAGATTATAGTTTAGAATGAATGGAGTTCATCTTGCGCTTAGGCATGAAGGGCAGAAAGTCAATCGCATAGTCATGACATCAGAAAAAAAAATGGCGAATTGTCCTCCCGTGAAGGAGTGGTCCAAAAAGTTTCGGTTTCGATTCCTCCAGCTCTCTAGTGGTGGATTTCTGAATCTCCATCCTCCCGGGCGCAAACTGGCAGGACAACAATTTTGTTAATCGATCTACGAGTTAGTCCAGATCCGGTTTGTAGAATGGCTACTCTATTGGTTCCATCCGTGCCTGTTATGAGTTTTAGTATTCTTGCCATGGGCCAGGAGAGAGGGGTCTGTTGTCATCAGATATCAGAACTAGATTGCCCACTTGTACCTCAGATTGGGAAGCTTTCCACTTGGGCCTGGATTGGTAGTGATGTAGAACTCCCTTGTGCCAACGATCCCAGAAGTGTTGACGTAGCTTCAAAAGACTTTTCCATCTGCAAGAGAGACTTAAAGAAGTATTAGTTATTGATTTACTCTCAGGAATTTCGAGTAAGGGTTCTTCGATGAGGAAATGCCCTGGTGTGTGAGCTCGTATATCTGCTGGATCACTGGAAAGTGGGACCAGGGGTCTAGAATTGATGTACGCTTCTATTTGGCACAACAGAGTCGATAGTTCTTCAAAACTCAGAAGATGTCCTTTGCCGGTTTTGATAAGATGCCTCTTGTCTAACTGGATTGAGGACTCCCAAAGACCTCCAAAATTCGGAGCATATGGGGGTATGAATTTCCATCGAATATTTCTATCTGTAGAATACTTTTGTATTGAGTGTTCTTTCACTAGCATATAGAGTTGTTTCAAGTAGTTGTTGGCTCCTATGAAGTTAGTGCCATTGTCCGAATGGATTTCAGACGGATCACCACGTCGAGCAATGAATCGACGCAGTGCGGCTAGCATGGCATCAGTTGATAAAGTGGAGACGAGTTCAAGATGAACTGCCTTTGTAGATAGACATATGAAAAGACAGATATAGGACTTAAATTTGTTAGCCTTTCGAAGGTGTTGACATTTAGTCAAAATAGGTCCGGCAAAGTCTATGCCGACGATTTCAAATGGGCGAGTTTGGGGGATTCTTTGTTTCGGTAGATCTCTCATTTTAGGGTACGATGGTTTAGAGTTAAATCTACAACATTCGATACATCGTTTTATTTCTCGTCGAACAGTCGATCGTCCATCCGGTATCCAATTGTGTTGCCGAATTAAAGATAATGTCATTTGAGTTCCTGAATGAAAACCACGAAGGTGGAATTGTCTAATTACTAAAGTAGTAATAGGATGATGTTTGGGAATGATTATCGGAAATTTTTGATCGAATGAGAGAGTAGGCTGTTTGGTGAGTCTGCCACTTACCCGAAGAATTTCATCTTCATCTAAAAATATATTTAAAGATAGAAGTTTACTTTCTTTTTAGTGAATTTATTCCAATTTTCCAGAATGGATGAGGGTATATGATCATCCCAAAAGGCTTTAGATTTCCACAACTCTTGTAACATTATTTTGAGAGTTATAACCGAGGGTGAGAATAGTCCTAGAGTATCAAAGATTTGCGCAATGACGGAAAGTAATTGTCTTTTTGTTTTTACAATTTCTTCATGTACTACTTTTAACTTGAATCGAATCTGTTTTCAAGTTCCAGATTAACCCTAGCACAGATTCTTCATCACCTAGAGAATGTAACGGCTTCGAAGCTAAAAGTGATGTATCTAGATCTTGAAGAACCTTTGGGTGACTACTTGACCATTTTCGAAGAATAAAACCACCCGATTTCAGTAAATTTTGAATTTCAATGATAATCGATTTTGCTTCAACTTCTGTGTCTGCACCCGATAACAGATCGTCTATATAAATATTTTCCCGAGCTATTTTTGCTGCTAAGGGAAAGTTTTGTTCTTCGTCTTGGTATAACTGCTGCAGCGTTCTCAAAGCGAGAAACGGTGCGCATGAAGTACCATACGTGATAGTTTGGAGTTCAAAGGACTTTAATGAATCAGAGGGAGTGGCTCGCCAAACAATTCTTTGATACTTACAGTACTCATCCGAAATTAAGATTTGGCGATACATTTTTTCGATATCAGCTGCGAATGCTACCCTGTACGATTGAAATTTAATTAAATGATTAAATATTTCAGTTTGTAACTTAGGCCCTGTCATCAAAACATCATTTAATGATTTACCATTTTTTGTTTTAGACGAAGCGTTAAAAACAACACGACATTTGGTTGTGGTAGATTTTCAGTTTATTACCATATGATAAGGAATGTAGCAATTAGGTGTTTCGTCATCCCGGTTTTGAGATATCTCACGCATATGTCCGAGTGCTAAATACTCGTTCATGAAATTTAGAAAATTGTCCTTGAATTCTTTATTTTTGTGAAATTTATTTTCTAAGGCATACAATAATTGTACGGCTTTTTCTTTGCTTTCACCGAGAGTATTATTTTCTTTGAGTAGAAGATTAATAATATATCTACCTTCATTATTTCTTTTCACCGATTTTGAAAAACTTTCTTCACAAGGATCAGGAATTTGAATTTTAGCATTAGTTTTAGGAACTTCTTCGAGTTTCCAAAGTTCTGACAGTTGGTCGTTTAAACTAGAATTAACTATGGATTCTTTAAGGGGTCATATACCTTTTAAAATTTCCTGAAAATCGATTTTTTATTATTATTTTATTTTATAGCGTAAACCTTTCTGAGTGTTCTAAAGAAACCGCATGCAGATATTCCCAATAGAACGGACGTTAAGAAAAATAAAAAGAGTAGAAAAGGCGATTTACATATTGTTTACATTTTGGCTCCAGGGTGACAGCTGTCATGTCGCTGGTGACAGCTGCGTTTCTCTGTTTCTAATATTTTCATTCTAATTATTATCAAATGCTTGAATCTAAGCCTCAAATATTATTGTTGTTCTGGATATTAACTACAACTTCTACTAACTTTATAAACTTCTACTTCTACTTTGTTTTGATAAAGTGAATCTTGAATTTATACTCGCTCGTTTTTGATTTTCATACCGTATCTTATTCTAAGATAAGTTTTAGGAAAAGTATTATATTTTATAAACTTTTGAAGGATGAATTCGACTGAATCTGCTAAAAGACCATCTGGTAAACGTCCTAAGAAAAGGAAGTTTACTGGTAATATGCATACGAGATGCAAAGCTGTACACAGTGTGGATGAATCACTAAACAACAGTGCATCTGGAAAAAGATTCGGCTGCAAGATGTTCATTCATCTTTTATTGAACATGATGACTGTTTTGATGGCTATAGAGTGTTTGATAAAACTATCATGTTTACAAACATTCAAAACTTTGCTTCTTGCAAAAAATGTGGTGGTGATATTAAACTTTCAGAAAATTGTGTTAGAGGTTTGTCTAGTGTTTTTCGATTGAATGCAAGAACTGTAAAGACTTGTGTTCGTTTAGAAATTCAAAAATGCTAGGTAAAAGAAAAAAATATTCCAGAAATAAACAGACGTTTTGTATACGCAATGAGGACAATTGGACAAGGTCATGCAGCAATGACAACTTTCTGTGGTGTCATGGACTTTCCTCCTCCAGTTGCTGAACAATCCTATAATAACATTATAAACAGACTACAATTGTGTAGTAAAGAAGTCGCAGAAGCTTCAATGCAAAGTGCAGCTTTGGAAGAGGTAACTTTGACAAATTCTTCCGATATAATAATTAGTGGAGATGGAGCATGGAAAATCCGTGGCTATTCTTCTCGTGTTGGTGTGTGTGCTGTTATAGGAGACAAAACAGGAAAGCGTATTGATGCGGAAGTGATGTCTTCTTTCTGTAAAGGATGTGATTCTTGGAAACGAAGAAAGGGGTCACCTGCTTACAAAAAGTGGAAAATTCTTCACGTTAAAGAATGTTTGAAGAACCACAATGGTTCTACTGGCATGATGGAGACTGTGGGAATGGTTCGTATATTTCAGCGTTCATTAAGTCATCGTTCTGTGAGATATACATCTTACATCGGGGATGGCGATTCCAAAACATTCTCATCTATTACTGCATCCAATCCGTATGGAGAAGATATCACAGTTTCAAAAAATTGAATGTGTTGGAAATGTTCAAAGAATGGGAACTCGTTTACGAAAATTAAAACAAATGAGCTCCAAACTCAGTGATGGGAAGTCGATTGGGGGAAAGGGAAGGTTGACCGACAGAATGATCGACTTTAATTACAACGTACTATGGAAATGCAATCCGACAAAATAAAACATGCCTGTCAGATATGAAAAAAGCTGTTTGGGCTGTATATTTCCATATGCGTTCAAGCGACGAAGAACCATTGCACAGTTTTTTGTCCCGTAGGTCCTAATTCTTGGTGTAAATATCAAAATCAAGTAGTAGAGGGCAGTGTGGAAACTTTTAGACACAGTAACAAATTGCCAGTGGCAGTAATGGATGCCATAAAACCTGTGTTTAATGATCTATCACAACCTAAACTTCTACAAAAAATGTCTAGGGGTAAAACCCAAAATAATAATGAATCCATTAACTCATTAATATGGAAATTATACCCAAAAAACTTTAGGTTGTGGTAGAAAGATTGTTGATATATCTACAAATGAGGCAATTGTCATTTTTAATGATGGCAATCAAGGCAGACTAAAAATTATGCAATCGCTTGGTCTGACTGTTGGTCAATTTGCACATAAATTTGTTACACTTGTAGATATAAAAGAATTCAGACTGCAGAAGTACATTTTAATCTCCACACAAAAGAAGTACGACAGGCTAAAAGAATGCAATTTAAAACTACTTGTAAGAAATTAACTGAAAAGAGGGAGCATCATATGCATTTGGCGAATTTTAGCATTTTAGAATCATAGTAATACACTGCATTCATATCACAAATTGTTTAATATTTATAATAAGTAGTTGTTAATTAAGGTATTGATTGTTTTTAAGTAATATTTATAAATTTTTACCTTTATTTTGGAGAAATGAATCACTTTGTTGCATTTTGATTATTTTGTAGCTTTTGATATCGTTTCGATGCTTGTACTGCATTGGTATAATATATGTTTTTAGTTATAATAATTTTAATAAATTGAAGTTTATTGACTAAAAAACTTCACATTAGTTTTAATTTAAATTTACTTGTTGTTTGAGTAACCAGAATAATATATATATAAAACTGTGGTAAATTTTACGTTTGATGTCAATTTTCTCAGAACGTCATTTTTACTCATTACGCGCATGATATTTTCAAAACCGTGCCATGGAAAATGATAAAATTTTTACTGTAGATTCTGATCATATCTGTATTTAAAATAACGAACCAGTTTGAATTTTTAATGAAAAATTTAAAATTACAAATATAAAATAGCAAAAAAATTTTAAAAATTTTATAGTTAAATTTTAAATTGTTATAGTTTACTAAAAATTTTAAATCAGTGTTTCATGCTTCGTCATTTTAAAGATAACACAATTTCCAACACTGAGCAAAAATGTCATCAAAAAATATTGGTAACTTTTTTATAAAGCTGCGCGTAATGCATATCACTTGCGAAAAGAAAACAAAAATTTCTTTTTTGTAATTATCTAATTAAAAATTTATCCTAATTAGCAGTGTGTTTGTTGGTTATGTTTTAAGTAAAGTAATATCTATTTGTTTATTCCTCCAAAATTTACATTCCAGGAAACAATAATAAAAAAATTATAGAGCTTTAAAGAGCTCACTATTTTTAACCATTTTCAACTTTTTAAAAGTATGTGACCCCTTAAGAGGAGGTATATAGATTTTCCAGAGAGTATATATCCCAGTTTAGTAGGTATAGCTGTTGGTGTTCCAGCAGGTCCAAAAATAGGCAATCCTTCCAACAGATCTGCATAAATTTCCGCGCCTAATAATACATCTATTGGTTTTGAAATGTGAAAATTTGGATCTGCGAGTTTCAGATTTTTTAAATGTGGAAATTGGCGATTTTTAAATTGAAAATTAGGAAGAGGTGATGTAACTTTATTAACTACTATAGCTTCAAGATTAAATTTTAGAGACGAGAAATGAGGAGTGAATTCGATTGTACAACTATGTAGTGAAGTTTCTGCATTTACCCCGTTGATTCCCGAAATTTTATGTTTTTCCGATTTTACAGGGATGTCTAATTTTTCTTTAAGCCTTCCCGAAATTAAAGATAATTTTGCGAAGCGTTATCTATTAAAGCTCTGCATTCAATGCATTTTCCCGACTTAGACTTTATTTTTAGGATCGCGGTCGAAAGAAGCACGGGACTGGTTTGTTTATTACCCTTCAGCTGACAACCTCGAGAAACCGCCACTACGTTTTGACTATTTTCACTCAACGCGGAACCGTTTACGTTATAAACATGCAATAAAGTATGGTGGCGGTCTTTGCAGACTTTGCATCCGATGTTTATTCTACATTCAAACGTGGTGGGATTTTTTCTGAGGCAATTTGTACAACAAATCCCTTCAATGGCTTTTATTCTCTCTTCAACTTTCATTCGGTTAAAAACAGGACATTTATATCACGGATGACTCGCGTTTTCTTTACAAATCCCACATGAGAATGAATAATTTTTATCTAAGTTTGCATTAAATACTAACGATTTTTTTGGTTGATTGAAATTGCTCTGACTAAATCGACTTCCTTTTTCAAACCCTACATTTTTTCTACTCTCTGCGTACGATTTGTTAATAATTTGATTACTTGTTCCGAGTTTCGATTGGGGAGCGTCTGCATTTCCACTTAATAAACCTAATGCACGTGCCTCCGATTCTATAAACATACGAAATGCTTGCAGTGTTGGATAAGTATCTGGTTTCAAGGTTAACTCCCAGCGATGAGCAATTTCTTCGTGTAGTTTAGAAGTGCAGTGATTTATGATTATTAGCTCACTCAATTGATTTATTTCCAACCCTAATACAGTTAGATTTCTTACACTTTCGTTACAATTATCTAGAATTTCAAACAATTGTTTTGCCGAGTTTGCTTTGTTTGTACGTATACTAAATAATTTGTTAATTAGGCAATTTGCTAACTGATTTTTATTTTCATATCTCTCACGTAATAATTCCCAGCAATTTTTTAAATTTTCTTTTTAATTGCGAAACCTCGAATTAATTTAGCAGCGTTACCCTTTACTGACGCAAATAAATATTGCAATTTGTCTATTTCTGTTAAATCTGAATTATCAATTAAATAATTCTTTGAAAGTTATCCAATATTCCATTTCCCCATGAAATTATGGCAATTCAAGTTTAGGCATTTTTGCAACTAGATTTTTATTTTCCAAATTTTCTTTTCCGGTTTCTTTTTTGAATGTATGTGTCACCTTTTCTAACGATACAGAGCAATTTAATAATGAATCCTGCATATCGAGGTATTTTTCCCATTTTTCATCACCTACATCTATATTCAATTCGGAAAGTGTCTCTTCTAATTTTTTCTCATATTTCTCGATTTTAGATTTTAATACATCAATTAGCGCAGCCGAGCAATCCGGTTCGGCGATTGCGTCACAAATTCTCTCCTCGAATCTCTCGATCTCTTTTCCAACATTATCAAAATGTTGGATTGATTTTAAGATTTTTGCTTTAGAAGCCATTATCCATCGGGCTCTTTGGCAAATCGACGGACCAAAATATGTATGTTAGATTAGATTAGAATTAGAGTTAAGAATTTTGTTTTTAAACGATTAGACTTAAATATAGAATAGTACACATCAAGAATTTTCATACAAAAGGAATTCAACAAAAGAAAGGACTCACCTCTTCCAGTTTTCAATTTAATCGATATTCTACGCTCACATATGGCGGTACAAATCACATATTGTTACATTTAGATTGCGAATAATAATTGACTAAAGATTATAGTTTAGAATGAATGGAGTTCATCTTGCGCTTAGGCATGAAGGGCAGAAAGTCAATCGCATAGTCATGACATCAGAAAAAATGGCGAATTGTCCTCCCGTGAAGGAGTGGTCCAAAAAGTTTCGGTTTCGATTCCTCCAGCTCTCTAGTGGTGGATTTCTGAATCTCCACAATGAAGCAAAAACATTCACTAGAACTTAATGAAATTTAATGCAAAGTTTTCAAGTATGAAAAAAAAATTATTTATTGAGTTATAAAGAATAATCTGATATTTTTCTTTGGATTGTCCTTTTCAGCATCAAATTGTTCAATGTCGTCCATTTTGTTATTCATTTCGGCATTTAAATGTGCATTTAAATAACTACTCATACTTTTCATGATGACGTGGGAACAGGATTTGCATTATTCACTTTCTCTTCATCGTCATAATCTGTATCAATGATATTTTTTCGAGTTGTGAACAAAATCAAAAATATCTATTTGTCATAATTGGAGCTTTACTCGCATTATCTTCATCTAGTGCAAAGAATTCTTCCGATGATGCAATAGGACAGTCCAATAATAAAAAAAAACTTTCCCAAACACTCCTCTTAAATTTCGACTACGCAGCTCATGTTTTCCGTATTTTGTTCATTCCCAGAAATAAAATCTTTTCGTGTTCAGCAATTTTCGTTTCGTGATAAGAGAAGAAAACTGCAGGAAAATACATAATAGTTTGTCGGGACTATTGTATTATTTCGTGTTAACCGACATTTTGTCTTAAGCGTTTTCGCGTTAAACGTATTTTACTGTATGCTGATAATATTTTAGGTTGAAACTCTACGATACATTAAAATGTCATGGTGTAAAGTTATCATTTGAGGATCTGAAAAATGCATTATCGGAGAATACCTGTAATAAACCTTAGGGAAAAAAAGATTCACTAAAACGATAAATTAAATTTCGTTTAATAATTGTTAATTTGAAAATTGATAGTAAAATATTAGTATTATCAGATGTAACTGTTAATAGATATTGTGTGTTGAAGTGACGTATATATTAAGAAAGTACTCATATGTACCCTATTTATATAGCAACTGTGCTGAACAAATATTGATAAACATGGTAAATATAAGTCACTATTTTTTTTGTTGAATGGTATACCTTGATTATAAGCAATGTGGTTCGGTGGTCTAGGGGTATGATTCTCGCTTTGGGTGTGAGAGGTCCCGGGTTCAAATCCCGGCCGGGCCCTTTTTTTCTTTTTTAATTATATGTTAATTATCTTGAATATATATTGTGAAAGATACAGACAAAGAATTATATGATCTTCTATCAAAATAATGAAACACATCTTCTATTTTAAATATAATGAATAATCCAAATATTTCCATTTGAAGGCAGTTCAGTTTGTGATAATCTCCGTGCCCCCACCCTATCTCTTTGAGTATCAGCGTGAGCTAGAGGCGTAGGATTAACGAAAAAACTAGAAGGAAACATTATCTTAATATGACTTTATTAAGATATTCAACTTAAACCTTTAACAAATTAGATTATAATAATTTATGTGAGAGAATCTACGATGGCAAAACACACCACACACAATATATTTATAATAACGACTTAACCTAACTCGGTACCACTATCAGTAACTGAATCGCTTACACTCAATTCTAATACAATCACTCTGATCCAAATATTAAAAAAATCAATCCTACGTTGTTGTAGTATCAGTAAACGATCACAGTAATTTTAGATGAGGTCTCGTGTGCAATGGTATGTACCTTGATTAATGGATCTCTATCACGTATAATTACTATTCTTCGCCACGTAACGTTATCTAAAACTTCTTCAATCTAGAACCACGAACTGTTTACATTCCTCTAATTGCCATCGTACTTACTCTAACTCCTGATATTTAAAAGTTTCCTAATTTGCATCTTTCTTTCACACTTCACTTCTTGGATTTGGTTGGAAAAGAGTTGCCATTAATTCTGGCCCCAAAGAACCCAAAGGACATGTTAAAGAAAAGACGCGTGAGCCCGTAATAAGTTCAAATTTAGTATGCCAGTCATGCAAAATCGCCTTTAGCTTTAAGGCAATCATCACATTGCTTCAATGGGATATCAAAAAAGGGCGAAGGCAAAATCACTGTTCCCAGTTAAAATGATTTGGGTAAACAAGATGAGATTGTGTGCCATAAATTAACCGACGTTTATTTTATGTATTGAAAATATGATTCGTATAATCTAAATAATATTCAAAAGCAAGCAAAAAAATATAAATGATATACAAACTCGAATAATTGGAAATTTACGCGTTTTACTAATTATCCACTTTTACGCAAATATTTGTTTTTATTTTCTTATTCGTCCTAGTACAGGGATGGCGAACCAGTTGCACGCGTGCCATCAATGGCAGGCGAAACAAAATTTTAGGCACGCCAGTGATAAAAATGGTTTGAATTTTGTTTCAAATTAACGAAGTTCGCCGTAAAGTATTGCGAACAAACGCGAGTAATCGATCTCGGTGCCCGCGACTGCGAGGAGTAACCCTCGTTTGTTATTGCCTTGCCTTAGTTACGTCGTGGAATACGATGGTTAATGAAGCAAAGTTTGTCTACGCAAAGCATTGTCAATTTCGTTCGTACACAACTGTATTTTAAAGCTTATTTGTGTAATATTTAAGATTTTTAACTGTTATTTAATATGGCTTGTTCAGCAAAAGAACATAAAGTGCAAGGTAGTAAATGTAACACAGAATTTCAAATTTAGTGAATCTAGAAATATATATATATATGCCATTATTAGTAAGGTAACAAAACGGTGTGTGCTTTTTGTTCTGAAACAGTGATATGCAGAGTACTGTCTGTAAAACGGCATTCTGAAACAAATCACAAATCCACTTGTCAAAAAAGTGAACCACGGCAAAAAAAAATTAATCGATTAGAAACCATTTGGCGGATGACTCCAATTCTCAGCATGCATTCTACTAAAAGTAACATCTTAAATCCTAATATAAGTTGTTTATCATCCAATCTGCAACAACAAAACTCACACTAATGTTGTGAGCGACTTACTCTGAAGTTGCTCCCTCCCCATCCTGCCCACCTAAGGGTATAGGAGGAATAAAAGCAGAACCAGAAACTTCCATTATAAACATTATTTATTTTACTCAAACACGCTAATCGATAACAGTTTCATCTCTAAGTGAATGTCAAAAGAGTGGGAGAAAGAAAGCAATAAATACTAAGCAAACCAGCGCAAATAACTAATTTAACTTAACCTAATCTATAACTTAACAAACTCCTAATCCACTAATTAAATACAGTGGCAAACACCGCTCTGAATCTTAAGCCACGAAAATCAACTTTACTCTATCTCACCTGTGTGGCGAATGTAACAGCTTCTCAGCTCTTCTTCCATAATTACAAAAACTTGGACTTTATATAGTCGAACTAACCTGCATATTAAGGTTCCAAAGATTCAACAAGAGGATTAGTGTGAAGGTCACGTAAAGATCCGTCACAATGTTTCTTTAGTTTTAATTACACGTATAACTAAAATATTTACAACTATACAGTATAAATGTATTTTTTCGTATTAAAGAGTTTTGAATTGTTAGAATTTAGTTTAATTATTTTTCCAATAATTGTAATGGATGGCCGGAACCATCCATTAGTGTGAGAGGGCCAGAAGCTAGATGTGTGTGTGTGTGTGTGTGTGTGTGTGTGTGTGTGTGTGTGTGTGTGTGTGTGTGTGTGTGTGTGTGTGTGTGTGTGTGTGTGTGTGTGTGTGTGTGTGTGTGTGTGTGTGTGTGTGTGTGTGTGTGTGTGTGTGTGTGTGTGTGTGTGTGTGTGTGTGTGTGTGTGTGTGTGTGTGTGTGTGTGTGTGTGTGTGTGTGCGTGAGAGAGAGAGAGAGAGAGAGAGAGCCATAGTCAATATAAACTCTATTTATTAACAATTCTCAATACTGACACAAATTCAACAACCCAATTTAAGAAATGCACCAATTGATAAATATGGGAAGCAATAGCGAAACAGACGAAGTAATGGGTATGACAGTAAATCGGATCACTTACACTTAGCACGTCCAGGCAATTTACTTTCTTATATTTGAAGATAATATCAAAAGTAATCTAATTCAAACTGATCTGAATCCAATTTAACGACTAATTCACCACACACACAAATCGTCAATCTTAATATTAATCAAATTATCTACAAAGAGCTCTCGCCTAGCTTTACGTTAATTATTACTTACAATCCTGTTCGCTTCTAACCTCTCTCTCTCTCTATCCTCTCGAGCTTGAAAGTTAATCTTTATATACGAACCTTGGTTTGCATAATCACATCTTCTTCTTCGGAGGTAAATTTTCAATAGAAAAAATTTAAAGACGCAATATTCCTCAAGAGGATTAGTTGGAAGAAACCTAATAGTCCCGTTACATAATCACAAGTCCAAATTATTTGACGGCGCATCTATACCTCATCACACACTTCTTTAGAAAAAATGGCACGTTGTTCCATATAAGTTCGCCACCCCTGCCTTAGTATCTTAATTCATTGTTTCCACAATTTAAGAACCATACTTTCTATTATGTGTCTCATCATGAAAACAGGAATTACCATCCGCCCAAAACCATCATTTATAAAGTCGCCGAAGCAAATATTACGATAGGGAAACCTTCCACTCGTTGTCAACGCGATAACTGAGATAAACCTGAGAAATACCGGGCAAGTAATTCTGATAAACGAGGAATACGATATTATAGAGCCTCGGAATACGTTTTCACGGAACTCAAGACTCCATGATAAAAGGAGAGAAGGAAAGAGAATAATGAGAAAATCCGATGCATAAATATCAAAACGATATTCGGTGGATTTATTGCACCCGAGGGAGCATGGTTCGTTTTAGGTGAAACATAGTAAAATGGAGATTAGAGTAATTATTGGACGTGTTCACCTGGAATGATATAAAAGGTTGTGGGCGCGTGTGTGTGTGTGGAGTTGGTCAAATGAATTGCTATGAAAGTTTCGTATGGCTCTTAAAATGTTAAAAATATTCATAATTTTTTAAAAGATATACTCACTTCTAATCCTCTTAAAGTTTTGAAAATCTTACGTTTATTTTTATTTTTACTTATTTATTATTATTTTTTTTGCCATTAAGGTATCCGACTACGTTTGAAACCGTGATTTTGCAAAAGAGTATAAATGGATAATATTTATAATATTTAGTGTCACTTAGATTAAAAAATGTATATAAAATTGTTTTAAGAATATTATTACAATAAAAAACCATTTAAGTACAATATTTTGACAAAAAATGAACATGGAATGACCCATTTTGAAAATATTCTCCTTTTCTGAAAAATACTTCTATTATAATAATATTTGCCTGTACAAAGCTCAGACCTCTGTACAGAGGCTCAACTAGAATTTTTGAAATATGTAACTTAGAAGTGTTTATCCATGTTTTACGACAACAGAGGGGAGAAATTTTAAGAAAGAACGCCGATAATTATTTCAATTGGTTGTAACTCTGAAAAAAAATTTAAATTTTTCAAAATAAATAGATCAGACTATCTGGAGAGAAGTCTTTACTTTATATAAGGAAAAGATTATTATTTTTGAAACATTTCTTAGAAAAGGAGAACATTTTGAAAAAAGGTTATTCTAAGTTAATTTTTTGCCAAAATATTGTATTTAAATAAATTATTTTTGTCACAATGTCCTTAAAACAATTTTATACATGTATTCTAACCTAAGTGACATTAAATATCATGAAAGTATCTATTTATACGCTTTTTTAAAATCACGGTTTCGAACGTAGTCGGATACCTTAAAGCTATATACGAGGGAGGATCAGACAAAAGGTTACAAGCCACAGCACTTGAAAACTACAAATTGTGGAGAAATTTTGTTTTAGCAGAGTGGAGACAAATAGCGCTACTTATCATGCATCTGGTTGGCGGGAAGGTAGTGAAATTTCCTAGACGGTTCAGGGCGATTGAAATGGCAGGACGCTTAAGAAATTGGCCTTGTTTGGAAGTGCTAGTCGGGACGCGATTTTTATGGACAAAGAATGTGTGCGCATCTGCCATTCACAGTCAAATCGTGGAAGATTATGGTGAAGAAGCAATGAGCAGATAATATGTAGCAAAATGGTGTCACTCTTTTCAATCAGCCAGACAGGATACTGAAAACCGCAATATTGCAGGGAGCAGAAATCAACACAGCACGAATTGAAGAAATAATTCGAAATGATCGACGGGTAAGTGAAATCTCGTCTGAGCTACGGTAACGTGCACATATCGTTCCTGACGTCTTCTGAAAACATCCACCGAGACCTGGCTCAATGGACAGGGACCTGATTTCTACCAAGACGGGTTATACAAATTGGTTCTGAGTTTTTATAAATGCCTAAATAGACTTGATGATTATGCCGAAATGAGACATACACGTATGTGTCTTAATTCTCTTTTGTATTTTCTGTCTATTGTTAATAAATACTTCTTTATTCGACTAGTAACCTTTTTTTCTGATCAACCAACTTATTACCCTACAAACGGCAAAAACATCGCTTTTTTGTGGCCCATGTTATTGGGTAGCTTGCCACCAAATTTCAGATACAATAATCAACTAGTTTTTAAGATTTATGAAGCTTTCTATAAGCTAAGGTTTTGGTTTCATTTTAAGACTTTTTTTTATTTTAAATTTGAATTAATTAAAAATACTTCTGAGCACGATCAACTCTTTCAGTGTGAAATGGTTACTAACTTAATTTTCCTTGCTAAAATCATTTCTGTTTTAAGTTTTTCGAGTTCTTCTAGTTACAGAATTAAGATTGATTTCAAGGCCAATATTTGTTTGTACAAATTGTTCATTAAAAACTTAGAAACTTTATCATCAATTTTTTCCTGTTGAGAAAATGCCTCGAACAAAATGTTCTCAGTTTGCTGTGAGAAATTATATTTGAAAGTGAGTAAGTGAGTGAACATATATATATATATATATATATATATATATATATATATATATATATATATATATATATATATATATACGTAGCACTATTCAGGCTTTTAATGTGTTTTTTTCAGACTTCTAATTTTGAAGGTTTAAGTGTTTTCTAATCCCTAAGCTTTTTTTTACTGTTCAAGATAGAGTCTTGAATTTTTTTTTTTTTTGTTTAATCCAAAATATGTTTTATAAAAGTTACAATGCATTTAAGTCTGAAAATATTCTAGTTATTTTTTTAAAAACACCAAAATTAACATTCTAAAAATTCCGTGTTTTCCTCAGGTTTAGCTATAAAAAATAATTATTAAAAATCAACAATAGAACAGATTTTCAAATCCATATTAACTTTTGTTCGTAATATTCTAAGGAATATAAATCACTTAGAAAGATGACTACCAAGTTTTAAAGAGTTGAGCATTTTATAAAGGTTTTAAAAAACTTCAAAAATTCTTAATTTTTTTAATTGTAAGATAATGGCTGGTTTAGCTCACCTTTTACTTTCAGAATCAACTTAATAATATAATCTGAATGTAAAACTATAATTAAAAATGTACCTATTACTGACTCCAAAAAAATTTTTAAAAAAAGAGTACTGTGTAGTCTTAATATTTTTTCTTAATTATGTGCCAAGTTTTACTTAACAAATAATAAATTACAATTAGTTTTAAAAAAGACTTAATATGATTGTAAATGTTAAACAAACTTATTTTTCACTGAATCTATTTCTATTTTAATAAAATATAGACATGTACAGCGAACTTCGTAAATTACATCTTTTTAAAAAGTGTGAAAGTCATAATATAATTTTATATATTCATTATTCAGATTTTCTGTGTTAATGTCAACTTGTGTAATATTAACGTTAAGAATAACCAGTTTGTTCAAAATCAATTTATAGTTTTAATATATCAATTTACTTTCATAAGACTTATAATAATGTACACTCTATTACAAAAAAAACGACGCACCATAAATGAGTTGTCCGATAGAGACAAAAATTAGTGGGTGGAAAGACTACGTACATAATAGAAAGTGATTAAAATTTCAGAAAAATTTAATGATTTATTTCAGCGTTACACAGTTACAAAGTAACGAGCTCAGTAAGGTATTGACCCACATTTAGCCTGGATGCAGCTGCAACACGACGTGGCACTGAGTGATAAAGCACCCTGATGGTCTTCTTCGGTATTTCTTGCCAAATTTGCTCCAACTGTTGGGCCAGGTCATCAACGTTCCCTGGTAGATGCAGTCGCATTCCCATCATATCATCGATTGGAGAGAGATCTAACGATCTGGCTGGCCAAGGAAATGTTTGTTAAGCTGTAAGACAGTTCATATTTTTCATACTGACGTTTTCTTAATCAAAAATAAAGCCAGGGTACTGCAAAAGGAAAGTTAGCAAAACAGTTCTCAGAATGTCATCAACATACCGCTATGTTGTAAGGGTGCCTCTAATGACGAACAAAGGGTTCCGGCTTCAAAAGAAATGGCACCCCAGACCCTAACTCCCGGTTGAGGGCCTTTGTGGTGGGCAATAGTGCAAGCAGGATTGGAACGCTACCCTGGACGTCTCCAGACACGTCTTCGATGATCGTCAGGACACAGATGGAAGCGGGATGCGTCGCTAAACACTATACGTCCCCAATCATCATGATTCCAACCTGATCGAGTCAAGTCCCATTGTAATCTGGCACGACAGTGTGCAGGCGTGAGTGGCAGGTGGCGTAGCAGTCGGTACGAGCGTAAATTTTGCTCTATCAACCGTCTGTGAATGGTCACCGTGTGCGGGTCACACGTCTGATGGTTGATAACGATGAATCAGGCGCTGTGACAGCTGATCTGGTAATCAATCTGTCCTCCCAATCAGCTACAGCCTTAGGTTGACCGCTACCATTATGACGCTGAAATCTGTCGTTGTTCACCCATTATTTCCAGCATCTTCTAATGACCGCATCGCTTCGACCCATGTGACGAGCAATTCGCCGATTTGCCCAACCTGCCTCTTTCAACCCAATGATACGACCTCTTTCAAACTTTGATAGTTACTCGTAATGAGCTGGAATCTTGCGGCGAGGCACTATTTCAGTCGTTGAAAGGTATTATGAATTGCAATACAAAAGAAATTTTGACTATCAAATCGAAAAATGCTTCTTATAGACACCTGCTGAGTGCGCAATTCCAATGCGCTGCAGCATCTGCTATTCATTTTCATCGGGCACCAAATATTAATCATTTGTATATTCGGTACAAATGTCTTTGCATACGAAATTTCATTACAATCGGGCAACTCCTTGGTGCGTCTTTTTTTTAATAGAGTGTATTATATATTTGTAAGCAAATGCACATTTTTTCATTTTTCTATAAAGTATATTATATGCTCCTTTATAATATTTCACATAAAGTTGTATGATTATCAGACTTTATGAAACACCTTATTGAGAATCAATTTTTCTACAGACACAATTCGAATGCACAATAGAACATTTAGAAAAAAAACTTGAAAAGAGGAATATTTAATGCTTCTGAAAAATATACTTCTAGAACTAAATCTTGTTAAACATCGCGTCAAAGAATATATTTTTCGTCCTTCAATTCAAGCATTGATCGTTATTTATATTTTTTTATCTTTATAAATATTTCATGAGGTGTGTGTTCCGATCCAAGAAACAGATTGCTGAGAAGTAAGACAAAAAGAAATTTGTATGCTCTCGCATATCAATCAGAACATTATTCATTCCTCTTTTTATTTAAGAATTGAATTTATTTCTCTTTTGTTGCATAATTGAATGGAATAGCTTTTTTCAATGAGATGTAGCGATACAAAGAATTCAAATATCCTGATTATCAAAGAAACTACTTTCTCTTCTTTTTAAAACAATTTGCAAAAGCTGGATTGTATAAATCGTTAACAATGAAAGAAAAAAATTATTGCTTTACAAAAAATCAACATTCAAAATAATCTCCATTGAAATAAATTGAGAGCTTTTTTGTTGAAATGAAAAATTCCCTTTGAAGAGATTGAAACAATATAAAAATTAAATCGAAATTTTTCAATCGATGTTAAGATCGTTTTAGAAAATAACTGTATTGTAGTTATAATTTGCATATCAAATCCTGTCACACATTGTAAACTAACTTTTACTATTTTTTAAATAATATGTACCGAATAACAGCAATTCAAGTGTTTTCCAGCTACCAAAAAAAGAATCCCTACAGGGACGTCTTAAGACTTCTTGAGGCCCTTTGCCCCTACCCAAAAATAGGCCCTGGGCCCTACTCAAATGTAGACCCCACAATTGACCCTTAAACGTAGATAGTACCTGCATACGTTGTTATATATAAATACTCGCTCAAACAATAAACCGAAACAAATAAATGTGCACGACTTACAAACGCACAAAACACCTCAACCGACTACCATCTTTTGATTGAATGTGTGATGATGATGTATAATGGTAGGGCTAAGCCTGTTCTTGGACCAAAATCATCACATGTAACCAGTATATTGTCCGAAATTCCAAGTTTTTCTAAAATGAAACCGGAAGAAACATTTGACCATTGAAATAATTCGAATCATGATTTTTTAGGCTGAGTCAAAAACGAGACAAGACCCTCTTGGGGCCTTGGGCACGGGCCCAGCTGGCCCATGTCTAAATCCGTCAATCGATCTCTACTCATTCCAGTCATTCAGTACTTTTATTTTCAAGTTATGGCATCTTATTGCTTTAAAAATCTGAATTATTGTATTCTACATTCAGTAAATTTTTGAATCATTTATTATACATAAACTTGTTTGATAGGGGAAAAAATATTTATTTTCTTCTGTGTTTTTTCCCATCCCAACAAAAACTGCTTAGGAGTTATTTATATCCAATAAAAACTTAAGATAAATAAATAATTGTTATAATATGTTTTGAAAAAAAATTAAGTTAACTACTAATTAAAGTAGGGAGGGAAAAGAGAGTATGTAAACAAACACTTTCAAGACACAAACAAGACTTTCATACATAAACTTTCTATGTGATATCTAAGGTAAAACGGCTTCATCTCATACAAAACTGAAAGAGAAAGGATATTAATCTAAAGGCAAGAAGAACACACTCAAACGTTCCTTAGGAATTTCATCCTGTAACTTTTAATGGATGACTCAATAAGTATTAGACATGATATTTCTTGCTGAGATCTCATTGATAAAAAATAATCGGAAGTAATTGGTGACACTTAGGTTTATCTAGAAGAAAGTGATGAAATAATTGGGACTGCAGGAGAAGTTGAAAAGGACACGAATGCCACCTAGAGATAAAGAATCCTTTTTACTTTCGGTTATTCTGTCATCGATGATAACGCGTGGAACTCTCTTAGATGAAAAAGTCATTAAATGAAGGGTCATCCAAGAATAGCGGTAGTTGTTTCATTTTGGCTAAATAACTGAGAAAATTAGTAGATGTGGCTCGCTGTTAAACAAAGAACTTCGTTACGATTTTAAAATTCTTTATTGTGTTTATAATTAAAGTATGCATTCACTTTTTTTACGATATAAATTACATAATCACTTCTTAAATTTAACACTCGTGAGAGATAAAGCCAAAGTTAATATCAAGAATAATTACATTTTTTTATAAATGGTTTTTGAATATTTACCTTCTGTGTATGAAAACATCACACACACACATACATGCACCGTTTATTTTTAAATAAAACTGCAAATATGAAGCAGCTTCTAAAATCTAAATCTATATTTAAATAGCTGTCACTTCAAGAAGGTCCATTTTTTTAAAACAGATAATGCATCAAAAACAGTAACATAACATTATAAAAATAATGGAATATTTCGTATCCTTTATTTAAAATTGGCTACCGCTTGTAGTAATTTTGCCCAAGTATCTACAAATAATGTAGATTTGCAGAAAGAAAAGGGAAAATTGTGTGCGCCCTTTTTAGATACACATCTTACAGACTTCGTTTGATACAGTTAGAATTCAAATTCTTTTTATTCAAAAGAATCCGATGCCACCAAATACCATCCGAGTGCACACGGAGAGCGTGCTTGTTAAATCAGTGGGTCCGAAACTCTTGCGGGCTGAATCACGAGTGCAGGGGACTGGAGAATATTTCCCTCCCATCCAATTCCATGGCAAAATTGTGGAGGTGGAGATAGGTGGGGGCGCCATTTATCGTTCTTTCGTGGAATTTCTCCGAGCTAAATCGTACTGTCACCTGTAAGGAGCTCAAGGCCTAGGTCAACGACAGGCGTACTTCTAGCCCCTTGCCACGAGGAATTTCGTGGGCCTCGTTCTGACTACGTCAGACAGGTGGCATTAGCCACAACTACAACTTCCTTGTAACTTATCTATCCCTTGGCGCACGAAAAGGAGTTGCCCGATTGTAATGAAATTTCGTATGCAAATACATTTGAACCGAATATATGCAAATGATTCAAATTTCGCGTTCAATGAATAAATAGTGGTGCACCAGGGCATCGAAACTGCATGTTCAGCAGGTGTATGTTTTTCCCATCCACCAATTTTTATTGCGATCGGACAACTCTTTCTCGGTGCGTCGTTGAATGTTTTTTGTTATTAAGTCAGTGTTTCTCAAACTTTCAATACTGGCGCCCACTTTTCAATCACAATTTTTATCGCCCCCCCTTATACATTAATAATGCACTAAATCAGTGTTTCTCAAACTTTCAATACTGGCGACCCAATTTTCAATCATAATTTTGTCGCCCCCTGTACAACAATAATGTATTTACTGCAATAAAAATGCACTTTGAGAGAGAGACGCTAAAGTTACAATACGATCTTAATTATAAACCGTACAAATTAATACGATAAGTGTATTAAAATTTGTATATGTAGCTTTTAAGTAATATATATTTTAAGAAAATTACTTAAAATATATATTACTTAGAATTATGTTATTTTTCTTTCTCTAATTTTTAAATTGGAACAGATCGCAAAATGATGTATTTAATTAAAGATTTATTTCCTTCAGCATTCATTTCTCAAAGTACAAATGTCATTAGAAAAATAGTCTAGTCAATGTCGCTCTCTATCATATCCATCACATCTGGCATTATAGGGTACGTTTGCGTGAGTCTAGGCAAGCTTTCGGACGTCTGCGCAAAACATGTAAAAATGCTTTTCCTCGTACAATTCCAGTCAGTTTTGGTCGACTCGATACTCCTATAGCTACCGAATCTAGCTTGAATGTTCCTTTTTTTTTAAATTTCCACGTTAATTGTAATTCACGGTAATTAAGTATTTACGGCAGTAGATTAAAACATTATCATACATACATTTTTAAGTCGTAAGCAAACATTCGACCGTAATAAAGAATCAACAAGTACACAGACGAACGAGCATGGTTCCGAAAATTAAATCAAGACGATCTTCTCAAAAATACTTAAATTTTGGATTTACCACTACTGAAGTAAATGATGGAAAAAAAGCCCCAGCTCGATATGTGTTAAAACTACAAATCTGTAGAACAACATGTGAAAGTTATTTTTAAAGCATGTAAAATCATTCAGCTATGTTGGCAAAGAATTTTAAAAAGTATTTTCTGGATGAGGACAGCTTGGCAGCAAGTTACGAGTGGATTAGGGATCTATTTCAACATACTCCAGAAGGGCTCTCAACTTCCGAAGAGGAAATCTTCATAGATTTCACATCCAGTGAAAAATTAAAAGGCAATTTTGTAATAAATCTCTCTTTGAATTTGGGGTAGAGGTGGATGAGGAATTATCTGTACTGAAAACAAAAGCACTTCGTATACTATTACCATTTTCAACATCCTACCTTTGTCAAACCGGATTTTCTGCAGTGGATGCTTTGAAGACAAAATATAGATCTCAGCTAAATATAGAAAAATAACTCTTTAAGTGTCAATTTCTGATATTAAACCTTCCTTTGAAAAACTTTCCTCTACAAGACAAGCCCGTGGAAGTCCCTAATAATTATTAAACTTGTTCTTAATTTAGTAATAAGATTGATTGATTGAATATTAACGTCGCACTGTTCAGATGCACGAGGGCTTTTGACGACGGACCACGTAATTTTGAACCATGGTCAAGTGACGTGGATGACACCTGAGCTGGCACCCCTCTCTCCTAACTACCACACCACACCAACGGGAAAACGTTTCAACTCTCAACAGATTTAACGTGCATCGCTGACCTACACGGCGGGTCTTTAGTGGTACTGGGCTCGAACTCGTGACAAGGCAAGCCACGATCCGATACCTATGCCACTCGGCTACCGCGGCCAAATTCAGTAATAAGAAATTATTTATAAAATACCTTCTTCAGTACTGATACATCAAACGTATACTGGCTGAAACACCGACTCTTCGCACGAGTTCATTTTTTAAAAAAATAAAACATTCTTGATATAATAGCTGAACTGTAAGGAGAGTAAAACTGTGTGCACACACGACATTGTATACAAAAATGTAAAATGATTTTTTTAGATAAATGCTATAATTGTAAATAACTGTTTAAAAGAACTGTAATTTTAAACCTCACACAATTAGCATTTAGAATTAATGTTAAATTATGAAAAAGAATATAAAATTCCGATGAAGAATAATTGTGTTAATTTTTAACATTTAAAGCGAGACTTCAAAATGTTTTAACCCGGGAGCACAGGCGCGTACTCGATACTAACATTAATGGTAGTGTGGGGGGACTCAGTCACCCCAATCAATTGTTTAGAATTATTTTTACTGTACACGATACAAATCGGAATTCTAGTGAATATTTTAATTTATAGAAAGTATACTTACCTTCTTTCAAGGACTATTCAATTCTTTGATGATTTGAGAAAAAATCCAATAAAACTGAACTAAAATGATTCAAAAGTACATGACCATAATAAAGGACGCAAATCAGACACTTTTCAATTATCCTACAGAAATGTTAAACCAATCAATTCTTTTCCAAATATCGCAAAACTCTATTATTTACAATTTCTCTAAGCGAAAAGCAAACGCATAAAAGATGGGAGGGAACTAATATTGATAATAACCATACCATAAGATTGAAGGTCAATCAAATGATTAGGAAACGTACTATTCAGCCTGGCTGAAAAGTGAATCATGACTTCCTTTTCTTTTTCTACAACTAATGTACAGTATTTCAATAATAATTACAGTGGTGAATTGTTTATCTTCTTAGAATTTTTCTCAGGGTCTGGGTTTCGTTTTTCTTTTAACGAGTAATATTTTTATGCTAAAACGTAATAAAAAAATCTCTCATTGAGGAAATACAGCATATAAAACAAAATGTTTTTTTTTCTTTAATTTGGTTTTGGGATCAAAGATAGCTATTTGATGACGGAAAAAAGCCAGATAATAAACATAAATTATGTCAGTGTTGTTGTGTGTATTTTTTTTATTATGGAAGAAAGCATTTTGTTTTACTTCTCTTTCCGGTTATTTTTTTAAAAAAAAATCTTTACATTTTCAATACGCTCGCGCCCCCCTTGTAGGGTCATCGCGCCCCCCCAGGGGGGCGCGCCTCACACTTTGAGAAACACTGTATTAAGTGCAGATTTATTCAGAAGAGAACTTATCTTCCCAGGGAATGTACTAGGTCTGCAATGATAAAACACCAATCCGCAGCCCCATTAGAAATAAATGAAGAAAACCTATTCGCGAGATAAAATATTTCCATAGCATCATTCTGAAATCAAAAAATAATTCATAAACGAAGATCCTAATTATAAGAATATAACAGTTTCAAATAAATAATTTGTGAACCTACCCGTCATCTTATATTCAAAAACGTCCAAAGCAAGTTTTATATCAGTGATTGGCACTACTATTCTGAAGAAGTAGTGTAATCAAAAAGAGAACATTCTATTTCGCCAGTATTTTCAAGAAGTTGATAATTATGAAGTTAGAAAATACACTTCCACCTTAAAATTTTTGCAATTTAAAACTAAGCTAGAAAAAAATTATGTTACTGTCCATGGTGTTATGGCTCACTCCGTCGAATACTCAGGACTCAATCACAACCCATTTTTTAGTAGACTGGTGTATATTTATTTCTCGCAACTTCTTACATTCATATCAGAATTGCTGGGCATGCGCAGTTCAGGCAGCGCTGTTGCGCTTGCGCTAACATTCCGCCCGGCATTGCAATGTTACAACATTCAATAAGTTTCATGGCTTTTTACAAAATTGTTATATTAAAATATAACACTATTAAAATAGTTATAAATCAGAAAGAATTCACTAAAATACACACAATATACTAAAAGGTTAATTACAATAACTTAAAAATAAGTAAAATCTTGTAATACAAAAGAAAGATAAATTCATTCTCTCAGGGGCAAGATACAAATTTTAGAAATAGGTCTTTTGACTACACCATATTGAGTCTTGATCGTTACAACCCTAATTCTATTATCCTTTCCAGGAAATACCTCGATCAATCTACCCATTAGCCATTTATTGACTGCTAAGTTATGCTCTTTAATAAGGACTAAATCGCCCACTCTTGCGTTATCCTTTTCAAATCTCCATTTGAAAACGATAACGCAACAAGGAAAGGATAACGCAAAGGAAAAAGATAACGCAAATGGAAACAGGATCCATTTCTCTGTTGAAAATTATTAAGTAATTATTACTCCACCTTTTCCATAGACTGCACAAATTTTGTTAATCTCTCATATATGTTTAATCTATTTGTTTCTATATGTATTATATTTGGTTCTCTAATGGAAGTAATTGGTCTTCCAATTAAAAAGTGTACCGGGGTCAAAACCGACAAATCATCTATATCCGTTGACAAAGGAGTGAGAGGACGGGAATTCAAAATTCCCTCAATTTGAGTCATAATGGTTAGAAACTCTTCATAAGTAAACTTAAAAATTGCCTGCCTCATGTTTAAAATGGAATTTGAACGACTTTACGCCAGCTTCCCATAAGCCGCCAAAATTTGGTGCTCTGGGAGGGAGAAATTTCCAATTTATATTTTCATCTACTAAGAAGCCAGCCAATTCAGGATTAGGATTTATCACTAACTTGTAGAATCTCTTGAGTTCTCAGCAATAGCTCCTATAAATGTTTTATTATTATCAGAAAATATTATAGAGGGTCTTCCTCTTCTAGCAATAAATCTCTTTAATGAGGCAATAAATGCCTGAGTTGTTAAATCCGACACTAATTCAAAATGTACAGCTTTAGTGACAAAACACACAAAAATTGAAACATATGTCTTATACAAACTACCTTTACGCTGTTAGTTGCTCTTGATCCAAAACGGTTCAATAAAGTCAATGCCACTGCAATCAAATGGAAAATTTTCCATAACTCTTTCTTTGGCAAATTGCCCATTATTTGTTCACAAGTTGTAGGTTTCACTTTAAAACATACAAGACAATCATGTACTATTTTCCTACATACATTACGTCCTCTAGCAGGCCAAAATCTCTGTCTTACTTGATAGAGTAAGGCCTGTGGACCTAGATGGAAGTATTTTAAGTGAAAATATTCTACAATTAAATTCATTAATTTATGGTTACAAGGTAATATTATAGCAAATTTGCTTTCAAAGTTCAAAACGCTATTACAAAGTCTACCACCAACTCTCAAAACACCATCTTTATCTAAAAAGGGATACACGGGGTTTGTTTTCATTTGTAAGGCAGTCTGAACTATTTTCACCAGCTTTGCAAGAAGAAGGGTGGCACACAGCTCGAGTCGCGGCATTGTGACACTCTTCACAGGTGCCACTCTGCTTTTGCTTGTTACAAGCTTCACTGTTGTTGCGTCATCTGGCGATTGAGAACGGCAATATATCACTACTCCGTAACATTTCTCTGAAGCATCAGCAAAACCGTGAAGTTCTACCCTCGTCGCTTGAGGATGCACAATACATCTACCAATGCAGATACTGCTTACATTGTTGAAGTCCTCTAGGAAACGATGCCACTCTTTGGCTCTCTCAGAAAGCAACTCGTCAATCCAGTCGATTTTAAGACTCCAAAGACTCTGCATGAAGATCTTGGCTCTTGCAACTACTGGACCTAATAGTCCTAATGGATCAAACAGTCTAGCTATTGTCGAAAGGACACATCTCTTGGTGTAGGAATCTTTTAACTCCACTGCGATTTTAAAAATAAAACAATCCTCTTGTGATTTCCAGGATACTCCAAACGTCTTGGTTTCAATTGGTTTCTCGAACTCATAATCTCCGATGATGTTTCAAGCCAGTTCCGGATGACTACTACCCCACTTGTGCAATTCCATTCCTCCCCTTTTCAAGATGCCGGAAAGTTGTTTCTTCAAGGCCTTGGCTTCCATTAAAGACGCAGCGCCGCAAAGAACGTTGTCCGTATAAACGTTCTCTCTAAGAACAGGTTCAGCCAAAGGAATGTTCTTCTCTTCATCTTTCGATAACTGCAGTAAAGTTCCCGTTGCTAAAAAGGGGGCACTCACTGTGCCATATGGGACTGTTTTCATCTCAAAGGTTTTCACCGGATCCTCTGGACTTTCTTTCCACAAAATTCTAAGCATCAGCCGTAAAGGCATAAGGATGCTCTCTAAATTTAATCATAATTGTAAACAGGTCATTTTGAACCAGTCCTCCATTGTATTGTATGTAATTCAACGATAACCCATTACTTATAGGATTGATAGCATTAAAAACTACTCTTAGCTTCGTTGTGCTCTTTTCAGGTCTAAGGATGCCATGGTGTGGCATATAATAGGCAATCTACGAGTTGTCATTCTCTGCAACAACCTCTTTCATGTGCTCAAGTCGTTCATATTCATGTATAAAGTCTCTATACAACTTAAGGTATTGAGGATCTCTGATTAATCGAGTCCACAGCGCATTCAATCTCTTTAGAGCGATGTCCCTCGACTCACCTAAGCAATTTGGTTCATTTTTAAGGGGCATTTTAACCACATACCGACCCTCGTCTCTAGAATGTGTTTTTAGGAAGGGATCCTCACAAAAAATTGCTTCTTCATTTTTAGTTCTTTCTACCTCAACGTTTTCCAACTCCAAAACATTTTTAAAGTCTGATTTAAATCTCCTTTAATTAATCCACAATAAATCCGTTTTTCAGTATCTGCAAAACTATTGCTCCCTGAAGCCACGAACCCAAACACAGTATTTTGGAAAATAAGATTGGAATTTTCAGAACGAATTTGCCCACTACGCAATAATTCATAAAAAATTTCTACACCCAATAAACAATCAATGCGACCTGGCACATAAAAGGAATCATCTGCTAAATTTATGTTTTCAGGAATTAATCCTTTCACATAAAGTTTTTTAACTGGAGTTAAATCAGTAAGTTTATCTACAACTAACATTTTTATTCTCTTTTTTGCAACTACCATCGGAATTCGAGATTTCCGTAGTTACGCAATTTTAACACATACAGAGGAAACATTTAAACACGTGACCAGAATATTTACTTTTTCTTTTCTTAATCCTAATTTTTCTACAAATATTTTCGTAATTAGATTTGTCATAGAACCGACATCAAGCATTTTCCTTTTCTGGCCATATGAATCTTTTACAAACTCTTCACAGAACTCAAAAACACACTAGTGCTTTCCTTTTTGTGATTAATTACTAACACGGCGTTATTATCTTTCTCGGAAACCTCTTCAAGAGGGAAATCCATAGGATTAAATTCTCTCTCGAGCTTCCGCATTTAACCTTGACTCGGTTGATGGATGGAAAGCACTCGACTTACTAGGGCTTGTTTGAAAATTCGTATTTTGTTTTGGGAAATGTAACGAGACATGGTGCCTCTTAGCGCATAATTTACAAGGTTTGGCTTGGCACTTCGACGCCATACAACCTACTCTTAAACACAGAAAGCGTAGTCGCTGTTTTTTAATCATCTCTATTCTAACACTTACGGAAAGTTGTTTAAATTTTATACAAAAAGAATATAGCATGATTTTCACAGCAATATGAACATTTTGTTTCATTGAGATTGGACAAAAAAACATTAGTTACACCTTTTAACCCTTTTCTTTCGACACCACTCTTAAAGAATTTATTTTGTCGGAAACCCATATTTATTTCATTTCTACTTGAAACTTTAGAAAACATAAGCAAATCCAATTCTCGACCAAGCTTATCTGGTTTGTACCAATTTTCGCACATTTTTAAATTAATATAACTGGTCAGTTCTTGATCAAGAGAATTAATTATCTGATCGGCTACAATTAATTGGCATATCTCATTAAACTTATTTTAACGTTTCTTAATTTACAATAATAATCAAACATTGCTTCAATTCTAGAAGCAAACTGAACATAATTTTCATTCGGTAGTTTTTGGGACCTTCGAAACTGATTAAACAATACTCGAAGTGTTGGTTGAAATTGTTTCAACACTAACTGCTTGATTTTTTTCATAATCACCCAGTTCCTCTTGTTTAACATAAATCATTAAATTTCCCACCTTTTCTCCCAACATATTCAATAAAATTTCTGCTTTAAATTTATCCTCTACATTTTTTTGTTTTAAAAGCTTTTTCTAACGATTGAAAAAATAAATTATAGGCTTCTGTGTAATAGAAAGGGCAGGTATTGTTAGAGTTTTGATACTTTTAATTAAGTTTTCAATATCAGATGGGACAGATTCGAAATGTTTACTTTTCTCTTGCGCAGGGGACAATTTACATTTAGCATTAGTTAACTCAAGCTCTTTCTTTAACTGTTCTAATTTAATTTTTTCGAATTCAATCTTGGCCTTTTCAGACTCTAATTTAAATTTTTCTTGTTCAATTTTAGCGGCCTTTTCCGCCAAAACACCATCAATTACACTTTGCAGAAACTCCTTATCAGTTTCAAAGATTTCACTACTCTCAATTAAAGTTTTTAATACTATAATTTTTGGATTCTGAGGTATGTCCAATCCCAGCTCCTCGGCAACCAGCAAGAGCTCATCCTTTTTAAGACTTTTAATTGACGACATTTTAACACATAATATTAATTTGATATCAAAATAAGAAGCAGGGAAATCACTCTTACTTCGACTGATGAATTGCTCTGAACTCTCAGGACACAAAATTCTTTGGAAACTCTGTTTTCCCTCAGTTCACTCAATTTTCAGACACAATTTGCTCTCATCACTACACGCGGTTTTTCTCCGGATTCTACCGGACCAATTTTATGGCTCACTCCGTCGAATACTCAGGACTCAATCACAACACAGTTTTTTGTGGACTGGTGTATATTTATTTCTCGCAACTTCTTACATTCATATCAGAATTGCTGGGCATGCGCAGTTCAGGCAGCGCTGTTGCGCTTGCGCAAACACATGGCTTAAATGAAAAGTAAATTATAGTACACTGCTTACTAATAAGTAATTAGATGCCTGTGATAAAACGATAAACAAAATTTATTCATATTCAATAAATGGCAGAATCTCCGCCTGAAGCAATTACAGCCTTAACACAACGGGGCATGCTTTCCGCAAATTTTTGAAAATGGACAGTGGTATTTTGTTCCACTCGGCTTGGAAAGGACATGTAAGTTCTTTCACCGAATTTAGACGGTTGCTGCACCTCCTAAATCAGCAATCCAATTCGTCACTGAGATATTCTATATGATTCAATTCTGGATTCTATGAAGGCCAGTCCCCTATGTATCATATTGTCATCATATCATTCCCTGATGGATCAAGCAACATGACAAGTGGCGTCGTCATTCTGGAAGTAACAATGATCTAACCCGTAAAATTGCCTCCGAGTAGGAAGCACATTGTTATCTAAAAAGTATAGGTGGAGTCGCCGTTGAGATTACTATTAAATGAGATCAAGGGTCCCAGTCCATACCATGAAAAAGATCCTCAGACAATAATTCCAAACTTTACTGTAGCCAAACTTTACTGTAGTCACAATGTATTTTGGCAAAAAAATTTTCACCATGTATTCGTCCAAAACCAAACTCTTCCCCTTGAACCTTGATTCATCACTCCAGAGAACCTGCTTACACTCATTCAAGGTCCAATTTTGAAGTGCCTTGCACCATCTCAATCGAGCAGCGTGGATGGATTTTGTAATCAAAGACTTGTGGGTGGCAGAATGACCATAGAAACTAAGCAAATGTGCTTCTTTGAAAATGGCATTTTTCAAAAGCAACAGTCCCGGATGCTTGTTGGAGCTTCTAGAGTATGTAGACCATCCATTTGGGGTGGTTTTTCCGAATTTATTTGGACAGCACTGCTCGGTCTGTATCTCTTAGTTTCGTTGGTCTGCCGTGTTCGATTTTGTAATGCTTCACACACTAGATATGTCTCTTAAGAATCATCCATTTCTATGATATCAGACAATTATGCCCTTCTCGAAGTCAGACGCTCTGAATTTCGTGGCATCTTGCATGTGACTAATACCAATGCTGCTTTCAACATGAAATTTAAGTACAGAAGGCCTGACGTAGATCAGGACAGGAGATATCCTCCTTTGCATGGGTGTCCAAATACTTATTGGTAGATAGTGCGTTACAAATATTTTTAAAAAATTTTAGCTTCAAAAAGAATTTCCCAAACATTTATATGAAATCAAATTTTATTTAGCTGAATTGGGTAGAGAATGATGAAAACAGTTAGTTTCAAATTTTCTTTAGTATGCATTTGTTAGTTGATTAATCGGGAAAACGTATTTGATAGGTTACGCATTAGACTATTTCACACAAATGATTCGTAATATTTATCCATTTTTAACACCACGAGACAGTTAACGATTAATAATTAGTGCGCAGTTCTTTGAAGTTTCGCAATTCCAGAAGATAAATGTAGCCTTTTTTATTTCTTGAACAAATAGACGGAATTTCATGAAATTTTGGGTTTAATGTGTGGTGATTTAAGAAAAAAAATATATAAAATTTTCTTTGTTTACACAATTTTATTTTTTCGCAATTTTTTTAATGGGACTGTGGATTGCTCTTCACATAATTGCACTTGATAACTTTTTTTCTTCAAAATACTGTCTACTTTCAGTTACTTTTTTCAATCAAAACCAAAAAATATGTTACTGAAAATTAGTAAATGAAAAGAGCAAACAGGTTCAGAAAAATTGATGATATTAGAATATACACATTATGTAAGAGAAATAAATATTATAAATAACAAAATTGAATGATTTCTCTCTTTTATATAATATAACATACATCTCTAGAAAAGAAGTACTCAGAACTTAAATATATGAGTCATTGAAGAATATTTATGCTCTATAGTCCGTGCTACTGTACATTTATCACCTACATAAGCTGAGCAAATATACGGGAAACTTTCTTGGCGCGTTTTTTTATTTATTAAAACTCCTCAATAGCATGAATGTGGCTCGGTGGTCTAGGGGTATGATTCTCGCTTTGGGTGCGAGAGGTCCCGGGTTCAAATCCCGGCCGGGCCCCTTTTTTAATTTATTTATTGTTAAAAGCTGTTAACAGTTTATTCCATAGAAAGAATTAAGACTATCTGTCATTAAACTGATTCCCTTTTCCAACGAATGTTTAACACTTACATACTATACCATTGAGTAATTTCGTTACATTAAATGCCTCGATATGCAGACAATGGTAGAAAACCATTCCTGCGAAGATTCAGGAACAATACTAATGAAAAGGAATTTCTTACTTTTCTTCTCTGTTACTCTCAGTGTTAACCAAATTTTCTACCATTGTGCTAAAATTATGAAAATCTTATGAAAAAGGTTTGTTTTTAATGGAAGGAAGTTTTTTTTTTACCGCTGCAAAGTTTTTGACTGAACAGTCCCGCCATCAGAGAAAAGTAGATAAGTATTGCCACCGGATTTGTAATGTAATTGATTGTCGGCATATGTTGATCTTACGAGGATTCCATTTACACAGCAGTGCTTCTCAAACTTTCAATACTTTTGACCCAGCTTTCTATCATAATTTTCATCGCTATAATACATACAATTGCAATGTTTTGAATTCAATAATAATGTATTTGAAGTAAAGTTACAATTCGTTTTTAATTATAAACCGTTGAAATTATTAAGATATTAAATTTTATATATGACAATTTTATGGAAGTCACTAATAATTATAAACCTTGTTCTTAACTTAATATTGAAAAATTAATTATCAAATACATTGTGCAGTACTGATGCATTTATAAGTATATTATATCAGTGCAAATGTGAGTTTTACTTTTATTATGACAGAACCTATTTTGTTTTGCTTCCTTTAACTAAATTTATAATATTTTAAATCTTTTATTTTTGATATGCTCGCACCCCCCCTCACTTATAAGGTTATCACGGCTCCCTAGGGGACGCACCCCATAGTTTGAGAAACGCTGGTTTACAGATGTCTCATGCTTGATTTATATTGGCCTGCAGAACTTTTATTGTATCGTTTGTCAATACCAGATTGATTTTAGTTTTAAAAAAACTGTTGATTGATTCCTGTTGTTATACTGAGTTTTTAATTATACATACATATTTTTAAAAATAGGTTTCTTAAATAACGAAATTGTTTATTGTAAGAAACACATATTGGCTGCATTTACGAGGGAAGAGGTCAGATTTCTTGGAATTCCGTTATATCTCTTTATTACTAAATTATAAGCCTTTATTACCACCTTGTTTTTACTAACGCTGCTTTTTTTAATATTGGAATTCTTAACAGGCAGTATGATGGCATTGTAGCTGAAAATAGGCATATATTCTGATCAGTTGGCCCGATATCAAAGTTTGTGAGCAAAAGGTAAACATTAACTTCATTTGTAAATTATAGAACTTGCTTCAGAGACTTTTTTTACCTCTTTTATTCAGAATGTTAGGGAAAAATTACGATGTAAGGTTTTGAAATTTATTGAGGATAGAGTAAACTCACTGGCCAATGAATTAAAAACCCAAGATCAATATTTTTTGGACTATTTTTGTGTGGATAACTGCTCTGATTCTTCGGGCATCGAGTCCAGATGCTTCTGAAGTGCATTTACTTCCAGTGAATACCATTCATTGCATTAGCTCTGTACCTTTATAGATTTTGTAAAGAAGGCAGAAAAGAAGAGTGTTATAGGATACGTGTTTCCGTCATATGCACCACATTTCCTATGGCATTAATATTTGAGCTATGTGGTGGTCAGTGAAGATGTTTGAAGTCAGATTGATATTCAGCTAACAAATTGTGAACACTTCTGGCACGATATAGGTATAGAGTTGCATTGTCATCATGAAGTATCGGTCATCACTAGGATTGAACACTTCTGGCACGATATAGGTATAGAGTTGCATTGTCATCATGAAGTATCGGTCACCACTAGGATAAAAACGCACCACTTCAGGGTGCACTAGATCTGCCAGTATATCTAAGTATTTTACGGCTGTTTGTTTACCGTCGAAGCCACCCATTTCATGCCTGCAGAACATACCTCATATCATGATACTTCAACTAGACCCTTCCCCAGGGTAACTACGGCAAAGCGGATTCATGGCTTCGTGAGGTGCTTGCCAAATTCGACGCCTTCCATCTGTGCAAAATAAGAGGTGACATGATTCACACGGTCATATAATCCGTTTCCATTCTTCAGATGTCTATTGTCTTCTTTCACGACACTAGTGCAAAAGAAATTTTGCATTTTGGGTAGAAATAAGAGTTTTTCTCGCAGACACCTTCCTATTATCTGCGCAAGGGTCGAGCTGAAATCTATTAAACAGAGCCTTGATTGACGATTTGTATCAGTTGAAGCACCGTAGAGCTCCTGTTTTGCAATTCAATTCGTCGAAGACTAATAACTATCATAAGGAGTCTGGGCGTACGATTTGTACATTTCATGAAGTGTCGTGCCCGTTCACATTTAAAATAAAAATCTTCGAAATCATATTCGCTTTCCCGCAAAAGAGGGATTTTTTTTCTATATTTGTACTAAGTAGGCTATATTCAATAAATAAGGATGAAGACCTTGAAACATGGTTCACGTGGCACTCTAGAGTGATATCGCACTTATATCTTACATATGTTATATCATTTTCTAGATATTCATTATTAAGAATACTAATACTTACTCACAATAAGCTTCAATTGCCTTTTACAATGTTGTCACATTAATTAACTATACATATAAGAATAATTCACTTACTCTTCAATTCCAAGTAATCTATTAAATGAGAAAAATAATAAAAGAAGATCACACACACACACAAGACGCATCTTTATCACAGTTTGTACAGAGTCTTGTAGTAAAGATGTGACGAGTTTTATCCATGGTCCTTTAATTAATCACATCGGGGAAATTATTCTTTACTGTGGTTTGAGTTTAAAACCGCCTTCCTTAGTAATGATGATTTTATGCTTATGTAAAGGCTATTTAAACCCTGGCAAGGGGTGTGCTAAAGTTAATCGTAAAATTATCGTATCCCTTAAGCTATAATTCAAACTATAACTACCATTCGGGGAAGTAGAAATAATAGGGAAGTTAGTTTGAGAAGAACTGTAGCAGTTTAGGAAAAAGCTGACAAGTGATCTACAAGCGGATTAAGATATAAGTGTACATTTGATATTCTTATAATCTTAGGTTAGGAAACTGATTAGAATTGCTTTCACGGCTATTAAACTCGAAATAATCATAAGTTGATAAGTCATAAATAAAAAATTATTATTTTTATAACAATGACTTCTTCGATGATCGAAACTACACCTGCAACCTCCGAGTTACGACAAACATAGTATAACAATGTTTGCTCAAAAGTAGTGCATCAGATTACGCTACGGTAGACGAATGGTCATGGTCACTTACTGGTAACGGTATTATTTCAGTCAAATAATACGGGTTCAAGCCCAGATATCCGAGACCACTGAGCAGAGGCTGCTGAACGTTAAATCTGTAGAGGTCAAAGTCTTCCCATTGACGTGTTATGAAATTTTGCAGAGTGAAGAAGTGTCGTCCTTATCATTTGAACGAGATGACTAATTTTTTACATCCCTGTAGCCCTCATATAACGTTAAACTGCGATGTTAATAAACAATCAGCATACATGATTTGAAAAACATAATCGCAGTTTACTTTTCATAGTGCATTTCGCTGGAGACTATAAGAAAATGGTTATACAGGGTAATTATAACTAAAGTTGCAGGTTCAACGCATTCTAACTTTTAAACTAATGATCAGAATCACTTGACATTTTTTCAGAACAGTCATGAGACCATGGAATTTTTTGGGTAAAGTAAAACAAAATAATTCCAGATTGTTCCGATAGATCATGCTGTCAGGTGGAGGTATGCAGATCTTTTAGGATGTGATACTCGCACCAGTCATAGCTTTTTAGTCATAGCTCATAAGAATGAAAAGCACTAGAGGGACATATAACGCTTTGCCTGAGGGTTTCAACTTAACACTGGAAAAGAATGATCGCACTCTGGTGGTGAAGCTTTTTTTTTATCAGAACGGTGACTATGCGCTAACAGCTATAAGAAAATTCGGGACATTAAAAGACCGCATATGGTAAAGGGAAAATGATAGGTAAATTCGAAGAGAATGGTTCATTTTACGTGAAACAATGTAGATAACAAAAATGAATTGTGGCAGCACTGTTGAAAGATGTGGTCCCAGCATTACAAGAATATCGATGAGGGAATTAGCAGAGCTTGAACAATTATCCAATTGTTGGATTTGTATATCAGCATGGTGTGTTAAATTCTACGGAACATCTTGCACTGTTATCCTTTCAAGAAACTCATGTGCAGCAGTTGCTTCCTGCTGACCTGGAAACACGTGTATCTTTTGCATTATGATTTCTTGCTCGGATGGAAGTGAATAATGGATGGCCATGGAGGATTCTGTGACCTGAAGATGCCCAATTCCTATATACAAAGTTCTGTATAAATGGCTAGATGCAATATGTGGGTGATCGAGATTCCGTTTCCCATACAGCCATTACCTCTTCCTTCTGAAAGGGCCACTGTGTGGGATGCAATAGCGGCAGAGTTTATCTTCAGTCCATTTTTCTTCGTAAGATCTCACCTGTGGTATTCGTTTCCTGCAACATCACTGCCAAGAGATATGAAGCACTTTTGAGTAACTATAAGATTTTCCAACACTTCAGCAATTGTCAGTGTATGGATAGCACAATATTTATGCAAGCTGGCGCTCCACTGCACATTGATACTCTTGTGAAGCAACTGCTGGCACTAATTTCGAGGATGATAGAGTCCTTAGCCGATATTTTCCGACACATAGCCACCACGTTCCCCCGATTTCAATCTCTGTGATTTCTGTCTTTGAAAACACGTGAAGGATGTGGTTTACAGAGGTGGATTGTGAATCTGAACGATTTGAAGCCCACGTCATCAACCACATGGGTAACATCAGCACAGATACCCTCCAATGTGTTGTGCAATATGTTTTTTTGCTAATACCAGAACAAGGCGAAAGGTATATACGTTAAGCATTCGTTCGATGTTTTTTTCTTGTCATTAAACAAACATTCCATTGTCATTAAATGAGTGTCATTAAATTTGTCATTAACTCTTCGAGTCTATCGTTTACTTTCGCTTAATAACATTCCTGTATTTGACGAATCCATTATAGATTTTTCGATGATAACTACCCCTATAGGCATATTTTGGAATTATTTTTCCCTTCTCCAAATAAAATGCTGTTGTCTGACGATAATTCTGGTACAATATCAAGTCATTCTGACCAGTAGTTTTCAAGTTTTAGCCTTTTGAAATCGCAACTTTAATTATAATCACCCTGTATAATATTAAACGAATAAGAGAAAGAAAACAAATAGAAGCTAAATAGTATAAATAAAATATAAAAAAAGAAGTTTTTTCAATCTCAAATATAATTCCAGGTATTGATTTGCAAGTGAGAATCTTCACATAAGAGATGAAAAATATAAGATAGAAAAGAGGCACAGCAGGAGAGATACTTTTCATCTCTTCAAAATACAATAATCATTGTCATCCGAAATAAAATTAAAAAATAAATCTTCTTTCAGGTAAGGACGATTTCCTGACGTTTCTTAATATAGTTAGTTTAATAACTTTTTTAGAAAGGACGCTTTTGAAAGGTGCTACAATATATAGGAGAGGAGCATATAAGTAGATTTAGGGTTAAGAAGAAATAAAAAAAAAGAATAGAGTTAAAGAATGAGAGCGCCACCTGGGGGTGAAGTATTTAGTGGTTTCTTTGCTTTTTCTATGATATTACTTAGGAAGAGTAAAAAAATAAGAGGCGATACTCAGAGGTTCATTAAGATTGGTAAGAGAAGTAAATTAAAATTTCCACAAACTATTTTTAATTAATAATAGATTTATTAGAGAATATTTCATTTACTCATTGGATTCTTTATTTTTTTTTAGCTTGCCTTTTTTTCCTTCTCTCTATCCAGTAAAGTGTTATTAGTTATACAATTTGGAATATTAATAACACCGTGGAAAATCTCCTTTTTTTCTTTCTACAATACGAAAATGTTATTATAAGCTGTTGTTCCTTTTAAGCTAGAAAGATTGATACAATTTTAGAGTAGGCGAAAAATTAGGCGTTTTCTTTTTTATTGGCTTTCGAAAATATTTAATTCTAATGTATCCGTGTAATATGTCCGTATGCCAATTTAATGATGAAAGAACGTAATTTTTCATCTTTTTCCTTACTTATATGTGTTTCCAAGATTTTATACAAATATATCCGTGTGTGTGTGTGTGTGTGTGTGTGTGTGTGTGTGTGTGTGTGTGTGTGTGTGTGTGTGTGTGTGTGTGTGTGTGTGTGTGTGTGTGTGTGTGTGTGTGTGTGTGTGTGTGTGTGTGTGTGTGTGTGTGTGTGTGTGTGTGTGTGTGTGTGTGTGTGTGTGTGTGTGTGTGTGTGTGTGTGTGTGTGTGTGTGTGTGTGTGTGTGTGTGTGTGTGTGTGTGTGTGTGTGTGTGTGTGTGTGTGTGTGTGTGTGTGTGTGTGTGTGTGTGTGTGTGTGTGTGTGTGTGTGTGTGTGTGTGTGTGTGTGTGTGTGTGTGTGTGTGTGTGTGTGTGTGTGTGTGTGTGTGTGTGTGTGTGTGTGTGTGTGTGTGTGTGTGTGTGTGTGTGTGTGTGTGTGTGTGTGTGTGTGTGTGTGTGTGTGTGTGTGTGTGTGTGTGTGTGTGTGTGTGTGTGTGTGTGTGTGTGTGTGTGTGTGTGTGTGTGTGTGTGTGTGTGTGTGTGTGTGTGTGTGTGTGTGTGTGTGTGTGTGTGTGTGTGTGTGTGTGTGTGTGTGTGTGTGTGTGTGTGTGTGTGTGTGTGTGTGTGTGTGTGTGTGTGTGTGTGTGTGTGTGTGTGTGTGTGTGTGTGTGTGTGTGTGAAATTCTAATAATCCTTGTTTTAATATGAATGTTATCTTGTATGAATGTAGGAACTGAAAAAAATTCTCGTTTTTATCCAGTAAATAAAAAAATGCTTTTTTATAAATCAGTAACCTAAATTATATTAATCATATGAATGATAATAGTAATAATGAATTTATATTTTATACAAATTTTGCATTTGGTTTTTTAAGACGTATGAGTTTGTAAGAAAAATTAAAAACCTTATATGTATTTACCACGTAAAATACACACACTGGTCAACGACTTATAAACCTTTGAGATTTGCATTTGAATGCGTGCTAGAGATGAAGTATGCATTTTTTTTTCTGACGTGGGTTACGGGAGGGAAAAATTTGAATCACCATTCCCTGATAGCAGTACCCAAGGTTACCAAGGGTTAATCGACACTACAAAACTCTTTACAGTATATTCCAAAAACGGACATCAAATGGAAGCACACGATAATATAATATCAACGGAAAATAACTAATATTAACCCTTAGAATCACAACTCAAAATTCAGAAGCGCATGCGTCAAACGAAATACCATCTCAACTAGATACTGCTGATGACGTCAACGTGAAATATTCTAAATGATACTCAAAACAAAGAGGGTTACAATAATAAAGGCCGAAGAAACAACATTCGCTGATTTTTTTTCTACTTATCTTTCAATAGAAATTTCGAATTTCTTTGTTTTTTGCAAGGTGAAAAAAAGATTTTTTTGAAATTCCAATATTATTTTTTTCAAAAAAAATGGTATTAAAGACAAAATTTTATTTCATTAAATGTGATGTTTTTAAATTTCATTTTGCAGCAATTCTTATCAAACGCCACGAACAAAATAGCGAAGTGTTTGACTGTTCATAGAGTAGTGATATTAAGAGATTTAAGGCGAAGTTTCAAAATAAGACAACAGGGCTTTGTTTGAATAAATATAATTTTTTTTGCAGGAATGTATATGTAAAGTGATATTCTTCCCCAAGAGTGAAACACAAATTATTCTATTGAAATTCTTCCTAATTTTTTAATACTCTCTTTATTCCAAAATTTCTTAAAGGAAGTCAATAGGCTAAAAATCTTCAGAATATCGATTTTGAATTTTTGATGTTTATGAAATCTGTAATTCCTACGCTTTCTTGGGATGTAACATATTTGCCCTTTTATGAATTAGAAGTATACCAAAATGACTTTTAAAAAGTAATCAGCTGTTGTACCACGCCCACTTTGATAGATAAAAGTGTAAATATTGAGCCTTTAAACATGGGAAGCAGTTGCAAAGCCTCTACATTTTTTCCTTTAGATTAATGTTTCTGTAGATTAACTGTATAATATAACTGCAAGTTTAACTGTTAGTTTGTTTATCTACTTTAGGAGCGAAGTTTATAAATTTTATGAAATCATTGTGCTTGTAATTATTTGAACCTAGGCGAATGTTTTGTGACATGTTGAAAAATGTGTCTCCTTCGAAATTTTATCCTTTAGCTAAGATGCTTGTGCTTTTAAATATTGCATAACTTGTTTGTGTTGAAAATTGGTAGGAAGCTATTTGCAAAAATGATCATTATAAAAATATTGCCGTTGCTTGTAAATGAGACATGGCAGAAATGAGGCTACACGTCATTTAAGAACAGTTGGAAAGCTGAAATCTTATTTTTTTGACAATTTGAGATTTTTACATTTTCATATTGTAAAGATTTTAACCTTTCTAAAACTACCTTACTTTAACCTATAGGGTAATTAGAAGCCCCTAAAACCTATTTTTAAATAATCGTTGAAACTGGTCCACGTCCATTTGAATGGCGAGAAACGTAAACAAAGTACTTCGTTTTTGCTTAAAAGTTGAACGTCTGGTAAAAACAAAACATGTATCTTTTATTGTAAATTGGATCTTTTACTTTTTTATTTCCTAGCCGATTAAAAGTCTCACTGTATACATTAAAATCAAAATGTAAATTTTGATGTTCCATGTACCTTTTCTGAGAAACCACTGTTCTCAGGTATGTAAATTTTTTATGATATATTTATAATAATGACTGAAATGAGCTTTTTGTAAAGAACTCAAAAATTTCTTTTTTATAAATTTTTTATGTGAAAAATGGGTCAAATTTCGCAATGTTTGATAAAATATTTCATAAATTATTAAAAAAATTCAAAATTAACTAAAAGCTCATTTCAGTATAATGAGAAAGGTGTTCTTTAATTGTATAAAAAAATTTCAAGCATGTACATAAAACAGATTTTGAGAAAAGGTACATCGAAAACAGCCAATTTAACATTGTCAGTATCGAAAGAGAGAGAGAGTTTTCCAACTTACCTTAATGGTGCACTTATTGCAACCAACATAGATACTGGGCTGGTAATAAATGTTAAAATACTTAATTTGTGAAAATCTGCCAATTTCATGAAAATAATAGCAACAGAAATTTCGTATCATCCAGTATATCAACGGAAATTGAAGAACCAAGAATCATTTAACCTACATTACCTTGCATAATAAATTACAGGATATTTTTTTTTGTCTTTTGATGAGGTAAGATTTTGTATAAAAAAATTCCTAATATTTATATTTTAAAGATTTCCAAAAATTTATATTTTTAAAATTATGTACATTTACTGTATGCATGTACTCTATGTTTCTTATAGGCAACTGTGTATATACTGAAGTGACATTTTTAAAAAAAATTCTTAAAACAGTTAGCTCTGGAAAGCACATATCGAAACAAAAAATGACAATTTTCAATAAATTCATGGTGATGTTTTGTAAGAGTTTGTCTTTGAAAAACTAATTAATATGTTTAAAAAATTTCACTTCAGTATAAATATAAAGGTCTAATAAATATTCAGACATTGTCTGAGAAAAAGGAACATAAAAAAGCTGAATTTGACATTGTCGTGATAGGGGGTACCGACTCTTCTTAATTTCAAGAATTTTATATGTCTAAAAATAAACAGAAAACAATAAAATTAGAATAACTCGAAAAGAAGAAAGGTTATAGTAACATAATTTGCAAATGTGTCTTACAGTCATTATCATGCCTTTCTCTCCAGTAGAGGTCATGCAGGGCAGCGATGCATGTTAAATATGACGAGAGCTGAATCGTCCTCCCGTTGGTGTAGTGTGGTAGTTAGAAGAGGGGGGTGCCAGCTCAGGTGTCGTCCACGTCACTTGACTATGGTGCAAAATTACGTCGTACGTCACCAAAAGCCCTCGTGTAACTGAACAGAGCGACGTTAGTATTCACTCACTCACTCACTCTCCAGTAGAAGTTGCCACACGATCTACTAATAAATGTTTACAACCTCTAATGCCTTTCATTTGAGCTAAATTAGGGACATTCTTATTTTTACTGCTAACTTTTAAACTAATTGTTATTGTTCTTTTTCAATTCCTACTATTAGCTCACGCTCTCTATATATTTATTTATTTATCTTGGTGGAATTTTCAATCGTTAATTAAATACATTTTAAAACGCTCAATTGAGCTGGGATTTTATATACATAATTATTTTTTGGATGACATTACAATAATTTAACTATAATTAATAAAAGTTAATTAATTAAAACTAATTAAATGAATTACAAATACAGCTACGTTGGTTTCATTTTTGGTGACTTGTGTCAAAACTTGAAAAGTTCTTTTTTCTCCTTGTTTTAAAGCATTTAGTTGAACTGAAATTTTATATACACGATTGTTTTGGATGACAATAAGATACTTTAATGATAATTAATAAAAATTAATTACCACTTAATGTTGTGATTCTGTTATATGTATATACATATTTAAATGAATTGTAACATTTTAATAAAAAGTAGCTAAAATAAAAATTTTCTTTGTTGATCTAAGTAGGAATTGACTTTAAAAAGAAATTTTTATGTTACTTATTTCTTTGCAGGACATTGCCTCTTCTGTTCAACAACGCGGGGAAACTTCAGCGCGTTTCATAGTAAATTATTTTCATTTTATAACCATTTTCAATTTGTTTCTTATTTTTTTGAGACAGAGAGTAGATGCAGTAATAAAGTGAATTGTGGTACTTAAAAGACTTGTTAAGTTTAAATGAAATAGCTGACAAAATGACATAATATTAGTTCATAGAATCAAAAATGAGCAAAGTTTCATTGACGAGAGTAATAATATTTCTTTTGCAAAATTTGAATGTACATACAAGTATACATAAGTCCACTAGTTCCTCATCTATGATGGATGAAGTTACAAACTATATCGCACGAGGGAGGGCGGGGGGACATTTCTTCAAAAACTTTTCCCAGCTTCGTTTCAAAAACTAAAAAAAGAGGGAGTTTCTCTGACTACCAAACAGGTAAAAGTAAAATAAAAAAAGTTAAAAGACTGCTGAGAGAGTTGACTTCACTTAAATGGCCTTAGAAATGAAGTGGAAGTGAAAAAAGAAAACGTCAACTGGATAGGATCAAAAGAACGAATAAGTCCCCCGAAGGTGAAGCGTCATTTTTATTTCTGGCTTTCTGTCACCTTCGAAGACAGGTAGGAAAATCAAAAGAGAAATATCAGATGAAAACTGTTTAAAATCTGGAAATTTCAGAATATCTAAATTTCAAGCATTTACTTATCTTAAAAGAAGATGCATCATAATAAAATTCGTATTCTTTTTTGTGTTGAGCTTTGTTTACTTTATTTTCCACTTTGTGATGAACGCGATATTGCGTTTATTGATGTTTGGGGATAAATGAAAAATCAGACATAATCATAACAGTTCTAATTTATTATTCTCTCATTTAACTTAACAAACCAGGGTAGGAAATGCACACTTTTACCAAGTATAGGAGCAATTACACGTCAAAAAGGATACTTAATATTTGATTATAATTGAACTAACTTACTCTTGGAGCGCTTGGGTTGTCTACGGTCTAAATTACCGTAATTCTGTTCTCAGTTGTCGACCTCCAGTCGTTACTACTCAATTCTCACTCTTTGACTAAATTGTCAATTAACAATCTTTGAGCATTCAGTAATTAATCGTCGAGTAACTCTCGACTAGCTCTCATCTACTTTCCACTATCCACTAACTTCGCGTACCTAAAAGTCAATGCTTAAATATAACCTTTCATTTTCACAAACCGTGTCTTCTTCGGGAGAAAGTTTTCAATAGAACAACATTTAAAAGAAATAGATTTACCCCAAGACGATTAGTGAAGGCTCGCGCATAGAACTGTTATAACACACACATTTCACTTTTTTTTTGCCAATAAATAAAATATTCAAAATACCTTTAGTTGTTTTTTATTCCAAAAGGATTTATTCCAAATTATTATTAAGAAGGGGGAAAGTCTCAAATTCCATAAATTATTATTTTCTGGCGACACCAGGAAGTAAAAAGAGAACATTTTTTGGTGACATTTAAAAGAAGATAATCGAATGACTTTGGGGGGACGTGTAGACCGTTAAATGTCAAAATTTTAAACTGAATAGGTTGAATGAAGTCTTCGTTAGTGTAAAAATATTTATTAAATTGTTAGGCAACACATATCGTTAACAAAATTAATGAGCATAAAATATTAACGGTTTTTCATTTCCTACTATTAGTTCCCTCTCTCCCTATATATATTTTATATATATATATATATATATATATATATATATATATATATATATATATATATATATATATACATATATATTTGTTCAAAATTTCAATCGTTAATAAATCATTCATTATCTTTTCATCCCTTTATGTCAAATACATTTTTTTAAACTTGTAGTGGATGACACTTAATGGTAATACAGTTTTTTCAAATATTGATTCCTTCCTTAAATTTAATTAATGGATAAATAGTAACAAACAAAAATAATAGTTCAACAGTATATTTAGGGGAAAAAATCATTCGTTGCGCATTGATAGTGCGTTGGACTTCTAATCCAAAAGGTAGTGAGTTTGAATCTCACATGGGATGGCCTAATTTCAGAGAATGTTACTTCTTTTTTAATATACTGCTTTATTAGGATAATTAAACTTAATGAATGAATAAATAGTAACAAAAAAATAGTCCAACATCCTATATAGAAACGGAAATGAAAAATTGCAAGAAAAATCGCTTTCTATTTTTTCACTTATTCGTGCTATTTTGTCATATGTATATGATATATTTCCAAGACCCAGTAACGACAGCTCTATGGAATTCAAAATCTTTATTGAAAGTACGGGGTTTCCTATATAGGGAGAACACTGGTACCACGTGTTACAATACTTTTAAAGAGGCAAAAGTACCTCGACTTAGGGGAACAACGATATTTATATGGGGAAAATCGGAAGAGATAGCGAACAGTGAAATTCCCCAAAAGCCGTGTTTTATGGGGCTTTCTAGGATTCTACTGTTCTGTCCCCCTAGACAGAGGTGGTACTAAGTCTATAGGGAAGGATTAATGTCTGGAGGGGAAAAGTTGACAAAACACTGCATTGATTTTGCATTAAAAGCAACTAAATAAAAATTTTCTTTGTTGATCGAAGTAGGAATTGACTTAATTTTTTTTACATTACTTATTCCTAAAGACTACGTTGTCTCCTCACCTGGCCTCTACTGAAAATAGATGGTCGCTAGAAGGTACTTCTGCTGCTTTTGACAGTTGATGGTTGTTATTAATGACAAGAGTGGTTACAGAGGAAAATTAAATGCATTAAAATACTCGAATTGTGTTTTTAAGTTAGTTTTCCTCAAAAAAAATATGATGTTTAAATATTTTTGATAATTACGGAAGATTATAGTAAAAAACTGTATCCAAAAATGCTTACTTTTAAAAATTCATCTGAAAAAAGTGAAATAAACATTCCTTTTAATGAAAAAAAAAAACTCGAGTTTCAAATTAGAATATTTATCTTCAAAAGTAATGTGCTATAAGTTTTTAAAATAATGATTTTTTATGTTGTGTATCAGACTTATTTATATGCCAAAAGATTAACTCTATTTCATTCCTCTAAGTCGGTAACAGCCCTAGGAAACATAATAGTTTTCCCTTCTGGTCAATTGACTTTTTATATGTATCTTTAAATATGCATATTGTGTAGTTTCCTGTCTTTCGTATATATGTAATACATTTTATAATGTCTTATTTTTTAACTGAATAAAGTTCAAAGTGAATGACAGCTTATCGAATTACCTAACGTCAAATAAATGAATTATTTATCAAATTATTTATCAATATTTGCAAGAATAATATTTTCTAAGAGAGAGTAGAACGTATAAACCGATTTCTTTCATTTAACTTTCATAGCTCCTACACTCTATTGATTTAATCGAATAAATCCATTTATCGAACTTAAAACAACCATGTTTACAACCAGTAATTAGAATTTAAAATGTTTCTTTTAAATGAAATAAATTATAACATTGCAAATAATTTCTACGTGGCATTTTATACGTTTCACACTTATATAGTAGAACCTGTTTCAGTGCGGTCCTTTTTTATGCGATTTTGTTTTTGTACCATTAGTTTTGTGCAATTTTTCTGTGTGATCTTTTTTTTTATGCGGTATATGAATTTCAACGCATTGGCGCCACCACTGTTATGTTTTCTATCAATGTACCAGCGGCGGGAGAATGTTAGCCCCCCTCTTCAAAATCAGGTTTTGTCTTTAATATTTGATAAATTGGGTAAATACATACTTGGCGTTAGTCAGGCCTTGGTCTCCCTTCCCCCTGTGAGGCGGGGGTTTCAGGGGTGCACATTACACCACTAAGATTTATATATACACGCTTCAGAACGCTCTGTTCATTTATTATAAACAGTCTTCCGACAATGCACGTTCAGCAGATTTCTTTCAACACGCCAATAGCCCTCTTTTGATTGAAGACGAAACTTTCAATGACAGTGACGTTATCAGTAATTTGATAGATTATATAAAAGCGGACAAGAAGAACCGGATTCTTTGAGAGTGGATAAAATATATGCACAGGGATACAGCTTTCCATCAAATTGAAAAAGCATGTTCCTAAAAGAGATACCAATTCCGAAAAGAGTATGAAATTTCAAAAAGAGCTTCGATCATGGATATCTGATTATCGTGGAATTTACGAGCAACTGACCAACCAACTTTCGTCTCAAAAATTTGTCTCTTACTTAATGGTGCCAAAAATAAGTCAATTGAAATAGTATCTTCAAGAGACGAAAGCTATTTTGAACTTATTCATCACAGGAAGATGAGCGCTTTGGATTACCATGAGTAGTAGTGAATTATGTATGTGTATTTTGTGTGAAAACTCCGTGTTCACAATTAGAAACTAAATGTTTTTAAAATGTTTCCGTGTGTAATTTAATTATTTATTTCGTTATGAAAGTACTTTCTCATAAATTTCGTAATTAATTGGCGTATTTTCTAAGTGTTTTCGACTTTTTAATGCGGTTTCTTTCCACCGCATTAAAAATTGTTCTGTAGCATTTCGTAGAAGTTGTTTGTTATATGTAAGAATTTATGAAACATATTTTCGAATATTTTTTGTGTGGTTTATTTTTATGCGATCCCTATCCACCGCACATAAACAGGTTTTATTATATACGATCAATACCTCAGATTAGTCCGAGGTTTTAGAACGTTTTATTTTTTTCCCGACTGTTATTCGCTTATTATTCAATAAAGGTCTGCGAAAGTTAATTAGTGTAATTTCTGAAATTCACGATGAAAATATTTTTATTTCTCCGGGAGAATCGCTGTCAAAGTTGACAAAAACAATCCTGGTTAATTAAGACCTTATCTAAATTGCAAACTGATAAACGAACATTAATTGCCCCCATTCTTTCTTTGAACGAACAAGAAAAGTTAATGAATGCCATTCTCAACTTCCAGCACTTTTAGATTTCCTGATGCGTCTTTTCGAAATAATAGAGAAGTAAGCTATAGTTTAATTAATCTTTGCATTAGAAAGGAGAAAGCCATGCTTATATCACATCTCGTTTATCAAGATAAATATCTTTTGTTTAAAGGCATCTCATTATGTAAAGTGAAACAAAATGTTTTCCGGAAGAATTTAGATTATATTCTTCAATCTTTTCTCAATTTTAAATTATTTAGTTTATTCTCAAATCGGCTTTAAGTAGGAAGCTAAAGTGTTCTTTTGAAGTTTCGAGAAATGCAGGTTAACTTCCGCTGTAATTTCTTTTTGTTGTGTTCTACACATAGCTGTAAGCTAATACAGAACTTATCTTCACCAATTAATCACACCTAAATTGCTCGTTACATTTGTTATATTTATCATAATTACAATCAAGCATTATTTGTTCCTTGAGCTATTACAGCAGCGCTTCTCAAACTTTCAATACTTGTGACCCAATATTCCAACACAATTTTCATCACGCCCACCTCCATACAATAACAATTCGATAATACGACACTTTGAGGCTTACAATACAACTTTAACCTCTCCACTGCTGGCGTATATAAACGTCTTTCACAGCCAGTGATTAAATTGCCCCGGGCATATATATGCGTCTTTTTGAAATACGATATTTTCTGCTCACTGCTATCCATAAAATTATTCTGAAGGCTTTGGAATGAAAAAATGGACCTTGTCAGGGATTGTGAAGAATTCACTTATTTCAGAGGATTTTCTTGTTTATTCCTCCTCCCCCCCATACATCACATATGGTCACCTACGTGGAAAACGGTGGCATTGGGAAGCAAATCCCAAAACGTTTAATCGGCATTTAAGAGATTAATTATATAAACTGTGTGTACAAATTATCAAGATAAGTGTTGATTATTGTATATAATTTTAATACATAATAAACCCACTGGTAATTATTAAACTTGTGCTTAACTTATTATAGTTAATTATAAAATACATTGCGTAGTACTTATACGTATACAAGTGTATTATATCAGTGTAAATGTGTATATTTTTTTCCATTATGTCTGAATGTATTCTGTTTGTTCATCTTCAGTAAATAATTAATTTTTGAAAATAATCTTTTGTTCTCAACTTTTCAATAGGCTCACGCCTCCTCTTAGGGTTATCACGCCCCCTAGGGGGTCGCGCCCCACAATTTGAGCAGCATTGTATTATAGTAATCATAAACAACATATTCTATGGACTTCATTCCATTCTAAATTACTTGATTGATTTAGAATGGAATTATTTATTTGGAAATGAATTAATTGATGTCTTAATAAAACGTCGTTTTTATAATCTTCACAACGACTATTAGATGAGTGAGTGCTTGTTAACGTCACACTTTTCAGCTACACGAAGACTATTGTCGACGGACCTCGTAATTCTGAGCCATAGTCACGCATCGAGAAGGCTACCAGAACGGGCGACCCCCTCCACTAGCACTTCTTTGCAGGCAACTTCAGAAAACATAAATCAGCACTAAGTTAAATGTTGCAAATTATACAAATGTATCTTGTTATCATGTGCATTAGTAGAGCACAAATGATAATGTCTGTACGTTTTATTATAAAGTTGGCATACGGTCACCAATTTTGTGATGTCCCGGGGGTATCATCTCTTCATCCACACGACCTATATTTGTAGGGATAAGAGATTGACCACTCGAACCTTCCATAATATATAAATCTAGTGTATTATTATCTCAATATATATTAAGCAATGCAACACAAGTCTTACTTAGAGGAAAACGATCAGGAGTGATATGACGAATTAACAATTCTTAGTAAATGGCGCATCAAATCCTACTCACTATCTTTATGATAAATTAACCTCCGAATCTTTATTTATAGCCGATGTCTTAACTAACTAGAATCCACTCTATAATTAAACTTTAATAAACTATCGCTTACCGTTCTCACACGGTGATCAGCAACCAAGCTTTATATCTTCTATACATTCTTATTATCCGACTTCATCCAGCTTCTTTTCACTTTCTGGCTCCTAACCGACTTCTATATGGCTCCTATAATACTCTCCGACCTCCAGCCGAACTTTTTCGCAAGTGCAAAAGCTCCAATATATATGATCATTCTTTATCTGCATATCGCGTTTTCTTTATGAGAAGGTTGGAATGAAATGCCATTCTGGTCCCAAAGATTCTCCAAGAGGATTAATTGAATGCGTGATATAGCCCCGTCACAATTTTAATACAATCATACGTCATCTGGAGCAGTTTTCTTTCTGCTCAGGAAATATACAGGCCATCCTTTTCTATTTCGATTAGAAAATTCAGAAATCAGTTACCATGATAGCCAGCAACTAAAACCACTCATTGAAAATATCTTCTCATCAACATTTAAAAGTTACGGTATCTAAGACTACTTGCAACACACACACAATTTTTTTTTAAAAAAATGGAGATATAGACTTTTTTTTGTAGTTTTTAGATTTATTTAGTACATTTTAAGAAAAAAATAGGCTAAAATTAAGAAGAGAAAAATAAATTATTACTACTAAAATGGGAAAAAAATTGGTAAAAATTGACAAAACATTACATAAACGGGGTCCGCTCTGTACAAATAGTAAATGAACAAATTCTCAATTTTTCACATTTTTATGTATTATTTTGCTATTTCTATTTGAAGTGACCTTCACAGGATAAGAGATATTTTAATTTTTACAAAAACTAGAACACTTTATCTTAGTGACTATATGAAATTGCTTGAAAAAAACAGTGATTATATTCACATAAAGAACTGTAAATTTTGTAATAAAACAGTGATTGATAAATCTGAAAGTTAAAACACTTCTACTGTTATACAGAACATACACAAAAAATTTCAGCAAATTATTTTCAAAACTTTTTGAGCAATCGCTGTCCCCATTTGAGTTCTTCGAAAAAAAAACACATTTCGAGCAAAACGCATTTTAAAATTTGACATATCATCGGTCTAATTATCAGACTGCGTAACTCCACCAGCGTTACTGATTTGATATAGGAGTGCAACGCGCCATATTTCATAATAAAACTAGATTTCGAAGGGAGAGATGGTGGCAAGATTTTAACATATAAAATAAATAAAATAGAAAGTAATATTAATGTATTACACTTCCAGATACAAATTATTTACACTATTTTAAGCGTTCGTTACGCAAAATTTCAACAATGTGTTACTTTTGTTGAGCAGAGAACCCCCGCGGGGAAAAAACCAAAACAAAAAACTAACACTAATATGCGTTATCCCCATGGCAACCACATTATCACACAATAAAAATATCAAAGTAAACCATATTGTAATATTATCGCCTATCTTGGCGAACATAAACAACAATTTGGCGCCTAGCCTTTCTGTATCAAATTAGCATCCCAGATGGATAATTAGACCGACGATATTATGCAAAGTTATGGCATCTGCCTTTTACTAAAACACTTGTCACTTTTGTTCTAGTGAATAGAAAATAAAAAACTTGGTATTTTTATATCGTTAATAAGTTAACCTATAAAATAAAATTATAAAAAAATTGTCAATTTTTTTTAAAAAATCATGATTTGAGGATAGTCGGATACCTTAATGAAGTTGGTGGCCTACAGCCATATGAATGGTTACATTTTCTAAGTGAAGAGATAAATGTTTCAAATTGCCAGTGGGAATAAGTGGAAAATTAAGTTGCAATAAATGATAATTCTTGTTAAGTAATAAGACTTTCATTCCAGCTCCAAATTGATTGTTTATTAGCGTTGCATTTTGCAGCTACTCGAGTGGCCACAGTAGTCTTGTGGTCAAGGTATCGGATTGTGGCTGGCTTGTCACAAGTTCGAGCCCAGTACCGCTGAAAACCCACCGTGTAGGGGAGCGATGCACGTTAAATCTATCGAGAGCACACAAAAGTCCTCCCATTGGTGTGGTGTTGTAGTTAGGAGAGAAGGGTTCCAGCTCAGGTGTCTTCCTCATCACTTGACCATGGTTCAAAATTACGTGGTCCGTCGTCAAAAGCCCTCGTGCAGCTGAACACACACACACACAGTGTAAAGTTAACATTCACTCACTTACTCTCTCGAAGCTATAGGAGGGCTATTAGAGACGGACTTTGTGCATCTGAACCTGGGACAAGTAACGAAAACTTCACTCGGTTTGAAACCCCGCTCTCCAAATGTCTACGGCTACGGTATTCTAGTGGTAATGGTCATGAGCTCGTTGCTGGTATTGTCGAGTCGTGGTTTCAAGTCCTGATGGTACCACTAAAGACTCACTGTATAGACGTGTAAACCTTAAGTCTGTCATATTAAAAAAGCCTCACACGGTTCAAGGTGTGGCCCTTAGTGTGTGGGAGAAGTCTAGGGCGAGGGTTCAAGTGTCGTCCTCATCATTTCGCCACTGTTCAAAACTATGAGGTGTATTGCCACGTATTATTTTAATCCTTTATCTACCGACGGTACTTATAAGTACAATTCACTTTAAAATTACATAGAATAGCCATTTTTACGAATACTGTGACGATACTCTTCCAAGATATATAGCAGCATGGGTTCTATGATGAGTATTTCAGCGGGGATGCGAATAGTTTTTCAGTGGATTGCGAAGATTGCTTTTTTTTGTTCCGAACAAATAGTTAATGTCAAAAGGTAAGTGTGTTATTTTTTTTGTATGAAGGTCTTAAAAATGATTTAACTATTTATTTTAAGTGAACAGTGTACATAATTAATTTTACAGTTGAATATCTTTAATTAATTAGCTCTAACGGATTAAATTTCCCGAAGTTAAGTATTTTGTTTATGTATATCTCTTAATTTTCAATGTAGTGATTTCAAAAAAATATTGCATGAAAAAAACTGCCGTAAATCATAATGCTGAAGATAAATGGTTAAAATGTGACATTAGTCAACACCCACTCACTCCAAACTTCCATACTACGCCAAAGTGAGGACTTTGAGCCTCCATGGATTTAACATTCATCATCTCTTCCACATGGTGAGGCTTTATTACTCGGGTAAAATATATTCAATTAAATATATGTTTAAAACACTTGCAGTATAAAGCTCCTATAAAATATAATAATCCTTACCTTTATTAAATTTATTAACAAGAAAATTAAATTTATAGAAGAAAAATTACACATAGTATAGCTTATACTTCACTCACGTCAAATATCCATTACGTCATTAAAAATAATCAACTTATGCAATATATCATCAATAAATTCCATTATACGATAAGTGAATGAAAAAAGGCTTAGAACAAAGGCCTCTCAAACCGGATAAAAGCTTAACTTGATAGGCTTAATCCGATGAAAGGAAACTTCTAAATGACAAATGAGATTAAGAGTGCTGAGATAGGGGTGATTATGATAAGAAAATAATCTTCTCTCTTTTTAGGAAACGTTGTAATCCTCTTAGGATAAAACTCATTAGGAAGATAAGGTGAAAAAGACGAGATAGAAAAAGACGACCCTCTAATGTTTCTGAGAAAGTACGCAAAAGGATTTTTTCTACATGCTCTAAGATAATAAGAAGCTCATATTTCTGTAAGATTCTGAAGTGAGCAAAATAAGGAAGGAATTTTGGGATTTTTTTAATTTGATCTGAAGTTGGGAAGAGAGGTAAGGATAGGGAATATTGAAATTCAAGCGAGTCCGGATATAGTTTGAGAATAAAATTAGCTTTTAGTGTTTGGTTTCCTGTGAAAAAAATCGGAAGGATAACACACGCACATTTAGAAGAATTTTTGTCATCAAAAGTTGCTTTTATGAGTTTCTTCAATTGTTTTTATGAGTATTTCCACAGTCCTGTAAAAGTTGAAATTTGGCATTGCGTAGAAATCCGCTAAGAACGGTATCGGCGGAAATGGATCCCCAAGGAGAGTTGCGGAAATGATAAAACTCCTTTCTTAATTATCGTATACACCGTTAAATCCGGCGTATAACGTGCTTTGGTGTATAACGCGAATCTAAACTTTCAAGCTGCATTTTTTAATTTTTAGTTATGAAGGAAGATTCGCGATCTGAGTACCTTTTCCGTTCTGTGTGAACGCCAGTACTTTATCGATCACGCCAAAACGATCGTCTTTGCGGGATGTTTATTACTGGTTTATATAGATATCACACCGCCACATAACCCCCATGCCAGAGATTCGGCGAATAGGCGAACGAATGATATATATTCGTGGCGAGCATGGGAGCAGTTTCGTCAGTTTGTGGGTTGCGTCATTCATATTTGACGGTTTGCGTCATGCGTGAGACGGCTTTGTTGTTGGGTGACGGCTTAATTGCGTCCTTTGTGTCTGACGGCTTTGTTGCTTTTGCAGTGGATAGATGGAGCCACGACTGATGCGCGCGAAGGGTACGGTTCTTTTGTACGACCAGGGTCACCAATGAAGGAGGGAAGATTCGATCTGAATACTTTCTGTTCCGAACGCGAGTACTTTACCGATCATGCCAAAACGATCGTCTTCACGTGATGTTTAGTACTGTTTTATATGTATATCACGCCGCCACAGTTATATTCGCCGTATAACGCGCACCCCCTCTTTTAGAAAGAAATCTGACTTGTTAGTATACAATGCTCTTATGTTTTTAAGTCATTTATTCAAGTATTATCCCAGACTTATGAAAAAGTAGTATTCTTCTAGAACTACAACTTACATCTAATTCAAAAGACATGTTATTTTTTTAATAAACATTTCAATACGTGTAGAAATAAATTTTTTCTTTATGCTCATCTCTTTTGTTATTTTTAAAGCTATCACTTTATACTCTGCGTATAAGGCGCATCCTTAAATTTCGACCGTACTTTTTGTGTTCAAAGCGCGCGTTATACGCCGGATTTTACGGTAATTAACACTAAAGCGTCCGTCGGTCTCGATTGGGTGCTGGAGTTTGTTTAGTTTGTTCTGCTTTCCGAATTCTTGAAAGGATTTTGAAAATTTTTCGTGACTTTTAATCATTTTCCATAATGATTACACAGAAAAAGTTTTGTGATTCTAGGTTTATTAGGAGATATTTTACAGCTAAATATACTTATAACGTTGGTTGGTGTCGTTCCGACACCAGGGTAAATTTTCATTATAAATCGCTGTTGTTCAGCAAAAGAGAGTACACATTATGGGGATACTATTGATAAAACCAACTTCCGTAAGTAATATCGTACATTTTTGTTTGACCTTGAGTGCAGTGTTATTGGTTTCCCCGCGGAAGTGAGTCAGTTTAACTAAAATCGTTGTGTCTAAGTGTTTCGTTACATAGCTTAAGCTTATCTGCTATTACGTTCACATTACGTAAGGGCAAGTAAAGGTAAATACTTAATTTTATGGAGTTATAAATTCACTAAAACGTAAAAAGTGCGATATTAAAGAATGTAATGGAAATGCAACTAAAAAAATTATTTGTCTCTTGCATGAAAATGGAGCACAGAAAATGCACAGCAAAAATTAAATAGCGCTGTATTCATTGTAAATGAGGTATGTACAAAACCGTGAACATAAAAACGATTAATAATGATGAAAAAACTCGCATTCTTACAAAAATAATTTTTCTTATTATATTAATATTTATGAATATTACTGTTTTATGCTGTTTTACAGGAACAAATAATTTGTTTCGTTACAGTTTTTAATGATGTAAAGGGTCATAATATATGAAAATTACATGAAGTAATATTAAAAGTCTTAAAACTAAAACCTACTGAACAGTAGTCCAGCAATTATTTAATTATTACAATTTTATACATTTTATATCACGGTGTCGAAATGACACCAGCGAACGTTTAAGGGTAATCGAAATACCGAACCTCTAGAGTTAAAAGTTTGCGTGTATAGGAGTATGTATAACATTCCAATTACCGGTATAGAAATTAATCTGTGATTGCGAATTAAAGTAGTTGTAAAAAAACTTCTTGCTTACAAATGTTATTTGCTGTGGTTCAGTTTAACTGATCAAATACCACCCTCTCTCTCTCTCTCTTTATTGATGAATATTTTAGGGTGGTCGCGTAGTCTTGTGGTCACGGTCACGGACTCGTGGCTGACGTGTGTCACGAGTTCGAACCCTAGTGCCATTGAAAATCCCACTGTATAGAGGGGTGCACGTTAAATGTATCGAGATTTAAACTCCCGTGGAGAAGGGGCTGCTAACTCAGGTATCGTCCTCGACACAACACCGGGAATCGAAATCCCGAGATCCGTCGCCAATAGATCTAGCATTTCTTTGTAACGTGACGTTAATAAGCACTCCCCCAAGCTGAACATTTCAGTAAAATAATATCAGGATTGATTCAGCTATACATCAATAAAAATTAGTAAACAACTGAATAATTATTAAGAGAAGTGCTTCCCAAACTTTTTATCGCCATGGACCGATCAACGTGTGATAATTTTACCGCGACCACTGATTGATTGTTTTTTATTTTAGAATGTTTTGATTTAAGGTATCCGACTACGTTCGGAACCGTGATTTTGTAAAAACGCATAAATGGATAGTATTTATGATATTTAGTGTCACTTAAGGCCGTATCACACGTATATTTTTCATGCAATTTTTTCGTCCAATTTTTGGTCGAACCTGAAGGGTTGCCGTAAGCAAAATGACATGCTCTGACGTCAGCCGCGCTCTATCTCCACATTGAAAAATTACTCCCCGATTTTTCTACATCGGAAAACGAACATCCAAAATTATTTCATTCATTTCGCTTGCGCTTTTGTTGATGGGTGTAAACAGAAATAGAGCACCATTCTATTTAAAACATTATACGCAGTTAAAATATTATTCACCATTAAAATATTATACGGCATTTCTGAAGTGTTAGACGAAACCAAAGCCGCCATATTGTTTATGAAGTAGGGCGCCGAAGAACCCCATTGGTTGGAATTTCAAGCAATCTTTATTTGAAGCAACTTTTTGAGCTCGCTAGCAAAAAAAATTGTTCTAAAGAGGTTGCTATGGCAACTGAGTAAAAATTGCACGAATTGGACGAAAAATTGCTTGAAACGTGTATGTGTGATACGGCCTTTAGATTAGAAAATGTATATAAAATTGTTTTAAGAATATTATTACAATAAAAAAAATTAGTTAAGTACAATATTTAGACAAAAAATGAACATAGGATGACCAATTTTCAAAATATTCTCCTATTGTGAAAAATGCTTCGATTATAATAATATTTTGCCTGTATATCGCCCAGACCTCTGTACAGAGGCTTAACTAGAATTTTTAAAATATATAACTTAGAAGGGGATTTATCCATGTTTTACGACAACAGAGGGGAGAAATTTTAAGAAAAAATGCCGATAATTATTTCAAATGGTTGTAACTCTGAAAATAATGTGATTTTTTCAAAACTCATAGTTGAGCCTCTGTACAGAGGTCTGATCTATATACAGGCAAAATATTATTATAATCGAAGCATTTTTCACAAAAGGAGAACATTTTGAAAAAAGGTTATTCTAAGTTACTTTTTAGCCGAAATATTGTATTTAAATATTTTTTTGTCAAAATGTCCTTAAAATAATTTTATACGTGTATTCTAATCTAAGTGACACTAAATATCATGAAAATTATCCATTTATGCGCCTTTTAAAATCATGGTTCCGAACGTAGTCGGATACCTTAATAATTTTAATTTTATTTACTTAAATATGCCTTCTGAATAAAACACAGTTGCAGAAAAAAGTGAATATAAAGTGCTTTTACATGGAAAATCATTCAAACCCGAGAGAAATACACCACAATAAAAAAAATGGAAAAAATTAATGTTTCTTTGGTGACCCGATACCGGTCCGTAGCCCGAGGTTTGGGAACCATTGATTTAGAGTAGGGATCGGCAATCTGTAGCACGCGTGCCATATGTGACACGCGGTACAATTTTCAATGGCACTCTGTGCTACTCTACAAATTTGACAATTTTTGAGTGGATGGAAGTTGATAAGACTGTAATATGTGAACCTTATTTAACAAATATCTTCAGAATTATGGATATTTACGGAATTGCGAAAAAATCAGAAAGATAGTTCTAAAGGTAAATTTGCAACTATTTTGTAAATTACTGATTATCATTGCTGGAGAGATTTAATTATTTGAAGAGAGAGAATTGCATGTACTCTGCTTTTCGCTTTTGATTCTACATATCTATATATATAAGTAAAAAAATTTCCTCATATGAAAAATATTTCGAATCTCCGCAAAGAAATTGTTTAATAGTTGAATGCTCAAAATCGTGTGAAATTGAAAGCCACAAACTATACCCCCTGATTTGTTATATGAAAGTAGAACGATGCATGCACTAGATTCGCATTAAAACTTTTATTTAACTGTAATGAGAAGGGAAATACTTATATTTTATGTTATCTATTTCTTATTTCAATAAATATGTAATGTATGTAATTTTTTTAAGGAATAGTCATAATGTATGCTATTTATTTTTATGCAAAGAAATATCTTTAAATGATGCAAAGTTAATATATAATAAAACTATAAATGTAAGTTATTGATCTCTATTCTCCAACTCTGCATCCATTATTGTGGAAATCGAATTGTTTATAAAATGTCTTACTGTGTGGCATATTGAATCCTATTGGTAGATTAGTTTGGCACGCCACAGCTAAAAGGTTGCCGACCCCTGATTTAAAATATTAAGGTATCCGATTAGGTTCGGAGATAAATTTTTCAAAAATTGATTTTCTGAATAATTTGATTGTTTTAAAGAACATAAATAGGCTTAAAAAGTCATAAGTATTAAATAACTAACATGTATAGCCTTTTTTTTTAAAAAATTATTTTTAGGAAAATTTAGCAAATTTTTTTAAGTTATGAAAAACGTGATAAATAAAAATAAATTGCACATTATGCAATTTTAATGTCATTGATATACTTCTTGATCTCTCTGAAGTGTCACAAACCGCAGGATAAAAAATAGTGTAAAAAATAAATATTTTATTAGCATTTAAATTTGATGGTCATGATTTTTCGTCAAAATTACTGCGTGTTCTAATCTAAAAATGGCTGAAAAATGTGATGAAATGTAGCTGTCTTAAAAACTGCGGTTGTTACACTCTGTAGGGCCCATATCATAAATTTCTTTGCATTTGAATGGATTATTTAGAAGGTATCCCATTTTTCGTGCATAAATTATCATGAAAAGTTCATTCTTCAAAAAAATAATTTTAAAAAATATTTTTATTAGTTAGATAAAGTAAATGCTATAAAAAGAACTTAAATACTCTCTAGTTTTATGTATTAATCCTCCTTCCTCAATGATTAATTTCTTCTTTCTCTAATGACCGAAACAACACCAAACATCTAACACCTAAAGAGCATTTTTTCAACCTAGTCGGATAACTTAAATGAACAATTCATTATCCAAGAACTTTTACTCAAATATTTCTAATTAGCTTCATGACCATTTAAACTAGTTTCAAATTAAATTACGTGAGCCTCAACAGGTGAGCATTTTTTGTTTAATTACAACGGCATTTTTTTAACTTTAATTATAACACTGTCTGTGCACGTTTACCGTTAAGCCGAATACCCATCCATCAAGAAATATAATAGGATGTTCAGAAAACTTCTTAATTGGTCAAAAATGCCAAACTTTCTTCTTGTACGACCTTTTTTCTTCTTCGTTCGTCAAAAATGGATGCTGCGTTCAGATCTGCTGCAGAGAATTTTTTTAAAAAAAATGTTCTTTTTTGAAAAAGGATTTCCAAAAGAGAAAAAATATATAAATATAAAATTATCTTCGAAGGAAACTTTTTATTAAGAACTGGGAAAAGAGGGATTTAGAAGCTATTTCTACTTTTAAAAAAATTACTAAAATTATTTATGCTAAAAATAGAATGCTTGCAAAACATAATTAAAGAAAATATAAATTAGAAGCCATAAATTACAACCCTTTATAATTAATCTTCGACATAACTTTGTCTTTATTGTTTCATTATTTTTTCTTGTGATGTTTCTACGCACTTCATATTGTTTTATAAGAAAAAAAAAGGTGAAAACACACACAAGATTATTAATTTCCAAGCTATGTTCCAAAAACACAGAGCTACATCTCAATCAACGTTTCTCATAAATTAATATTCCTATTTTATATTTTAATTAGGGTGCCAAGGGTTTGTTCAACGATGTGAGACAGAACAAAAAACAGTTGCACAAAAAGAATTAAAGTGTGATTTTGATATATTGATACATTTGTAACCTAATTCATTATTTCTGTCATCATTTTATTACTCTTTATAATTAAAAATTCCCAAATTATATTTACTGAAGGATTTATAAATCAAAGCGCGACAGGATTGTTACTGTTTTTTCTGATGCCACCTGTCTGACGTTGTCATTTCAGCAATGGGCTAGTTTGTCATGTTCATGTAGTTATCCGTAGCTTTGAGCACCATACAGGTGACAATGCTGTTTCATCCCAATTTAGAGGTAAAAAAACCTGGGGAAGGTCAGGGGCAACTATCTTGTTAAGTTTAATGAAACAAACTGCAATTCTTTTTCTTCAATTCCTACTATTAATTCACTATCTCCCTATATCTTCTTCAAATTTTCAATCAATCATAAAATACTTTTTAAAACATTCAATTAAGCTGAAATTTTATATACACGTTTATATTAGATGACAATGCGGTATTTTAGTTATAATTAATAAAAATTAATTGATTAAAATGCCCATTATTCAAAGAATTACAGATGCAGCCACGTTGGCACCATTTTTGGCGACTTAGCTACCCTTTTGGCGACTTTATCAAAACTATAAATTTTTTTCTCACATTTTAAAGCACTCATAAAACTCAAACTCGGTGGTGTAACAGCCCATAAGAACCAAGGCCTACTGTGCCCATCGCAGTACACGTGACCATTGGGCGCTGAGGTGCATGAGCAGATGTCCCGATCAGATGGTCAGTCTGAAGCGAGACACCCCAGTGTTTAAGTCCCCAAGAAAGCTTGATACTCATTTATCGACCCACTGCAGGAGGGATGAAAGGCTGAGTCGACCTTACCCAGCTCGTGGATAGAACCTCGAACCTGTGGTGTGAAAGCGCAATACACTACTAATCAGCCACTGGGCCTTAAAGCACTCATATGAACTGAAATTTTCTAAACACGATTGTTTGGGGTGACTATACGATAATTTAACTATAATTAACTAAAATTAATTGATTGAAACTAATTATTCAAAGAATTACAGATACAGTCACGTTGGTTTCATTTTTAGTGACTTGGATCAAAACTTTAAAAGATATATTTTTTTCTCGTATTTTAAAGCATTCAGTTGTGAACTGAAATTTTATATACACGATAGTTTGGGATGACAATACGATACTTTAATGATAATTAATAAAAATTGATTGCAACTTAATACAGTGATTCCATCATATGTATATACATATTTATATTAATTGTAATTATTTGATAAAAAGCAAATAAAATAAAAATTTTCTTCGTTGACCTAAATAGGAATTGACTAAAAAAAAATTTAATATTGCTTGTTATAAATAACCTTAATTGATTAATCGATTTATATCCCTCTGTAAGCTACTAGTGCGATGTAAAAGTTTCAATAAAGTGATGTATCATCACATTTGTCGTTTTCATGTAGCTCCTCTATAGCACATGTCGGCCAATAGCTCTCATGTAGCATCAATTTGATTTGCTTTTAATTTACGTCACCCTTTGGAACAACACAAGCGCTAGTGGTGACAGACCTCGTAACTGTATGGTATCTGACTACGTTCGGATTGATTGAATGATTGAGTGAATATTAACGTCGCACTGTTTTAGCTACTCGAGGGCTTTTGGCGACGGACCACGTAATTTTGAACCATGGTCAAGTGACTTGAACGACACCTGAGCTGGTACCCCCCTCCCCTAACTACCACACCAACGGGAGGGCATTTCAGCTCTCGACAGATTTAACGTGCATCGCTGCCCTACATGGCGGGTCTTTAGTGGTACTGGGTTCGAACTCGTGACAAGGCAAGCCACGATCCGATACCTATACCACTCGGTAACCACGGTCACGACTACGTTCGGAACCGTGATTTAAAAAAAACGCATAAATGGATAATTTTCATGGTATTTAGTGTCACAGCTTGGAATACATGAATAAAATTGTTTTAAGGACATTTTGACAAAAAAAAATTTATTTAAATACAATATTTCGGTAAAAAATTAACTTAGAATAACCTTTTTTCAAAATGTTCTCCTTTTTTGAAAAATGCCTCTCTTTTAATAATATTTTGCCTGTATATAGCTCAGACCTCTGTACAGAGGCTTAACTATAATTTTTGAAAACTTCACATTATTTTCAGAGTTACAACCCATTGAAATAATTATCGGCATTTTTTCTTAAAATTTCTCCCCTCTGTTGTCGTAAAACATGTATAAATCCCCTTTTAAGTTATATATTTCAAAAATTCTAATTCGAATCATTTTTCACAAAAGGAGAATATTTTGAAAATGGGTCATTCTATGTTCATTTTTTGTCAAAATATTGTACTTAAATAATTTTTCTTGTCAAAATGTCCTTAAAACAATTTTATACATGCATTCTAATCTAAGTGACACTAAATATCATAAATATAATCAATTTATACGCTTTTGCAAAATCACGATTCCGAACGTAGTCGGATACCTTAAGGGGACACATTACCCTAAAAATGACGATTTTAACGAATTTTTTTTTATTGCCTTATTTTAGTTGTGTGACTTTTTTAAATATGTTTATATAATTTGGTAGCTCTAGCTGCATTATTTTGCGAGTTATTTAAATTTTTTTGACAGTATGTTGAAGCGAAACCGAAACTAAAAGACATGCCGTCTGCTTCTTATGCAGACGCTATCATCCTAGCCTAAACAATTTCGATTGATTTACTTTTACACGCGATTCTAAAGCTTTATACTTTAATTAGAAGAGAAGTGAATTAATTCGTTTGTTTTTATGCAAGAGAGAAACGTTATTCCATTTTGCTTTGCATCCTTTTTTTCTTATTCTAAAACCATTAGTATCAAAACTAAAGGCTTTTTTCTCAAACCCAATTATATAATCAATTTATTTCTTTATAATTTTAAATATTTGTTTGAATATATTTTTATTAATAAGTAAACTTTAATTCATCATGCCTAGACAAAAGCGATCGAGTCTTGTTAGTAAACAAAAAGCTAACAAGAGATGGTGCAGTGAACACTACAGTCATGTAACTGATGTTTTCAAAAAAGATGAAACTTCTATTTCCTCAGCATTACCAGAAAGAAATATGAGATGCCATACTTTAGAAGACAGCTGCTTGAATGATTTAAATTGTTGTGAAAATTCTGATACCCCTCATTATGTGATAATGGATGTACAGTTTTTAAAAGGACTTTTAAAAAACTTATTGTGCGATGTTTGCAAATCGTATTCACTAAAAATTGACATTGGTGAAAAGCTTGGATTTTCCAGAAAAATCTCTGTATTTGGCACTTCTTGTGATATAATTAAATCAAGTAACTTTACATCCAGATGAATTTCTGACAGTGAAGGTAATGAAAACCAATCATTCGACATAAACATGCGCATGGTGCAATCATTTTTAAGTTTTGGGAAAGGCTATTTAGCTATGGAAAAATTTTGTATGTTAATGAATATGGATTTACTCTCAAGCAGAACATTCAATATATATAAAAAAAAGTTATGTAAATCTTTGGTTAGATCTACAGTAAAAAGCTTGAATGATGTTCAAAGTCAGGTGAAAAGTGCTTATCAAAGTAATAGTGCCATTACTGATATAGATGTTACTTTTGATGGTACTTGGTTGACTCGGGGACATTCATCTCAAATAGGTGTAGGTTGCGTGATTGACCTTCTTACTGAATTTGTCATGGATTTTGAAAATATGTCAAAACGCTGCATTGAATGTGAACACGCAAAATCTGGTTTGGGAGAAAATTCAGCAGAATTTTTCATGTGTGGTATGAAGGACATATATCTTCATGTGCTATCAATCACGTAGGATTATCTTGTGCCATGGAACAAGAGGCTGCTCTTAAATTATGGCAAAGATCTGAAGATAGTGGTTTTCGATACACGACACTATTGTCAGATGGTGATGCAAAAACATATCAATATTTAAATACTAAGGAAGTTTATGGTCCTGCGATAAAAATTAAGAAAGAAGAGTGCATAAACCATGTTAGCAAGAAGCTAGGTACATCTTTACGAAAAACTGTTAAAGAATGGCGGGTAAGAGGTGTTTCCTTGGGAGGGAAATCCCGTGGGGTAGTTTAAAGGAAGAGACAATTAAAAAATTGTCACGTTACTATCAAAATGCGATTCGCTCGAACAAAGGTGACGTAGAAGCAATGAAAACTGCAATTTATGCAACATTGTTTCATAGTATATCTACGGACCAAAAACCTCAACATTTTAAATGTCCTACTGGAAAAGATTCTTGGTGCTTTTTCCAGGCTGCTCTTGCTCGTGGTGAAGTACCGGGTCCTCACGTGAAGCATGTGAAGACACCCTTGAAGGAAACTCATTTAGCAAAATTATGCCAATATATCAAATATTAGCTTCAAATGAACTCCTTCAAAGATGCATAAGATGTGTGACACAAAATGCAAACGAGAGCCTTCACAGCATCAAATGGGGTAAATGTTCAAAAGAAACGTCAGCGACACTGCGTCGAGTAACTATTGCTGTTTGTGATGCAGTTTGTGAATTCAATTTTGGTACAAAAAATCATTAGAAAATTTGCAAAAGGAAAATGGGCTTGCTTCAAATAAACAGTCAAAAATGTTGGCTGTTTGGCGAGACTACCGTAGAGTTTATCAGAGGAAACGAAAAAGATTGGCAGTGTACGCAATTGCTTGGAAAAAAATTGCGTTAGCAAAAAAGCGGCGAAACGCCTCATTCATTAAAAAAGAAGGAATCACATATAAACGGGGTGGTTTTTAATAATATTTATTTACAATTATAATATGAACATAAAATGAATGTTTTATAATATCAAAACAATTGATTAGTGCATTTGATATATATATTGTAATATTTAATACATTTAATTTTAATATATTTATTTAATAATATGTAATAACTTAGAATATATTACTGTCTTAAACTATTGACTATGACCTAAATTGCAATATATGTAAGAATTAAGGCCAAGGTTTAGTTCTTTCATGTATTTTATTGACTTTCAAAAGTTTAAACGTTTTTCACTTTATATTTTTTTATCGTGATCATATATATAAATTCTAAGGCTTTTTTTGTATTCATTATAAATCTTTAAAACTTTTCCTGGTTGTTTTGTATAAAATGTTTGATATTTCTGTGGATAGCTTAAGGATTTATATGAAGAGCTATTTTTTAAAAGATCCATTAAGTTAGATATATGTTTGTTTTTTACTGGTTTGTATCACTTCATTCCATTTAATCTTAATTTGTTTCCTTTTTAATATGTGCTAATTCAGAATGAATTTTGCATTAAAAATACTTAGTACAACTTGAATTTTAATATATATTAGAATGGATATTATATTTTAGCTCTTTAAATTATTTTTTTTATTTCAAAAACTTTAAATTTCTTTTTCTCAGCTTCTTATTTTTCATGATGATCATGTGTTTGAAATGCTAAGGCTTTTTTTATATTCACTATAAAATTTTGAAACTTTTTCTAGTTGTTTTAAATAATATGTTTGATAATTCTGTGCATGGAATAAGTATTTAGAGGAACAGTTATTTTTTTAGAAATCTATAAAGTTAGATATAGCTGTTTTTTTACTGTTTTTAACAGTGTCTAAGAGAAAAAAAATTCTAAAAATAAAAGTATCACTTGTAATACTAATCCCATGCACAGAATTGTGGGAAATACTTCCAGGAATATCAGAAAAAAAAATGGATCAAAAATACTTAAATTTGTAAAAGTAGTAGGAATTTTAATAACTTAAATAAGTTTAAAAATTTTAAAATTATAGTTTGTTTAAAAATAGTATTTTGCTTATGAAATGTTTATTACAGATGTGTTCGAATACAATGCATGTAATTTTATTCTCATAACTATCTAAGTAAAAAAAATTGTGTACAGGGTACCGTGTCCCCTTAAAAACATTAAAAGTAGCATGTACCCTACAAACGTCCACCCACCTCTGGTCTACAATGATCCCTGAAAAGCAGTCAAGGTCTGGGATTGTAAAAGCGAGCCTTTTTCAGGGGACACAGTGGAAGTGTGGAGCGTGGAAGTCACAGTGTGGTTAACACACTGTGCTTAAAAAAGTTATCAACTAAGCTTTCATTTCTCTTTATATATAATTTCTGTTAACTTCATGTACTACAGCTGCAGTAACAGCTAGTGGCATGTGTGTTATTAGTTCGAGATTGATTGATTGAATATTAACGTCGCACTGTTCAGCTACACGAGGGCTTTTGGCGACGGACCACGTAATTTTGAACCATGGTCAAGTGACGTGAACGACACCTGAGCTGGCACCCCCTCTCCTAACTACCACACCACACCAACGGGAGGACGTTTCAGCTCTCGACAGATTTAACGTGCATCGCTGCCCTACACGGCGGGTCTTTAGTGGTACAGGGCTCGAACCCGTGACAAAGCAAGCCACGGTCCGATACCTATACCACTCGGCTACCGCACCAGGTTTCACTGAAGACCCACCGTGTATAGGGGCGGATGCCCATTAAATCTATCGAGACTCAAATTTCTCACTTAGCGTGGTGTGGACCAGCTCAGGTATATCATCTTCAAGCATCATCATTTTCAGAATTACGAGGTCCGTCGCGAATAACCCTCGTGTTGCTTTATAATATGACATTAATGAGTGATCTCAATTTGATTTGCTAAAAATTCCTACATTAACCCTTTATGTACGGACGGTATTTATAAGTACCACTCACTTTAAAATTTCATAGAATAACCATTTTTACGAATATTCTAACGATACTTAGCAGGAATAGTTTTTGAAATCCATTATTCCAACACCTATGGTAGCACGGGTTCTATGATGAGTGTTTTAGCGGGGAAGGCGAATAGTTTTATAGCAGAAAGTGCGTTTTCAGTGGATTGCGAAGATAATCATTTTTGTCCCGAAAAAAAAGTTAATGTCAAAATTTAAGTGTCTTATTTTTTTCGTATGTTAATGAAGACCTTAGAAAACGATTTGACTGTTTATTTTAAGTGAATGGTGTATATAATTAATTTTACAGTTGAATATCTTTAATTAATTAATTAGCTCTAACTAATTAAATTTCCCCTAAGTGGAGTATTTTGTTTATGTACATCCCTTAATTTTCAATGTAGTGAGCCAAAAAGAATTATTCCATGAAAAAAATTGCAGTAAATCATAATGTGGTAGATAAAGGGTTAAAAGGCTTTTTTTTTTTATCTTGTTCCATTTTTCGAATATCGGACATTTTCCATCAAATACGGTTTTAGCCAAGATCAACTCAGAGACCTATTTTTACTTTGTATTTCCTTTATTAAACACTTATCTTAAAGCTAAGTTTCAGTTTTTTCGGTGATTTGGCTAGACGTGAAGATAGCAGTATTCAATTTGAATGAATTTGTCCAATTTTCCAGTGAGGAAATTCTGTTGACCTTTTTCAACCCATCAAAAACAGTTTTAGTGTTATTTCCGACAAATATCTAAATGAAATTTGCAATGCCATTAATTGATGTGATTTGAATAATAGGCGGGTGGTGCAATGTTCTGTAAATCTACCGTTTTTGAGTTTCCGTTATGGTGAGTGCTCAGTGAGTGAGTGAATGCTAACGTCGCACTATTCAGCTACTCGAAGGCTTTTGTAGACGGACCTCATAATTTCTAACCATGGTCAAGTGACGAGAACGATTCCTGAGCTAGCACCCCTCTCTCCTAACTTCCCTACCAGACCAACGTGCCGTCAGTGTTCTGATCTATTTGTGTAGAGTGGGTTTGAAATTTGAATGGATGGGTGGCGATATTATTCAGAACTTCCCATGCTGCAATGCCGTTGCAGATTTGCTTTAATAATTCAGCGTTAACCTGCGTGTGAATTGATTCAACAAATTCCCCATTATGATTTGATCGCGTTTGCAGAGTAATGTGCACTTCAATATTTCAAATATTTTCTGCAACGAGAGAAATTAAACTTTTTTTTCCAGAAAGAGTCAAATTTCACACAAACGCCACTTGGATTGCAACTAAGACTATCAAGTGTATAAAAGATCTTCCACGCTTCAAAAACCCATTCGTTATTTACTGCTGACATGATTCTTAAAAACAGTTATCTGCAATAGAAGATAAAATGAACCCCCTTTGTCAATCGTATAGGCCAGTGGTACTCAACCTGCGGCCCGTGGGCCGCATGTGGCCCACCGAGCCTTTTTAAGTGGCCCAGTCATGGTCCATTGCTCAGAGAAATACACTTATTTAAGAACATTGTTTTAAAAATTTGGTGGGAAATTCTTTGTCAAGAAATCCAATATATCAATTTTGTTTTTGCTGTCGGTGTTTATACGGGTATGAATTGATACTCTTTTTCTAATTGGAACGGTTACGGTTGGTGATAACAGACAACAGTAGACTAGAGACCATTGTATGGGTGGAATTAATTTTTAACTATCTTTCATATCTTGCAAGCAAAATATATTCGAAGAAAATATATCGTTTCGAGACGATTGGGATGTTGACTATTTCGTAGTGAAAAACAAACATGGATCAGTAATTGTTTGATTTGTCACGAATGGGCTGTATTTAAAAAATGCCAATAAACAGGAATCATTCGATGACACTCTTTTCTTCGAAGATCTTTAACAAGAGATGATAAATAAGATTTATTGAATATTCTTTGCAACAGTAACAAGGTGTTTTGTCGGTGGTAATATCACAGAGGTAACAAAGACGTAATGTGAAGTTTGTTATAATATTGGTAATCATATGAAACCGTTTACTGATGCAGAAAATGTGAAGGTGTGTTTCTTAAATGTGCCTGATTTAGTGTTAGTGACAAAAATGAAATTTATTTTATATATATATATATATATATATATATATATATAATAAAAACAGGCGTTTATGTATAATATATATATATATATATATTAATAAGTTTTCCACATTTTAAATTTCTAGTTTTATCTTCGTCTTAAAGCATCCCCCCCTCTCCCCCACTTATCTTCATATTGCAGCCCGCGTGAAATAACTGGCATGTGTATGCGGCCCGCATGAAATAGCTGACGTATGTATGCGGCCCGGCAGAAAAATGGTTGAGTACCCCTGGTATAGGCGGTATGCGGTGGAGAGTTGGTCTTGGCGACATTGTATTTGGTGTACTTAGCAGAAATTTTCCGAGGAATCTGATTTATATAATTCAAAATAATTTCTTTTTTTTTTAGGTTCTTTTAAAAATGCACTGTGCCATATAAAGGAGATTACATATGACGACATGAAAGATAACCACTCGATTAAAAACAAAAAAATAACATTAAATTTAAATTTAATAAAAACCTAACTCTCTCTCTCTCTCTCTTTGATTGATCGGGTTGTAAAGGATGTTCAGTAACACAGACTATTATACTTCTTAAAAGAAGACCGCGGTAGCCCGGTGAATGGACTCGTGACCGATATGTCTTGAGATCAAACCCAAGTGCCACTGAAGATTTACCATATACAGGAACAGATGGAGTTAAATCTGTCGAAGTTCAAATTCTCCCATTGGCGTGGTGTTGTAGTTTGGAGAAGGGGTGACAGCTCTGGTGTCGTCCCCGTCACTTGACAATGGTTCGGAATTACGAGGTCCGTTGCCAATAGCCTTCGTGTTGATTTATAATACGATGAGAATAAACACTTAATAGTTTTTAAGAGAATTCTTTTAAATTAATAATCAACGCCTTCTCTTTTCGTTTGGTGTTCAGCGACACTCCCACCTGTCATCACTACGCGATTCAGCAGTGTTTGCCCATCCCCTTTATTTTAACATCATGTACCACGAGCACCATGGTATTATTTGCTTTTATTCTCCATTTTATATTTTTATTTTCCAAATTCTGTGTCTACTTTCTGATTTCGTTCCGCAAAAGAAAAGACGAATCAGAGAAGAGCACAGATTTCCACCACCTCCCTCCGGGATAGTGCTCCCTACTTGCCAATTGAATTGTTTCTCGTTCTCTCACCGGTAGTATGTCCTCAGCTACAGGAGAGAAGCTTTCTTTTAGAACGGCTCTGAGCTGTTGTTAATAATTTTGATAGCATCTTTTAAACTTTATGGAACTTTCAATTAATTATTCTCTTTTTTCTTATTAATTATGATGAGTCGGGTATAATACCATTTTTTGGTAAGGTACCTCGTTTTTTGAAGCCGTGGGCCGTGGTTTTAAATTAATAAATATCAAATGTATCATCTTCTATAAACAAACAAGCATGATGTATCATCATTTAACTTTTTTTCTTCTCTTGTCAACTGTTGCCATTTTACATTTCGATAAAATACATATGCATGAAACAATTATTACTAATAAAATAAAAACAATGAGAACCTCACACACACAAATCATTAATAAGCAAATCTACTAAATAATACATTAGTTTAAATATTGATTATAAAAAATATCAAATAAATTACATTCTAAATGGAAAACAAATTTGTGTGAATTTAAATTTTTAATTAATTAATTATACATTTATTAACCGTCGTAAAAAAACAAATAAAAGGATTAAAATTCCATTTCAGAAGAATGACTAATATGTATTCCAAGTCTTATCAACAAAGCACAATCCTTGAAAACCAAACTACAAACATTCCCTGATTTCCGGCGTTGCTAATTATTTCCCGTTCACAAATGTTTACAAATAGTTGCAATCCTTTTCAATTTCGACTCGGAAAAAAAAATACCTGTTTTATTTTGGAAGACAAAAATTCCTCGCTTTGGATGGCTTAATCAGTGTACACAAAATGAGCGATAATTGATATCGTGTAATCGAAACCGATAAACTGTAGAAACACGTGAAATAAGTTGAACCGCCTCTAAGCAACCCCGTCGGAGGAATGTCTCTCGTTTTTTAGACGGTATTTCCTTAGGAATCTGGAGATGAGTAAACAAGAATCCCAGTTTCAGGTGACGCTCAGTATCAAAAGGGATGATAGCAACTCTATGGTGTTTTATAAGGTAAGTTTTATGTATTGTCTCGTCTGAATATTTAAATTTTTGTTTCCTTAATTTATCAGATCTAATACGTTTAATTTTCAAACATTTTATACATAAATTAAGATTGAATTTCATCTCAAAACTCACTGTAATAATAAAAAATTTCATCTTAATAGCAGTAAATACATTGAATGCAAATTCTAAATTTAAATTGAATATGTTTTGTTTATATAAATTATTTGAAAAGGTTTCATGCATGAAATTTGTTTCGTTTTTTTTTAAACATTAAAGTACATCTAAATAAATAAATCCTCTTAATTCTACATTATTTGGGTTAAAAAGAACATGGTATTTATTCATTTTAATTTTTTTTTATAAAGAACAGAGATGTTTTTTCTTTCATTTCATTACTCGATTTCTGGTCACATAATGGATAAGCATTCAAAAAATAACGTTTATAATTTTAAAATTCCCTCGTGTATCTGCTGACATGTAAAATTCTGTTTCGTATTTGATAAAACCTAGTAGATTCGTTTTCCCCTCAATGTTTGAAACTTTGTAATGATAAAACTTTCTTTGCACGGTCAACAGATTGGATAGAATATTTTTTCATATGTGCTTGTTTGTATTATAACCAGTGGCGTAACGTACACCCCCACAACCCCCGCATCGCGGGGGTTCCAGGATTCAAGGAGACCCAAAGTCTAACGGACACTAAGTACACATTTAACCAATTTATAAAATATTAAATGCAAAATCTGACTTTGCAGGGGGGGGATATTTTCCGTTACGCCACTGATTTTAATTGTCTTCATCTTTTATCAAAAAGGAAAGCTCAAACTCTAAATATATACTACATATATGTCCTAGTATTATCACAAACTAGAATTGTTATATCAAGTGTATCTGTTAATTTAACTGCATCCTTGAAAATGAACCTTTCATCAACTATGCAATATTTTATAGTAAGTAAAGTTAAGCCTTTATTTAATGTTGGATTATAGGAGACAGAATTTGAAGTGTGTATTCTCTCTCTCTCTACATATGTCAAGTGGCCACGGTAGCCAGTAGCCATGGTCGCAAACTCGTTTCCGGCGTTATTTATGTTGAATCTTAGTGTTCGGAGTGTCGCGGTTTCGAGTCCTGGTGCTAATAAAGACCCCCGTGGTGAGGGGATGATTTATGTTAAATCTTTTGAGGCTCAATGTTCCATCGTTGGGTGGCCGCGGTAGTCTAGTGGTATAGGTATCGGATCATGGCTTACATTGTCACGAGTTCGAGACCAGTACCATTAAAGACCCGCCGTGTAGGGCAGCGATGCACGTTAAATCGGTCAAGAGCTGAAACTTCCTCCCGTTGGTGTGGTAGTTAGAAGAGGGCGGTGCCAGCTCAGGTGTCGTCCACGTCAGTTGACCATGGTTCACAATTACGTGGTCTGTCGCCAAAAGCCCTCGTGTAGCTAATTGATTGATTGATTGAATATTAACGTCGCACTGTTCAGCTACACGAGGGCTTTTGGCGACGGACCACGTAATTTTGAACCATGGTCAAGTGACGTGGCTCGTGTAGCTGAACAGTGCGACGTTAATATTCAATCAATCAATCAGTGCCATCGTTGGTGTTAACAATGCGAGACAGTGTTCCCATTGAAGTATTGCGGGGAGCTTTTAAATAGGTACCATCCTCGTCCCTAAGCCGGGATTCAAAATTGCGAGGTCTTTGTAACTTCAAAGTTACACGTTAATAAACAATCGTATTAAATCTACCTGAAAAAGTATTTCGAATCTGTATACTATCCTTTTATGTATGACTTTGATTGAATCTGGGATTAACAAACGCATCAATCCTTTGTGTTTAATAACGTTACGCAGTAATACCTCGACTTTCACGACCCTGACTTACGCAAACCCGGAGTTACGCAATTTTCAAATCTCGACGATTCGTCTTTTATTCCAGCGCTTCTCCCTCCCCCAACACTGAAACTCGGCCGCAATCAATGCCAGAGACAGATGAAATCAGTGGCGTTACGTGCATCCCCGCATCACGGGGGCCCAAGATTCTAGGAGACCCAAACCCTGATGCTATGGTTTTGCAATCCTTTGTAAGCTTCGACTTGGGGCACAACACTTGACTTTGCAGGGGGAGGGGACTAATATTCTTCGTTACGCCACTGGGGGAAATTGGTAATGTGATTGAAGAAGTTGTCGAGCTTGCCAGGCAAATAAATTTTGAAGTGGATAGTGATGACGTTCGAGAACTCTTGGATTCCTACAACCAGGAGCTGGCAATCGATGAACTGATAGAAATGCATGAGCAAGACATTGAGGAGCTTGAGTCTTTAGACCCAGTTCAATCAGAAGATCGAATGACATTTGGGAATCTGACAGAAGGCTTCAATTTAATTGAAATAGGGGGTTACAAATTTTAGAAAATATAGACTTCAACGAAGAGCATATTTCTTCAACAAAACAAGGGATAAAAATTATTAGCATACTACGACGATATTTTGTGGGAGAAAAAAAAATTCTTTGAGCCGGCAGACTACTTTGTGAGATTTTTTATGAAACCTTCTACATCAAATAACTTCGGTTTGCGATTTTGCATTTGTGTTCTCTCTCTAAGATTTTGTTGAAATTCTTTTTTTTTCTATATTTTCTTTCGTCTCCGGCCTAACTAAGAATAACTTATGTGTATTTGTACGCAACATTATACCCTAACTTAGGCGAATTCAACTTAAGCGGTTATCACTCAGCCCCACCTATAGCGTAAGTTCGCGGTATTACTGTATTTAACAAGTAACATAAAAAAAATAAAGTCAATTCCTACTTAGGTCAACAAAGAAAAATATAATTTTAGTTACCTTTTATCAAATAATTACAATTAATATAAATATGTATATACATATGAAAGAATCACAGTATTAAGTGGCAAAATAGAAAGCGATTTTCCTTACTATATATGGCGTTAGATTATTATTTTTGTTTGTTACTATTTATTCCTTAACTGAATTTAATTATTCCAATAAAATAGTATAGTAAAGAGAAATCACGTTCTCAGAAATTGGGCCATCCCAGGTGGGATTCGAAACAACGATCTTCGGATTAGAAGTCCAACGCTCTATGCATTGCGCTACAGGGACGCGGATGATTTTCGTTTTCATGTATGGTGTTGTACTATATATTATTTTTGTTTGTTTGTTTTTATTCATTAAATAAATTTAATGAATGAATTAATATTTGAAAAAATTGTATTTACATCAAGTATCATCCACTACAAGTTTAAAAAAATGTATTTGAACTAGAGTGGATGAATAAAAAGTATTTTATTAACTATTAAAAATTTGAATAAGATATATACACTGCTGGACAATTGCTAAGGACGGATAACACTATCATCCATAGCAACCACAAAATGAAAGGAAGCAAAATGTGGAAAATTAGAATAAGTGCGGGATATTAGTAAGAAGAAGTATGAGTATGCAAATTTTTTTTCCACGTCTGTTCATCACGTGATAGCGTTCATACGAGCTTTAAAGGTTTTGACGCGTGTGGACAGTTGTTGTTTCAAGTCAAAGTTTTACAGGAAAGATTTAATAGACGAACTTAAAATTTTTGGCATGTCTTCCCGACATCACATAGATGATTTTATGCGTGGACGAATTATTGGAAAGATCGAGTGAGTGAATGTAGTGTTTTATGGCGCAAGAGCATTGGAAAGATCGAAGAAGGGCGAAAAATAACGGATGTTGCCAGGGAGCTCGACATCGCTCACAGCGTTGTTTCACGGCTGTGGAAGTAATTTAAAACTACTGGAATGTGTTGTAGACGGCACGGGGGAGGTCGTGTTAGAAGTACGACGCCTGCAGAAGACAGATATATCGTCCTATCAGCAAAAAGGAACAGGCGCACCACAGCTCAGCAGATGGCAAATCAGTTTCTTGCTGCCTTAGGAAAGCAGATCTCCCAAAAAAAAACTGTTGCCAGACGTTTGAGGGGAGGAGGACTATACGCACGCAGACCTGTTGTGTGTGTCCCATTGACCAGACAGCACCGTACTGCCCGTTTGCAATGGTGTCGTGAGCATCACAATTGGACTGAACAGGACTGGGCATGCGTACTATTCTCAGATAAGAGTAGGTTCAGTCTATCATCGGATTGTAGACGCCAACTGATCTGGCGCGAGAGTGGTACTGCTTATCGTCCAGAAAATGTCCAGGAAAAGGACCGATAACCGACATGCAGTATTATGGTGTGGGCCGGCATCATGATCAATGGCCGCACGTGCCTACATGTGGTTGCGAATGGGAATATGACGGGCCAACGATGCATTGATGAAGTTCTACTTCCTCATGTTCGTCATTTCCGTGGTGCTGTCGGTGATAAATTTGTTTTTATGGACGACAACGCAACATGTTATCGAACACTCGCTGTTCAGGATTGTCTAGACAGCGAGGGTATTCAACGTCTCGTATGGCCAGCGCGTTTTCCAGATCTAAACCCCATTGAAAATGTGTGGGATGCTTTGGGGAGGCAAGTTGCTGGTCGAAACTATCCTCCGACAAACAAGAACACCCTCATCCGTGCACTCACAGAGGAATGGGATAAATTGCCTCAACAGCTGCTGGATAAAGTTGTGCAAAGTATGGTACGACGTGTGGAATGTTGCACCACACTCCACGGTGGACATATCCCGTACTGATACCTTTCTTTAAGGTGGCTGCTGACTTTTAGATGCATTGTTCCATTTCTCCGTACGCAGATCAAATGAACATTTTTTTTCTTTCAGATGTTTCACAGCTTTTGTACTTTCCAGAACAATAAATATTCTTTATTCTAATGTCTGAACAGTGTGGCAACTATATTTTATCCTACTAGGCCTCATGTCTTGCTCAATGTTATGCTACATAGCAATTTGTGATCCGTCCTTAGCAATTGTCCAGCAGTGTATATATAGGGAGAGTGAGAACTAATAGCCGTAATTGTGTGAAAAACAATACAAGTCTTACAAAGGGATCTTTTAGAAACATTTTGAGTCAAGTGACGAAGACAACATCCGAGTCAGCATCACATTCTCCAAATTTCTACAATTTCCAATGTGGGGACTTCGCGCCTTGATAAATGTTATACACCAGCCTTGCTACACAACGAGCGTTAAATGAGATTGAAATTCGAACCTATATGACTCAGCTAAAGTAACATTGGTTAAGCATTGGCGAACAAAACCAGTCGGCTACCCCGGTCACTGTTACATGCGTGGGTCTTTTTTCCCTTTGCGTTTGTTATCTTTGGTAAACACACATGACGCATGCTTTAACTGTACATCGCATAACACACAAAATGGAGAGACTGAAGTTTTTTTTTTTTTTTTCGTTTAGAGGGTATTAAAAAATATATATATAATCAACAAAATAAACTCTAATAAACTTAATTTCATTTGCATATATGCGTATATATGCATGTATTAAATAAATAAAAATCAATGAAACAAAATCCATCACAAGAACTTGAAGAAATTTAATACAAAACTTTTTTGAATAACAAAATATTTATCGAGTTTTTGGAAAATAATCTGATATATATATATATATATATATATATATATATATATATATATATATATTTTCTTTGGATATATAGGAAACCTATTTTTAGTAAAATATTAACATAGTTTCTTTAAGAAAATTATAAAAAATTATTTGTAATTTTGAAAATTTCTACTTCCCCTTTTTTTTCATACATAAAACTATTTTTATTTAAAACTATGTGCGACTTAGATTTAAAAAAATAGGTTCACTTTAAGCCAGTGTTTCTCAAACTTTCAATACTGGCGACCCAATTTTCAATCATAATTTTTGTCGCCCCCCCCCCCTGTACAACAATAATGTATTTACTGCAATAAAAATGCACTTTGAGAGAGACGCTAAAGTTACAATACGATCTTAATTATGAACCGTACAAATTAATACGATAAGTATATTAAATTTTGTGTATATGGAACTTTTAAGTAATATATATTTTAAGAAAATTACTTAAAATATATATTACTTTCTTATTATTATGTTATTTTTCTTCCTCTAATTTTTAAATTGGAACAGATCGCAAAATGATATATTTAATTAAAGATTTATTTCCTTCAACATTCATTTCTCAAAGTACAAATGTCATTAGAAAAATAGTCTAGTCAATGTTGCTCTCTATCATATCCATCACATCTGGCATTATAGGGTACGTTTGCGTGAGTCTCGGCAACCTATCGGACGTCTGCGCAAAAAATGTAAAAATGCTTTTCCTCGTACAATTCCAGTCAGTTTTGGTCGACTCGATACTCCTATAGCTACCGAATCTAGCTTGAATGTACATTTTTTTTAATATACACGTTAATTGTAATTCACAGTAATTAAGTATTTACGGCAGTAGATTAAAACAATATCATACATACATTTTTATGTCGTAAGCAAACATTCGATGATAATGAAGAATCAACAAGTACACATACGAATGAGCATGGTTCCGAAAATTAAATCAAGGCGATATTCTCAAAAATACTTAAATTTTGGATTTACCACTACTGAAGTAAATGATGGGGAAAAAAGCCCCAGCTCGATATGTGTTAAAACTTACAAATCTGTAGAACAACATGTGAAAGTTGTTTTTAAAACATGTAAAATCATTTAGCTATGTTGGCAAAGAATTTTAAAAAGTATTTTCTGGATGAGGACAGCTTGGTAGCAAGTTACGAGTGAATTAGGGATCTATTTCAAGATACTCTAGAAGGGCTCTCAACTTCCAAAGAAGAAATCTTCATAGATTTCACATCCAGTGAAAAATTAAAAGGCAATTTTGTTTTTAATCGCTCTTTGAATTTTGGGTAGAGGTGGATGAGGAATTATCTGTACTGAAAACATAAGCACTTCGTATACTATTACCATTTTCAACATCCTACCTTTGTTAAACCGGATTTTCTGCGGTGGATGCTTTGAAGACAAAATATAGATCTCAGCTAAATATAGAAAAATAGCTCTAAGTGTCAATTTCTGATATTAAACCTTCCTTTGAAAAACTTTCCTCTACAAGACAAGCCCGTGGAAGTCCCTAATAATTATTAAACTTGTTCTTAATTTAGTAATAAGATTGATTGATTGATTGAATATTAACGTCGCACTGTCAGCTGCACGAGGGCTTTTGACGACGGACCACGTAATTTTGAACCATGGTCAAGTGACGTGGACGACACCTGAGCTGGCACCCCTCTCTCCTAACATCCACACCACCGGGAGGACGTTTCAGCTCTCGACAGATTTAACGTGCATCGCTTCCCTGCACGGCGGGTCTTTAGTGGTACTGGGCTCGAACTCGTGACAAGGCAAGCCACGATCCGATACCTATGCCACTCGGCTACCGCGGCCAAATTCAGTAATAAGAAATTATTTATAAAATACCTTCTTCAGTACTGATACATTAAACGTATACTGGCTGAAACACCGACTCTTCGCATGAGTTCATTTTTTAAAAAATAAAACAATATTCTTGATATAATAGCTGAACTGGAGAGTAAAACTGCGTGCACGACATTGTATACAAAAATGTAAAATGATTTTTTTTTAGATAAATGCTATAATTGTAAATAACTGTTTAAAAGAACTGTAATTTTAAACCTCACAGAATTAGCATTTATAATTAATGTTAAATAATGAAAAAGAATATAAAATTCCGATGAAGAATAATTGTGTTACTTTTTAACATTTAAAGCGAGAAGACTTCAAAATGTTTTAACCCGGGAGCAGGCGCGTACTCGATACTAACATTAATGGTAGTGCGGGGGGACTTAGTCACCCTAATCATTTGTTTAGAATTATTTTTACTGTACACGATACAAATCGAAATTCTAGTGAATATTTTAATTTATAGAAAGTATACTTACCTTCTTTCAAGGACTATTCAATTCTTTGATGATTTGAGAAAAAATCCAATAAAACTGAACTAAAATGATTCAAAAGTACAAGACCATAATAAAGGACGCAAATCAGACACTTTTCAATTATCCTACAGAAATGTTAAACCAATCAATTCTTTTCCAAATGTCGCAAAACTCAATTATTTACAATTTCCCTAAGCGAAAAGCAAACACATAAAAGATGGGAGGGAACTAATATTGATAATAACCATACCATAAGATTGAAGGTCAATCAAATGATTAGCAAACGTACTATGCAGCCTGGCTGAAAAGTGAATCATGACTTCCTTTTCTTTTTCTTCAACTAATGTACAGTATTTCAATAATAATTACAGTGATGAATTGCTTATCTTCTTAGAATTTTTCTCAGGGTCTGGGTTTCGTTTTTTCTTTTAACGAGTAATATTTTATGTTAAAACGTAATAAAAAAAATCTCTCCTTGAGGAAATACAGCAAATTAAACAATGTTTTTTTTTCTTTTATTTGGTTTTGGGATCAAAGATAGCTATTTGATGTCGGGAAAAAACCACATAATAAACATAAATTATGTCAGTGTTGTTGTGTTTTTTTTTATTATGGAAGAAAGCATTTTGTTTTACTTCTCATTCCGGTTTTTTTTTTTAAATCTTTAAATTTTCGATATGCTCGCGCCCCCCTTGTAGGGTCATCGCGCCCCCCCAGGGGGGTGCGCCCCACACTTTGAGAAACACTGCTTTAAGCACAGGTATCCTGTATAGAAGTGTAAAAAAATTTGGACTCTCATGCAGTGTAACAGTTTTTTTTTAAAGTGTACATAAATGTAAAAAATCATGCTTTGGCGAAAAAGGGAAAAAACTAAACGTAGCAATGATTTCATATATAATATTATTGATTAATATTTTTCTGGCTAATTGTATACAGTCCATATTGATACTTTAAACATTCTCTACAATTACAAAAGTAATTTTTTTTCTTTGTTATAGCTGAACATGAACATAATTTTATCAAACATGTTTTCATTTATGTACCCTTTTTTATAAAAACATTTCTTGAATATACAAAATTATTTTGTATTTGTGTATAAACAATGAACACACACACAAAACATACTTAAATAGTTTTTTGAAAAAATTATTGTATAGTTTCTTTTTAAAAAAAACCATAAAGCTTTGAAGTCTTGAGATCTTGAATTTTTTCCTTTTTTCTCGTTTAGAACTAGTTTTCCCAAAAAATAATTAGACACCGAAAAGAGGAAAATATTAATTTCCTTTCTAGTAAACACAAATTAATGGTTTACATACATTAAACACAATAGGGATTATCTTTTAAAATGTGTCAAAGAGGCGTTGTTATTAATTAGGCGTTTTTTATTAATTACTTTTTTCCTATTTTAAGGTTATTTTATCAACGAACATATAAGTGTATTTCATTTTTAGATTTAAAAAAAAATGCAGTATTTCTTAATACTAAAATTGAAAAATCCATTTTTTCAGAGTGCGTGATTTCCTGGTTCTCTTAAGGCTGTCTTCGGCTAATGTTAAAGAATAAAATCCAAATTCGAAATATTTTTTCAGATATAAAAGTACTCAAACATTTATATTATATTCTGGCTTCACTATCCTATAGGGAATCACTTATTTTATGACACTACTCATTTTTATCCGAGTTGACACATTTTTTCTTTTATAAAATGTGTTTCGCATTTTTTTCTCCTATACCTTAATGCTAAATGAGCAATCTCTTTACATGTTAAAAGAAAAACCAAACTATTTATGAAATATTTTAAAGTTTTAAAAACATTATAATGTAAACAAATGCATGAGTTATAATGTCAGAAATTTTTATAAAAATTAAAGCATTTTTTCTGTCCGAAAATGTGCTCCGCGTTGAGTCCATGCTGTCGCACATATGACGAAAACAGCCTTAAGAGTTTTTGCGTTAAAAATACACTGCTCAAAACAATTAAAGGATATTGTAAGTTTTATATAAAATAAAGATGTAAGCGAAATTTTTTTGCCGAAAATGGAAGAAGATAATCACAAAAGCAAATTTTTCTAATTTTCAAACTGCGGAGTATGCTAATTTTGAGTTCGACGTCAAAAACGTCGCTTCAGCGGCAGCGAATGAAATTTGACTTTCAACTGAAATGAAGACAAGGATGGTCGGCATTCAGTGACTGCTTTGTTTCGATGAGTACGATGTCTCAGGGAAGTCATTTAACCAATTCAGAAGCTTGGAGAGTTATTGGTAGGTTAAAAGGGGGCCAAACTCAAGTCGAAGTAGCGTAAGCCATTGGAGTGTCACAAAGTGTGATTTCCAGTATCTGAACCGTTTTTTGGAGACTGGAAGTGCAGGCCGAAGACCAGGACAAGGTCGTAGACGGGCAACAACGCCTAATGAAGATCGTTATTTAGTGTTAATGGCTCGGAGACACCGAAATAAGAACGCTATTCTTCTCCAACAACACCTTCGCTCGGCTACTGGCACCACGGTTTCAACTCAGACTGTCCGAAACCAGCTCCATGGTGTAGGTCTGTATGCTCGCCGACCGATGGTATGTGTTAGACTAACATCAAGGCATCATCGCGACCGCAGGGAGTGGGCAACAGAGCATGTGAACTGGAGGAGAAATGAATGGAGCAATGTTCTTTTTTCTGACGAGTCTCGTTTCTCTATTTATCCGGATAATAGACGTATTTTCATCTGGAGGGACCGTGGCAGTAGGAATAATCCTGAGTTCGTGCACGAAAGTGTCAGATTTGGCGGTTGGGGAGTGTTGGTGTTTGGAGGCATCTCCATTGACGGGCGCACATACCTCTACATCATTCGAGATGGACCTCTTACTGCTCGACGCTATCGGGATGAGATCCTCAGACCTATCGTAGTCCCTTACGTGGTAGCAATCGGAGATGACTTCATTTTAATGGACAATAACTGCAGGCCACATCGTGCTAACCTGGTGGAGGATTTCTTTTTCGAGGAAGGAATCGTACGAATGGAAGGGCCAGCGTGTTCTCCAGACATGAATCCAATAGAGCACGTTTGGGACGCTCTAGGAAGACGAGTTGCTGGCCGCCAACCACCCCCACAAACTCTCCAAGAACTGGAAAGAGCTCTTCTGGAAGAGTGGGACAGAATACCCCAACTCGTGATTAATAGCCTCATTGACTCCCTGCCTCAAAGGTGCTGAACGTTGCTGGCCGTCCGTGGAAACCATACCTCCTACTGAAAATGATTTCCTTTGAAGAAAACACCTTTTCTTCTTTTTTTCTCATATGCACAAATTGTGTTTTTATTCTTTTGTACACAAATGCGCAATAAAATGCATTTTTTTCTGCCAAACATATGTAATTTATTCTCATATAACCTACTACGTTTGTCGACCATGTATCAATCAGCTAAAAAGTTTCCCAGCCACAAGATCCACCGAAAACCGCAATATCCTTTAATTATTTTGAGCAGTGTATTTATGTATTTTCGACTTTCCTTTAGAGCATCTATCACTTGCTTTTCTTGTCTTCACAAAATTTATGGTGACTGAGATTACATTCGAAGTGAGTGAGTGAATATTAATGTCGCAATGTTAAGCTATTGAGGGTTTTTGTCGACGGAACGCTTAATTTTGAAACATTGTTAAGGGACGAGGACGACTCCTGAGCTGGCACCGCCTCCCCCTCTGCTAACTACCACACCACACCAACGGGAGGATGCTTAAGCTCTCGACACATTTATCGTGCATCACTCCTCTACACGGCGCCTCTTTAGTGGTACCGGACTCGAGCTCATTACACGCCAGCCACGATTCGATGCATTGACCACTAGGCTACCGCGGCCCCGAGACTTCGTTCGGAACCGTGATTTTAAAAAATTAATTATTAAAATAATTAATTACATAAAATTGTTTTAAGAATATTTTTATGGGAAAAAATTATTTAAATGTACAATATTTTGGCTAAAAAATTAAAATAAAATTTCATATGGCTAAGGCATCTATACCGGGGTGAAACTGATGTTTTGTAAATACATAATTTAGAGGTGGATTGAGATTCATATTATGTCTCAGATTAGAGAAATTTTTCAAACACACGTTATTAATTAAACTCTAAAAATAATGTAGTGGGCGCAATAGCTTATTGGTCAAGGTCACGAACTCGGGCCTAGTGTCGCCATGTTGAGGGGGCTACTGCACAATAAATCTGTCAATGCTTTAAGTCCTCCCGTTGGTGTGGTAGGGAAGTTAGGAAAGGAGGGTACCAGCTCAGGCGTCGTCCTCGTCACTTGACCATGGTTCAAAGTTACGAGGTCCGTCATAGAAAGCCATCGTGTAGCTGAATAGGGTGACGTTAATGTTCACTCACTCACTCACTCAACTCCCTGCTAAGCAAGTCAGTAACTGAATATTATAAGCCACAAGACGACTTTTTAAGACCATTTCTAATCGTACGTTTTGACATTGAATCTTTCCTGAATTACTAAAAAAAGCATCATGAAATTTTTAATTTAAATATTTTATGCAGGGGTGTAGCTACCGCCGTATTAGCCGTGTCAATGATACGGGGGCCCCAAGCTACAGGAGCCCAACATATGTATGCAAAAAATCGTGGAATTTTAAAGGAGCCCAAAAAAAAGGAGCATCCAAGAAATTTTTGATGCAGGGCCCACTAAGGACTAGTTACTTTATGCCAGTTACTTTATGTTATGATAATTCGAAATGTATGAAAATTTTGATGCTTTACAATTTACTTTACTTTCGTAATTTAATTTATATTTTTCATATATATGACTCTTTCCTAAATTTTCAAAATTTTTCTTCATTAAGTGTGCATTATGTATTTTTAAAGTAACTGGTTTTTTTAATTAAAATTTTTCAGGTAGATGGTCAAAGATTTGATAATGACAATACCATCAAGATGAAAGTACAGACGCCGTACAAATTCTTAATCAGCATTCGTCCACCTCAAAAAATCAAGTAAGTTCTGATATTTAGTTACATTTTTACCTAAATAATCAAAATTATTTCTACAAACATTAAAATACATTTAATTAAATAAAATGATTACAGAAGGTTTAATAATTCCTCGGTTAAAGGTCTTGTAAGATTTCATCCAATGCTAAAAAATCTTCTAGAAATTTCCGAAATTAAAATTATAGGAGAAATCACACATCTCCCGATGTACAAAATAATTACCGTTAAATTCGGCGCATAACGCGCACCTATACTTTCAAGCTGCATTTTTTTTATTTTGAGGTATATTGTTCTTAATATGCGCACTCCCTTTTTTAAGAAGGAACCTGCAAAGTATGTGTGTACGTTAGCAATGCTATTATGTTTTAAAGCCATTTGTTTGAAGTATTATCCAAGGATTTGGAAAAAAATAGTATATTTATAGAAAAATAACCCTTTTTTAAAGTTCATAATGTATGACATTTCTTTTAAATAAACAGTATTCCAATCTTTGTAGAAGTTAAAGCTTTTTTTTTATACCCGGCGTATAACACGCACCCGTAAATTTCAATCTTATTTTTTGTGTTAAAAGTGAGCGTTATACGCCGGATTTTACGGTACTTCTAATTTAACAAGCAAAAGAAATCAGTTTTAAAAGCAAGTAATATGAAAAAAAATTAAGGCAATTCCTATTTAGGTCATCAAAGAAAAGTTTTATTTTAGTTACTTTTTATTAAATAATTACTATTAATATAAATATGTATATACACACGACAGAATCATAATATTAAGTGGCAAAATAAAAAGCGAATTTCCTTGCAATTTTCCGTTTCCTTTCTATATATGGTGTTGGGCTATTATTTTTTTTTTTTCTAATTTATGAAGCTGGTGGTGGTCTATAATTTCTCATTCTATCAATCTCTTGTAATGTTTTCATTATTGCAAGGAGCCTTTTCAGTGAATTTCGAGCACTTCAGTTCTTCAATTAATAATTGAATCCATCTAATGATTTCACACGACTCATAGCGACACATGCTTGACCTGCTGCGAAGAATTTTCGTCCTAAATCTACAATGCTACCTTGAATCTTATATACTATTGATGCCCTTGTATTAATGGTAGTATTCTTCTTTCAGTAGTACCGCGCGTAGCTGCGTTTGGCGGGAATTGCACTGATATTAGCTCGATTCTAATTAAATTTAGTTAATGAACCAATATTAGAAAAAACTGTATTAGTATCAAGTGTTATCCACGACAAGTTTTAAAAAATGTGTTTCAACTTGGGTGGATTAATAAAAAGTATTTTACTAACGATTGAAAATTTGAACAAGATATATACACTCGCTAGAAAAAGTGTGCATTCACCCATAAGAAATCATACAGCAAAGGTAAATTTTAACAGAACTATAACTTTTTTCTAACAAAATTTTATGAATTTGCTTACTATTCTTTAAATACTGAGCATGCAAAAATTCGTTAATTTTGAATTAAAACTACTTAAGGTATCCGACTACGTTCGGAACCGTGAATTTCAAAAGCGCATACATGCATAATTTTTATATTTAGTGTCACTTAGATTAGAACATATGCATATAAAATTGTTTTAAGGACATTTTGACAAAAAAATTTTATTTAAATACAATATTTTGGGGCGAAAAATTAACTTAGAATAACCTTTTTTCCAAATGTTCTCCTTTTGCGAAAAATGCTTCTATTAGAATAATATTTTGCCTGTATATAGCTCAGACCTCTGTTCAGAGGCTCAACTAGAATTTTTGAAATATATAATTTAGAAGTGGGTTTATATCTCCATGTTTTACGACAACAGAGGAAAGTAATTTTAAGAAAAAAACGCCAATAATTATTTCAATTGGTGGTAAATCTGAAAATGTAAATTTTTCAAAAATTCTAGTTGAGCCTCTGTAGAGAGGTCTGAGCTATATACAGGCAAAATATTATTGCTTTAAAAGCATTTCTTATAAAAGGAGAACATTTTGAAAAAAGGTTATTGTAAGTTAATTTTTTGCCAAAATATTATATTTAAATAATTCTTTTTTTGTCAAAATGTCCTTAAAACAATTTATGCATGTATTCTAATCTGAGTGACACTAAATATCGTGAAAATTATCTATTCATGCATTTTTTTTTTAAAATCACGGTTCCGAACATAGTCGGATACCTTAAGAAAACGTGAGTTTGTAGCAAAGCTGAAAAATAGTAGGCAGCAAAAGTCTGCGTTCACTATTTGAATATTCTTGATTCCTGGAATTTGTATCAATAGGCGTTACATGTTAGTAGAATATTTTCATTCAGTTATCAAGTAAAATAGCTTAAGAAAATCATGACGCAATAATTTTTACGTTTTTGTGAAATATCAAACAATTCAAGGACATGGAAAGTAAAAGGATGGAAATTAGTATCAGTGAGCGTAAAATCACTGTGGAAATGTGGAAAGATGCAAATAGTCGTCGGAATATTGCCAGATCGGTCGGACAGCAGTATTCATCTATCCAGCGTGTTTTTATAACTCTAAATCTACAAGAGTTTATATACACATCCAAACCTCATTTAAGTCGTCCATCTAAACTCACAATCAGAGAAAAATGAAGTATGTGATAAGAATAGTGAAGAAAAATCCGCGTTTGACTGCAACTTAAATAGCAAAGACATTCACGAGAAGTTTAACAAAAACATTCGGGTGGTTACTGCAAGAAAAATCTTAAAAAAGCCGGATACCCCCCTCCCCAGTAACCGAGTGGCTCGCAGAACGCCCCCAAAAAATTCTGAATACTTAAAATGAACTAAATAAAATATAGTTTTAAAAAATTTTTTCAAATTTCAGTTCTTAAATTTTTTTTTTCCGTTGTTCCTGTAAGCAACAGTACATGAACGCACACTTTTTCTAGGCAGTGTATATAAATATATATAAGAAAAGTGTGAACTAATAGGAATTGTGAATGAATAATGTTAAAGGATTAAAATTTAATGTACTAATTCAATTTTTTCTGTGTATATAGGATATCTTCTAAATTTTAAATTTGTTGCTGTTGTTTTTTTCACTTAGACACAACACCTGCATAAGATTAGATTACTTTCCGTGAAACGATAACTCGTAAAAAGTGAAAGAGATAACTTTGAAATGGGGGCACGGTGTGTATCATAGTATCATACTTTGAGATAAAAACACATCTGATAAGTCGAAAGCATCAAAATAAGCTATTTTAAATGAAAAATATCGCGAGATTTGGAAAACATCTGTTTAAATATAAATACTCCAGTGAAAAAAAGGAACTTTTTATTTATGCAAGACTAAATTTTGTCTCTGAACTTGTTTGAGTTTCAGCACGCGTGCCTCATGATTCTTTTGGAGTTTCGCACAATAACTTGTTTATTGATACGAAAAATAAAACCAATTTATTCCGAATATTCTTTTTGAGTTTGTATACGGTCTTTTTTTTGGAAAACAAGATGTTTGCTTTCAAAATTGTTTTTCTTTTGATATTAGAAATAGAAGTTCTCAATTTTTTTTTAAAAAAAAATGGAATTTTTGAGATTTAGATTGTGAAGAGTTTTGGATTCTGGAATATAAAGTATGCCTTTAAAGATATTATCGTTTCCTTTAGTTTGAATAAGCGTTTTTTTTTAGACTAGCATCGGCGAAAGGAGAAGAACTAGAAATGACTTCCGAAGAAATGAGCTCAGATTTCTCGAAATATTGCTACCAGTGGTGCAGCAGCAATATTCCTGTCACGAAAAAAAATCGAAGACTAAGTTTCAGTATTATTTTAGAAGTATGTAATTTATTTATGTTATATCGTAGAAAAATATTGTACTTTATTCGTCTATATTAGGAATGGTTTCCTTCTTTTCAAACTCTAATACTTTTGTGCAAATACACTACAGCAAATTTATGTAGTATAATTTTAAGAGCATGAGATGGCAACATTATTTACTTATTAGCAACATTTATTTTTTACTTTTTATATACACTGTGATTGTGTGAAAACTATTGATCAGCTTGTTTCTTTAAAATTATTAATATTCAAATAATATTCTCACAGTTCATAAAGAAGCCATTCTAAAAAAGTCAGTTTTTCTCTAAAATAGGGGTCAGCAACCCTTTATCTGTGGAGTGCCAAACCAATCTACCAGTATGGTTCAGCGTGCCATACAGCAGGACATTTTTGAAACAATTCGATTCCCATAATAATGAATGTAGAGTTAGAGAATAGAGGTCAATAATGTAGATTTATAGTTTTATTATGTAATATTTTTACTTCATTTAAAGTATTTCTTTACCTGAAAAGAAACAGCATAAAATATACTATTTTTTAAAACAAAAGAAATAAAATTAAAATTGTACATATATTATGTGTTTTTATTTATTATAATAAGAAATAGACAGTATAAAATATAAGTATTTCCCTTCATTACAAAATAAAAAGATAAATAAGAATTTTAACGTGAACTACCACTCTCTACTTTCATATCACAAAATCAGGGGTTTAATTTGGGACTTTCAATCTGACACAACGAGTTGTTAAACAGTTTCTTCGTGAACTCAAAATATTTTTCATATGAGAAAAGATTTTTTACTTGGATATGTAGAACCAAAAATAGAAAGCACATTACATTCAATTTTCTTTCTTCAAACAATTTAATCTCTCCAGCAATGACATTCAATAATTTATAAAATAGCTGTACATTTATCTTTAGTTATCTTTCAGATTATTTCTTAATTCTGTTAATGTCAGTAATTCTGAAGATGTTTGTAAAATAAGGTTCATTACAAATTTATCGTTCCAACCGCTAAAAAATTGATAAATTTGTGGAGTAGCGCAAAGTGGCGCTGAGAATTGTACCGCGTGCCACATGTGGCACACGTGCCATAGGTTGCAGACCCCTGCTCTAAAATTTCGAATATTCTATCTCTAGAATACTTTACCTACAAATATTTACATTTATACACGATAATGAATAACAATAAGTATGTATTTTCTAAGTTTGATTATAAGTCTTAACATTATATAAGCTTTGGATTCTATTCAAATTCATTTCTATAGTCCTCTCCTCTTGATTTAAAAGAACAGAACTTAACTTTCTAAAACGGAATATATCTATCTCTTACTCTTCCGTAAGCCCATCTCCTGATAGCCATTTCTCGTAAAAACGATAGTCATGGACTCCTAGTTAACGTATCATGAGTTTGAATCTAATGCCACTAAAGTCTTGCCATGTTGAAGGGGCAGATACAAGTTAAATTTGTCGAAGTTCAAGCGGGGTGACTCCATTTGGTGTGGTATAGTAGTTCGGAGAGAAGGATGCCACCTCACAGGCATCGTCCTCATCACTCGACTATGTTTCAAAATTTCAAAGTCCGTTGCCAATATGGCGTTAATATAACTCTCACTCCGCAAACCCATTCATAGCAGATTTGTATTCAAAAAGAGTAACTCCCTTGCAAAAATTTATGTCTGTAGGTCTAATAGTTTCAAAACGTAAATTTTCATCTGTCCGCTAATCTCTGCTAGTACGACTGCAATCAGATGTCAAGATGAACCGACGCCCAACTTTTCATATCCATCCACCACCTGTTGCATGATTGCAGAGGCATATGACAGGCATTGGAAGTACGAAATTCAAAAATGCTTACCAGCAAGAATTAGTTCATTACTCTACCAGTTAAGCTTTGCGTGTAGGGGGTCGTCGTGATAATCTACTGGTTAGGGTCATGAATTCGCACCCGGCATGTCGTGCATTCAAAGACCTGTCCTATTGAGGGGGCTGATGTGTGCTAAATCTGTCAAGGCTCAAAATTCTTCCGTTTGCATGGTTTGGTTGTTACGAGAAAGGGTGCCAGCACAGATGCCATCCTCGTTACTTGATTGAGGCTCAATTTATGAGGTTCGTCACCAATAGCCCTCGTCTCTTCTTAGTTGCCGTATTCAACCGACAAACACAGAGGGTTAATAGTAGGCAGCAGGGGGATGACAAATCAACACAGAACCTAGGGTCGCAAACCACGTTAAGTCGATGAAAAGCATTATAGTAGCCATTCGGGTACAGGATGCATCAGCCGAGAGAAGTGGCCAAATGAATGAGTGCATTTGAACGCCTAAGTAGAATTGAAGGAACCTGCCGGTATGCATATTTCCCACTCGGCTGGGAAGGATAAAAGTGGTGAACCATTTGTCAATGGTGTGCGTTGCATAAAGCGCGGATGAAAAAAAAAGCACCTTTTTAAAAATGTTGGACTACTCGAACGAGAGAGGAATAAGCAGATGTGCACCTCATGTACGGCAGAACCAATTGCAGTGGATTACGTCTTTTAACCTCCCCAGACGAGTGGGAAATTTGAATAAGGGCAAGTTCTTCACCCATACATTGTCACTTTTCTCGTCTAGTGCATCTTTTACCTGAATGGCTAATACGGCTACTGGTCAGCTATGGCTACTAGTCAATGCACCTCGCAATGACGAGGGGCATTTTCTAGGATTAGCGAGCCTTTATTTCGGGCATAAATAAACAGCTGAAAACATTCAATACGACAGACTAATTAGACTGGCATAGTTCCATATCTGTGAGTAGATCAAATTCTTCTTCTTGGTTACATATGTTTGTTATAAAACTATGCGAAAAAGACCCAATTTGTGTGATAGAGGGATGCATTTCACGCTTTCTAAAAAAATACGTAAGACTAAACAGAGCTTTTTTGTTGTTTTTTATCCTTTCTTAAGGTAGTTAAATCTTTTATTTAAAAAAAAGTTAAAAATAACATTTTTTAGCTATTCGTCACTACTCAGAGGTGTAATGTATACTCCCGCATCGTGGGGAGGCCAGGATTCTAGGAGGCCCAAAGCCTATGTTATGTTAGGGTTTTGTAATTCTTTGTAAGATCCAGATTGGAGCCCAAAACCTGACTTTGCAGTAGGGGGAGGGGACAAATCTTATCTGTTACGCCACTGTCCTTGATTTTTGATAAGTGTATTTGCTTACGGCTTGAGATAAATCAAAAGTCTACCTCAGCCGCTATGCTTGAGTCCAGCAAAGAATTTCTTCCAGTAATGATGTTTACAGAAAACAGAATACTTTTACGAACATTTACCTGCATCAACTCTTCTTTTTAAAAAATATATCACAATCTGTTATTTTTACACTCCTTTATTTTTGTAAGTTCTTTATGTAATTCTTATGTAATCATTATGGTATCACCTAAAAATATCTTAAGATCTTTAACTTTTAGGTGCGTTCTACATTTGGATACTTTTGTTAAACATTGATATAAACTGGCACCAAGTGTAAGGCTCAAAAAAATTAAACTAAAAGTTAATTAACGCATTTCGTCCTAGTCTTTTGACACAAAAATCGCTGATCCTCGATCGTGTGAGAGTAAACCAAATATGGAAGAAAGGAAGTAAAGAAACACAGTTTTCCTTTTGGACTCTTATTTCAAAACTGTGTAAAAAAAGTGCAAATAAAAAGTTAGGGTGTGTAGCTTTTCTTTTTGTGTAGAAATCACATCAGTAGACCTGTAAATTAATGGATTTCTGTAAACAGTAGTAAGCGATGGAAAAGCGTTTTAAAAATCTAGTCAAATATCTTCATCTTTGATAAGAGTCAAAAGAACATGAAAGGTATTGGTGGAATGCCCAAAGGAACAGATCTCACCCAAAAAGGGTTTAGAGCTACAAACCGATCTCTTGGGAAACAACCACCCCACGACTAGTCTTAATTGGGAAAAAAATCAAAGTTTATATTTTAAACTGTAGAAGACAGTAAAATAACAAAATACAAATTTAAAGGTAACTGCACGATATGCGTACACTGCTGGCCACCGTAAATGCAACACCAAGAAAGACAAGAGATAGCACAACAAAATTTATTTTGTAGATAACAGGCTGACCAAGTATCAAATGATTAAATTTATAGACTTCTGTGAACTGTGGTTCCTGCCAGAATCAGTAGCAAGAGTAGCCTCCATTGTTGGAGATCACCGCTGCCACGCGCCTTGGCATTGGTTCAAAGAGACATTGGATGTGTTCTTGGGGTACAGAAGACCAAGCAGCCTCCACATGTGGCCAAAGTAGATCTGGTGTGGCAGCTGGGGGTGTAATCTGGGTCAATCGTTGAGCAACCATGAACCACATGTTTTCTATCGGTGAAAGATCCGGAGAACGAGACGGCCAGGGAAGCAATTCAATCTGATGATTGACGAAGAACCTTTGGACAATGCGTGCCATGTGTGGTCACGCATTATCCTGTTGAAATATGGCTGTGACCAAGCCCTGATGGTAAGGAAAGACAACTGGCTCCAACACCTCGGAGACGTAGCGCTGGCTGTTTAAAGTACCGGAAATGCGTACTAGAGGAGTGCGAGAGTGATTACCAATACCGCCCCATACCATAATACCCGGTGCAGGATCAGTGCGGCGGTGCATAACGCAGCTGTTTAGCATCCACTCTCCACGGTGTCTCCAGACTCGAATCCGACCATCGTGGTGTTGCAGACAGATGCGTGACTCGTCAGTAAAGACAACTTCATTCCATTCTGCTATCCACATCCTTCTTGCATCGCACCATTGGCGGTGGAGACGTCTGTGGTTCTGTGTCAAGTGTAGACCGACCATGCAATGGACGTCTTGCGGACGGACCACTCTGCTGTAAACGGCGTCGAATGGTACGCACAGACACTGAATGATGCGTTACAGACTCAATGTGCTGTGCTGTGCTATGGTTCGTGATGTGACTGAGCGATCCGTCACTGCCATGCGCACAATTTGTCTGTCCTTACGTGAAGTGTTGCACTGAGGTGGACGCGATCGACCACGTCAGTCCGTCGTACCCTCTTGCATCCAACGGTCACATATCCGCATTACAGTTGTTTGGTTTCGTCCAACACGACTACCGATTTCCCTGAAATATAATCCACAATCTCGGTAGGTAGGCCACTATCCTTCCTCTGTCGAACTCGGATATTGATCAAAGGCTGATTGCGGTTTTCTACGAGACATAACTGAACTTTTTTTAAAAAAACACAAGAAAACCACAATTGCCGAACATGAAATCGTCGAAATCTCCAAGCCTTAAATAGCGCTTTGAGGTGGCGCCACGGGCGCGCGTGATGTGTGCCTGCGCTGAAATTCTAATCATTTGCATATCTCACCTCCGCTAATGCATGTTGTAAATTTCATGTTATTTGCATGCTTCCTTATGGGTGTTGCATTTACGGTGGCCAGCAATGTACATACGTTTGCGTGAACGTAATACAAATATACAAAGCAACTCTATTAATACTAATAACATAAGGAGTATAAAAGATGGAAGAAAGAATATACATATTCCACCTTTCCTACAAATTCATAAAAAATAATAAAACTATCCAATACAAAAGGGACCATACAGACCAAAAGAAAACAAAAGACAGGAAAAAAACATAAATAATAATTTTAAAAAAATGTTTCTTTTGTATCATATTCTCAGTTGACACCCACACTTCCAGTGTTGATATTTTTTTTCTCTTAATTGGTTCTTCAGTTTTAAATAAAAATTCCCGTAAAGAGGATTATTTCTTCGAGATCTCTTCCTCCATTTTTTTTTTTATTTTTAAAGAAACAGAAAGGAAGAATGCATCATTGTAAAATAAATAACTAAATAAATAGAGAAAAAGGAGGAAAGAGAAATTATTGAATTTTATTGAAGATATCTTTTTTGCTAAAAGAATGAAAACAAAAACAAAAAAATAACTGTAAAGTATACTCAAATTGTTAACCAAGAGTTAAACCAAGTATTGTGGTATTGGCGACTAACCTCGTAATTTTGAATTGTTGCCGTGTGACGAAGACGACACTTCAGCGGGCACCCCACTTCTATTACTTTTTACACTACGCCGAGAGAGATTTTAACCACGACAGATTTAACGGGCATCACACACAGCCTCTATTCACGGTGGTTCTTGAATGGCATTACTCGAACCCACACCTCGATAACGCCGGTCATGAGATCGTTACTATGACCATTAGGCTGCTGCAACTACTCTTCCTCTTTGGATCGTGATCCGAGATTATGAATGAGTTGTTGGAGCACATTGTTGTACGAGTTCAACCAAGACAGTATAGCTAATGCAGCTTGTCGTAATAATATATATCAAGTTTAAGAGGATGGTGCAATTAACAATAGCGCATACCATCGATAGTTTTGGAAATTCTAGAAAAGTGACAAAAGCTCTCAAGATCAGACATGGTGTGAATATCTTTCAATCGCTGGATAAAAAACTTTGACGAATCATAAAAAAAAAAAAAAAAAAAATTCGAACCTAGCGTGTCAGAGCTTGTACAAAGCCTTCAAAGTTCACTGGACAGCATTGTAAAAAAAGAAAACATTGGATTTCAGCAGAAGGTTAATGGAATCATTGTTGAGTTCTCCCACCCTTGTTGTTGTTTGTTTTGTTGAAGTTCCGCATCCGCTTACTGCATATCAACGGAACCAGTGAATACCCACGTTGTCTACGAGTTGAATGATTAATAACGTAGTAAATTTGATTTTAAGCTTTGCAGCGGTCTTCACCAAAGGACCCATTTCCTTTGGGAACGAGTGACGTCTCAACGGTCAAGCAATTTCGCGTGGAAAAGTAGCCCAGACTGGACGCCTGTCCTAAGGGAAGTCAATCTCTAACTTCCCTTGATTTCGCCTACAGTAGGGTAACCAGCGCAGTTCCCCCACCAGCCCCCGGCTACAAAGTACACCGCATGAAGGGGGCCTTGGACCAATAGTAGAATGATTTTCCCGAATATGTCCAAACAGAAGTTACATCACGTGTCACTTTAGTGGGCGGGACGTATTCCGCCGTTAAAGAGACTCTCGAATCGCTGGAAAGGCAGAGACACAAACATTGACAAAGAGACATTGCTTCTGTATTCCAATAGCCTCACCAGCACCTACACCCGCAGCGTTTCCCAACTCTCTTTAACGCCGCCTTCATTAGGAGTATTCCCAGCATTAGCAGCAAACCCAACATCGCTGCCTTTAAGGGGACTTGGTACCCTAAAAATCACTAACCTATCGGTTTTTTTTTTATTTTCATTTAATGTTATTCTTTGCATTATTATCTTTCGATTGATATATCATTTGTGCATGTCGGAAAGTTAGAAGTTGACTAAAACTACATTTGAAAACAAATTAGGCAATTCAGCCACACACCCTTTTTAGAAAAAAAAGCTAAAAAATGCTCTATGATAAAAAAAATCTATTTTAGAAATAGAAAAAATAACTATAAAAAAGAATGTGTAGTATTCAAAGCAGAATATTTCCGAGGCAATACAATAATGTATTTTTTCTTCCTTGTGAAATGTGTGCATGTGTGTGTAAAATTTTTAAATTAAGGCATTTTATATTAATAATTTTATATATAATTTCAGTTCTTCTTCCTGATATATTTTTCATACAAATGTAATACTTTAATATTATAAGAAGAAAAATAGCTAAAATTTCTGTCGTGACAGAAAAAAAAAATTTTTTTAACATTTTTCTTGAATTTTCATGGGCAATTAGTACTCTCTAAAAGTTGATCATTTATAAAAATGTGTGGGTTGAAAAAATATGAAAATGCAATTATTTTAAAGAAAAACGTATAACTAATATCTTAAAATGGTATTTTAAGTTTAATTAAGCTTATAATTATTTTTTCAGAATTATAAACTTTAAACCTGTTTTTCTCAGTTTGTGTTTTTCGAAACCTTAGTGCATTCAAAATGCTACTCCTTCGACAATTATTTACCAATCACTTCCATTTTTTTCTTGCGTGTTGAAAATAAAGCATTTAATAAAATTAGGGATCCGTTTTGCTATAAACTGAATACTTTTTTTTATAAAAAATAAAATGTAAGACATGTTGGCTTTTTCGTTGATTTTTAGCCTGTATATCAACATTTTATTTTTTTTCTCGAAAACGAATGAAGTTATTCTAAAATCGATCCCTAAAGTTGTTTAGATCATCCATAAGAGTATTATAAAAAAAATTTAGGTAAAGAAATTAATTTTTACAAAAGGAGTAGGATTTTAAAATTTTCCCAATTTTCTTCAAAAAATTAAAATTTTTAAAATTGTGTGAATAATATATGAAAATTTTCATCTGGTAACATTTTCTTGAATAGAAACATTGTATAAAATGCTAAAATATAATTTTTAAATACGTAAATAAAGAAGTTTGCTGAAAGCGTGCCAAGTCTCCTCAATAGAACCCGGCGTCGCAGACTACAAGTGTCCCGGCAGCTTAATTATCTTAAGGTTTAAACCATAGATGTGTATAAGCATGCATGCGCGTATGCCCTTCTCCCATAATTACAATTAAAATTGTTCTTTGCAAAAAAACTTTGCTTATTATAACTTCTTTTTTGTTTAATATTTATTTATGCTTAGGTTGTTGTGCAATGAACAGTTCGCATAGCGATGTTTGCCAATGAACCTTAAAATGAGATTCATCTTTTTTCAAATGCTTCAATTTCTGTAATAATGTAATTTAATAATAATTTTATAATTAAGTACAAAATGATTTTCCTACTCGTTTTTCCTAAGTTCTTTCATGCCTTAAAATTAATCTTGGCTTCGAACTGACGTTTTACTTTCTTTCAGATTCCCAAATTAGGAGTTCTGGAATTGCCCCTGCAGCTCAAATTTTATGAAGCGAACGATACCACCCACTCCGCTTGGGGCAAGAGCTTACATCACATAGAATTCGAATGCGCTTACAAAGCAGGGCATTCATTTGTTGAAATTATTAAAACTGTGTATCGCTGATGCTTTCCAATGGCCGAAAATTAACAATTTTAGATATATATTTATACTGCGATTGTTGTCAGTTCTTAACTGTTTCGTTTGTCACTAACAGGAAGGAAAGTGCCTCAAGAAAGCACTGCTTTCAAGTTTATATTTGTGTAATATAGGGTTGAATCTGTATTTTTCTCTTAATAATCGCATGCAATAATGAACTTCTTATATTCTACTGAGTTTTAAGTATTGCATAAAAATTATTCATTTTTATATAGCATGTTTTTGTCTTGTATCTTTTGTTTTCTACGCTTCATAATGATTTTTAACAATGTACACGCAAAATGTTATTGGATAGTTTTTTTTTAAATAATGAATACCATTCTTTTCAAAAGGGCTGCATTTTAGCAGCATAGCCTTTGCAAACACAGTAAATCCCCAAGTCTGAGAAACATTTCATTGAAGGTACCATTTAGTGGCGGCTTCAGCTAGCTAATTTTTGACACTTTAATTTATTCAATTTAGGCTCTCTTTGAATGCTAATTATTACCGTGAGTACAAGAGCCAAAGTGATACTCAAGGTATCTTTTACATGCCATTTAATCATAAAACATGCTTGCCAACGATTTTCGCATCCAAAAAATCTCGACTCCAATCCGCAACCTTGAGCTTACGAGGCGGGCATGCTAACTCTAAGCTACCAAGCCAACAGAGGAATAACAGCACGTGCACACTTTTTTAATATTTCAGTTCAATGTCACTCAAAAGCTTTTTAAGTTAGCAATCTGGCTTATAAGCTATCCAGTAAAAAATATGTACTAGGAGTATAAGTACACATTAAAATAAGTATTTGATAAAATTTTCAGAAATTTTTAGTTTTTAAAGTTTTGTTTAAAACTTCTTGTCCTTACCTAATGTCGTGCTGCAGAACTCTAATTCGATACACATCTTTAGAAAGAAAATAATATCGCGATGTTAAGATCAGTTTGTGTGTTAGCCTTGACAAATTAAATTTTTCAGTTAAGCAATAATTTATGAGTTAAACTTCAATTTATATATAAGGCTGCTTTCGCGCCGTATGTACGAGAGCGTGAACTTGACGCGGAGCACATTTCCAGACAGAAAAAGTGCCTCCATTTTTATAAAAATGTGTGACATTGTAACTCATGCATTTTTTATAATATAGTGTTTTTAAGCTTTCAAAATATTTCATAAATAATTAGTTTTTCCTTTTAACATGTGAAGGGATCGCTCATTTAGCATTAAGGTATAGGAAAAAAAATGCAAAACACATTTTGTAAAAGAAAAAATGTGGCAACTCGTATAAAAATGAGTAGTATGATAAAATAAGAGATTCTCTTCAGGGTAGTGTAGCCAGAATATAATATTAATGTTTGAGTACTTTTATATCTGAAAAAAATATTCCAAATTCGGCCCCTATTCTTTAACATTAGCCGAAGATGGCCTTAAAGGGGATTAGTAAAAGAAAGGTTGAGAAACACTGCATTAGGCGATTAAAATTATTCGTCAGAGTCGAAAACAAAAGCACGCCTTCTCTCAAAATTGCTTTGTATTGTAATGACAATACAAAGGAGACGCGTGAAGCATGGATCATATTTTATGTATTAAAAATGGATTGGATTCAAATTGAAACTATGTAACTTTTTATTAGGGTAGGCTTTTAACTTTAATTTGATATGATGATTTAGGCTGTAATGTATATGTTTCAGATTTTATCTAGTGAACGACAGAAGGAAAGCTTGAACTTTGTTGTTTTTGGGTTCATATCTTATATTTTTAAAAGATATATCAAGACTATCAGGGGCGTACATGGACCTGCCTTATGGGGGGAGGGAGTTACAATCTGAACAACATGTAGACGAAACCGCGGAGGAATGAACTCTGTGGTAAAAATTAAAAATCTATTTTTCTATGAGGAGCCCCACCCCATTTACTAGATTTTACAGTAAAAAATACCTTACTGTATCTTGCACAAATTTGGTATAAAATATACTGGTTTACGAAGAATCGAAAAAGAGTCTGATAAAATATGCAGTTCTTAAAATTCGAAAGATACTGTAACGGTTGAGTGTAACATATATTCAAGTTCGAATTCAAAAGTGTATGGACTGCATCTACCCAATGCTGGGTGTTGTTGGTTTCTTAAGAAACGGAAATTAGATTTGACGGGTGCCAGCGAAATGAATCGCTTATACCCAAATTCGCGGAGAGAAAGTATCAAGGAGGATAAATATCTGAATACACTCCCCGCAGGGGGGGAGGATGGAGGAAGAAGCGGCCTAACGAAAACGAAACAAAAGTACGTCACGAGGGCAGGAATGGAGGAGCGCAAGGAAGGGGGGCTTAACAGCCCCAAAAATGCGTTCGAGGAACACCAAAAACGCAGTCGGAATGAAGAAATGCTGCGGGATTTTTTTTTCTTTTTTTGCAGCTTGGATCAAAAAATGGATGGAGACTGCAAGACAAAACTTGCAGCCGGAACAGTTGGTTTCGAAGCAGGAGTCAGCTTATTCACCGATCCCAATTCTGATGTAGACAAATGCATTTAAATGTTGTTTAAGTGTAGCAATTAAGTATTTTTGTTGTAATTACGGCGGCTTTAAGGGCAGATTCCATTTTGTCGTTTTGTAAGCAAAATTTATTGTAGAGTGAGAATACGTGAATAGCGTTTGTGCTTTAATTACTGGGTTGTCGTGATTTTGAATTGAAGTAAAAACATTTCTAGAAGTTCTAGTGGGTTTCCTAAGAGTTCCAGAGAGGTCCGTTAAAAATGCTTTATTTGCACTGCAAGGCAGTAGAGCAATGACCTCACTCTCTGCCTGCTAAGTTCGAGTGCCCGAAAAAGGGCATTACATCCTAGAGGTGGGAGCGTGACGTCATTCCACCTTAGAGCCATTCAAAGCAGGGTTATTTTCCACAACAGATACTATCCTTACTTAAACATTTTGTATTCAATCAGTACTTGGTAATATCGGAATCATGAATTGTTTAAAACAAACATGGCGATTGATTTGCAAAAATAAAAAAGAAAAAAACTCATTTGACGTAATTTCAGCAATTGGGCGTATACATCTGTTCCATCAATTTAATAACTATCAAAAGGAATGGAAAAGAAATCTTTAATAAAACTCTAGTATGGAATTGCGTTAAAAGAAAACTAAATGTGATTTATACCCACACCCACTTATGGGAAAACTAGCTTTTTGGCCACTCGTGCGAAAATGCATTCGTGGCCGCGGTAGTCTAGTGTTCAAAATAGCGATCTCGTGGCCAGCGTGTCACGAGTTCCAACCTAGAGCCCCTGAAGACCCGCCGTGTAGACAGGCTGATAAACGTTAAATCTGTCGGGGCTCAAACGTCCTCCCGCTGGTGTAGTGTGGGAGTTAGGTGAGGTGGGTGCCAGCTCGGGTGTCATCCTTGTCACTTGACCATGATTCAAAATTACGAGGTCCGTCGCCAAAAGCCCTCGTGTAGCTGAATAAGTTTACGTTAATATTCAATCACTCGCGCGCGCGCTAAAATGCATTATGTGTATTATAACTGATAATAAAGCTTTAGTGTATAATCAGTTTGTATGCAGCATGTTATTAGTACGATACAACCAAACTATGCAAATTTCAAAAATGAAAAAACCAACTGTAACCGAAGATTGCATATAAAAAGCAGATGAAACTCTGCAACTTTACCTTTACTTCTAAGCAACTTATTGCAAGCTAACTTAATTAAATTTGGATGTATGTTCTATCCTATGCAATATTCTTCAGTTGAACTTAAAATTTTAGGTTTTTAAAGGAATAAATGGTTTAAGAGTTTTTGGAAGATTTTTTTTTATATTTTACTATTTAATCAAACCTTCAGATTCGAGAATCAACACCAACCCCCCCATAATATAAAAACAAATTACACCGTTATTTTTTATAATATTGGATTCCTACGAAAGTTTTCTTGTGCTTTCCATGAGGGACGGTCTTTTTCCCAACTTCCGATCCAACAGCCATACAAATTCTAGGAGGTGAGGAAGTATAATCGACAAGTGAATATCTCTAACCTTAATTTCTGTTAATCGGCGTCAACCAGCGTTGTCAGGTTAAGGATTATTCGCAATCTTCACAACTTTTTCAAACCATACACAACTAAATCTACTCTTTTGCTACTTGATGATAATTATTGACACTTTTTCTACTCTCACCATACATTAATTCAAGTGTCAAAATTTGGTAACAAGAGCCGCCACTAGATGGTGCCACTATGAAATGTATCTCGCATTTGAGGACTTGCCATGTCTGTAAAGGCTTGATTGTCAACATGCAGCCCATTAGAAAAAAAAACTTTCAGCCACACACATATTTTTAGTTACGATAAAAATTATTTATTCAAAATAGCTTCACATACTCATTCTAAACCACGTATTTTTCCTTACAACTTTCTTTAACTGAAGATCCAGTTTTTAGCCAATGAAAGGAACTCCCCTCCTCATCTTGCCGACCAGAGATCAGCTATCAAGCATCGTTATTTCTGCGGACTTTTTATGCTATAGCAAATAACTGCTCCACAGCTTACGAACTTCGGGTCTTCCGATCTGATTTTACTCCCCCTCCCCCCAATCTTTTTAATCTCTCCAATCAGTGGTCGTGGTAGTCGCATGCATGTTGTGATATAGTTTGGTTATCTGGAAAATCAATTGTGTAAATATACAATGTAGGACTGAGTATACTTCACGAAAGCGAAGCAGCGGTAGGGTCGGCTCTCGAGCAGGGACGTCTTAAGACTCTGAGGTCCTGGGCCCCTATGCAAAAGTAGGCTCTACCCGAGACCTATATAAGTAGACAGTATATAGCATGCATTGTCAAGTACTCGTTCAAATGTACATGACACACAATCTCAAAAACCTAGACACAAACCGGCTTAACCAATGGCCGCATTTCAACTAAAAAAGTTCAATGATTGTTTATGGTATTATGCCTAGCATAAGTACGGGAATAATATTTGACTAGTAAAACTATCCAGATCACACACACACACAAACACACATGATCTTAAGATAGAATCGAGAACAAAATCAGGCCCACACCGAGAGCATGTTTGACATAATTAATAAAAATTCCGATTTTTACTCCCTGGAGCAAATTTCAAAAAAGAACCCATCTACAAAAAACAGCATAACATGGTTAGTATGATAGTTAATACGGAGTATGTCTCCCAGACGATGCAATACGGGCCTTACAACACCTAGGCATACCGAGTATCAAATTATCAATCTGATCTTGGGGAATATTACACCACTCATCAAGCAATGCCCTCCGAAGTTCCGGTAGACAGGTGGGAGGGGGTTGACAGGCTGCAATTCATCGGCCAAGCATATCCCACACATGCTCTATTGGATTCAAGTCCGGTGAGTATGCTGGCCAATCCATACGGGTGATATCCTCCGATTGAAGGCATTCGTCTACAACAGTGGTTCCCAGAGTGGTCTATATGGACCCCTAGGGGTCTATGACAACCTGCAAGGGGTCCACATCAGTGAAAAAATAATAATTTGGGGGTCCATGAGGTGTAAATGGGGGTCTAAGATAGCCTAAACCAGATCGTGACTTTAATTTTAAAACAAAATTTAATCAAGTGTAAACCACATTTACCTATTTAACAGCTTTATTTACTAAATTTAATGGAGTTAATTTGCAGTTACAAGGTGGCAGCATAAATTTTATTAAAAAAGGACCATCATTTTAGTGTTTCTTGTGCGCATGCCAGAAACAAGTTAAAAAAATATTAAACTGGACGTCGCAAATTTTAACAGTTTCTCAATTCGTCACAGACAATCTTCAAGAAAAAGGGCGTTTTAACCTATGTTCAACATTTAAATGCCTTTTATTCAAGTTTTGAAACTAGGTTCGAGAATGATTTGACTATGGTAATATCACAGTAGATAATGAATTCATGTTGTTATATTAAAAAAAATGTCCGATTACAAAAGCAACCGATTTTCACTGCCCTAATGAAGATCTTAATGTAAAGTTTCGAAACGAATGCCAGCAATTTTGGCTTTACAAAGATATACGCTGTTAGTTATCCCGAATTATGGAACATCTCAAGAAAGTTTTTGATTGCTTTTCCCCAGAGAGGAGGAGTTTCATTGCGCTTGCCGATCTCCAAAATAAAAACAGAAAGACAAAACAAGAAAGATTGGATATTACTAATCGTGGAGATTTAGGGTTAAACCCTAAAAGATTAAAGCCAAATGTGTTGAAATTTTGTTATTGAAGTCAAAAACAGATTCCTCCCAATCAATAAAAACATTTGTTTGTTGCTCAGTTATTTTATGTAACAATTATATATATTTCATACATTAATTAAATTATAATTTAATATTAATTCACGTGTGTTTGTTTCTCAAGTTTTAAACACTCCACTAAACAGCTAGAAACATAAAACTTTTAAAGTAAGAAGTGCTATATCATCTATAAAAAAACACTCAAGTTGATAAATTTGCAAAACTTTAATTTTAGGAAAGTAGGGGTCTACACAAAACCGAAAAACATGGCAAGAGATCTATGAGACAAAAGTTTGGGACCCTCTGGTCAACAATGTTTGCATGGTGAGGACCGTCGTTGTCATCCATAAACAGAAATTCAGCACCCATGGTGCCCCGAAACAAACGTACATGTTGTTCCAGAATGACATCCCGATAGATGTGGCCTGTCATCGTTACACTCTGAAAATGCATGTCAGTTCTGGAACCAAGAATAATTCCTCCCCAAACGAGCCATCCTGCACCACCATAACGGTGTCGTTCAATGGTGTTCTCTTGGTGGTAACGGGTACCTGGCGCTCTCCATATTAAAGTCCGGCGAGAATCAGAGTGCAAACTAAACATGGATTCGTCGGAGAGAGAAAACATCACACAAGACCACTGTTGCGGTGTCCACAATGCATGTTCTCTACTCCAGGTTAATCGCAGGCGACAGTGAGGTCTGCCTTGAAACTGTCGTACCGGTAGCTGAAGAGAGCTGACGAGACAGTCTGATGCTGTGCTCCGTCTGTTTCTTTTGGCAGTAACTGCCAAATACCGGTCCTCATTCGTCGTTGTAACTCGGGGGTGACCTGTGCTGTAACATTTATTCACATTACCATCATCTTGGAATCGTTGCCAAGGCCTGGAGATGACACTCTGGGCAATTCCAAGTTCCTGGAATACTTCCAGCTCGGTATGTCCACATTCCAGCTGTCCAATAATTCTACCACGTAAGAAATCACCCAAATGCTTTCTTTGTGTCATAACTATGCGGTTATTGCACTAAAAGGCTTTTAAAACGCTTGTGAACAATTGCCACCATTCCTTATATACCCCTCTCTTAAACTCTCGTCATTGTGACGTACTATCCGCGCCATCTGGTGGTTTCCTGTAATTTGCATATTCTTCTTAAAGATGTGTGTGATAATTCTACAGGGATACTTTTTATTTTAGAGTTCAATTTCTGTGTGATTCTGAATTATCCTTAATTTATAGACATGAGTATATATATATATATATATATATATATATATATATATATATATATATATATATATATATATATATATATATATATATATATATATATATATATGTGGCATGCAGCCAAAACCAAGCAGTCTTCGCGCGCAGACGCATCAAAGTAAAAGCAGAACCGAAACTGAAAAAGCAGAGACTCTTGAGAAAACTCTTGGACATTAGAGAGAAAGAGAGAAAGGAGAACGCGAGAGGTGCGCGAGCAGGCGTTACCTTCTGAATATCATCGTCAAACTTATCTGTAAAAACTTATCTACTTTTTTAATTAATTTTTGTTTAATGTTAAAATAAAATAGAAGATAGACCAACGTCTTGGACCCCTTGTTGTCTCCCACAAATTATGGGGGCTCGGCCGCGATCGATAAACTTTCGATTTTGAACCAAAGTCTGGACAATGAACAACAGCGTCCGTGAAGGAGACGCTCCGCCATTTTTCGGAAACTTCGTTCAACCTGTGTAGAGGTTAAATTTTTCAACTTCATTCCGCCTGTGTAGAGGTCGGAACAAATAACAAAATAACCTGTGTAGAGGTATATTTTGCAACGAACCATCGACAAATATTCCGCCTGTGTAGAGGTTGGAAAACCCATCGACGAAAATCCCGCCTGTGTAGAGGTTGGAACTAATTCAGTGTGAATAATCCGCCTGTGTAGAGGCCGGAACTACAATTTCAACTATATTACCTGCGAAGAGGTGACATCAGTGGAATCAACGTTTTTATTGGATACATCGTACGTGCGAGCAACAAGGGAGCCAGAGAAAAAAAAAAAAAAAAAAAAGGTAGGATCTTTCCATTTCTAAAATGTATAAAAACGCTCTTAAAGAGGATCTCAAAAGAGTTGTTGAGAAACTAGACGGTATTGTCGAAAGTACTGACACTATAGTTAAACTAAAGACTAAAATTGAGAACAGTAGTACATTTGAAAGTGATCCAGATTTCGTTAAAACTTTAATTCAAAACTGTATAGATGAGAGAGTATCGCAAAACGAAAGAGAGGTAACTTCAGAACAAAAAATTGAGCTCGCGAAACTTCAGTTAGCAAAATTAGAAAAAGAAATCGAACTTCAATTAGCTAAAAATAAAGCATTAAGTTTAAATCCTGCAGCTAAAGTCGAAGAAAAACAGTTCGAAACTAACATAGAAAATATGATAAAAAGTATAAAAACTTTATCTCTTCCTGTTCCCACCAGATCTGAAAATTTTAATCTGTTCTTCCAATCATTAGAACGCGCATTTTTAACCAAGAAAATAAATGACGAATATAAATCTGAAATTTTAATAAATCTTCTAGGCGAAAGAGCTCATAACGTCTTAGTGTATATTAAAGAAGAGGAATTAAATGACTATGAAAACTAAAATCTATAGTACTCAGAGAATTCCAATTAACGGCCTCATAACGTCTTAGTGTATATTAAAGAAGAGGAATTAAATGAGTGTTTAAACTCATTTCATTTAAAAATGCTGTAAAATCATCAGGCGAGACATACATCCAATTTGCTGCAAGATTGACGGCAAACTTCCAATATTATTGTTCGTTAAGAAAAGTTAATTCCTTTGAATCTCTATGTGATCTTATAATTTCTGATAAATTATTTGAAACTTTAAATAAGGAAACCGCAACTCATATTGGCATTCGAGAAGCAGAAGATTGGTTTAGGCCTATTGATTTAGCTAAAGAGTGTGATATTTATATTTCATCTAGAAGCGGATCACGTAAAGAAATTCCTATTACTTATGGATATACCCAAGACCCCTTTAAAAATAAATCACAAAACTTTAAAACAAAGATTAAAGAGAACTATCCCCAATATCATGAAAGAGAAAATAAAAATTGCTTTATATGCGGTGATTCATCTCATTGCGCAAGAGACTGTGAGAAGCGTTTTAAACCTAAAGAATCTAATGATCACATCCATAATAAAATAAACGTGAATACTTTGAAAGTCGAGAGCGAAAAACAAAATAGCGAAGAATGCGCAAATCTTCAATACGTAAACATTTTTGTGGAAAATCAGCCCGTAACAGCATTGATTGATTCAGGTTGCCAGATCCCAGTTTTAAATTCCTCACTAATTAGAGTGCAAACACCTTCCGAAGAGATCATAACATTAAGTTCATGTTTTGGCGAACAGCGTATGGTAGAAGTTAAACCCATAAATATTTCTCTTAATCAACACTCTCCTAGCTTAAGTGTTGGAACGGCAATATCACCGACCTTGACCGAAGAATTTATTATACATCCCAGTGTATATTCTGAAATAGAGAAACTAGGCCACGCAAAGAGCGATGTTTTATTGAATGAAAGTGAATCCTCTTTAGGTGCTCATGCTTATGCTTATTCTAGTGGTGTTTCTTTTCCAAATGTTTCTGTTTCAAATGTGATAGAAAACTCTAGTTATGATTTATCACATGTTAAAAACTTTAATTCTAGAAATGATTCGGGTTCTCTAATTAAGGATTATAAATGTAATAAAATTAAGAGTACTAAGCTAAAATTGAGTATTGTAAGAGAAAAATGTTCTGATATAGTATTGTGTAAGAAAGCCAATGGTGCCATGAAAACGAGTTCCGTGGAATTTATCTCCCGCTCACGTAACCCTTTACCTATGAAGAGTGAACATCATCGGTTTGTGTTGCTCCGAAGGATCTTCCAGCCCTGGCAGTGGAAACGAAGGAAAAAGAGAAATCGTTTCGAACAGACGTCCAGAACTCTACAGAGGAAAATATCGATGCGTTCAACCAAAGATCAACTTGTTGAAAAAGACATTCTTATGCCTGTGAAAAACAATGTTTTCCTGTGGAACCTTCCGGATGTCGAAGAGGTGCCTTCACATGATGGAGAAACTGTCTAGTTCAACAAAATTTTGATATGTTTAATCTCTGTATATTTGTCGTATAGTCCTTGTCTGTTCCGTTTTTTTTTTTTGTATGTTTCAGATTCTCCTCTGGTCTCCATGGAAATACCGCTGCGGACAGCGTACGGTCAGGCTGGCCGTTGTGGCATGCAGCCAAAACCAAGCAGTCTTCGCGCGCAGACGCATCAAAGTAAAAGCAGAACCGAAACTGAAAAAGCAGAGACTCTTGAGAAAACTCTTGGACATTAGAGAGAAAGAGAGAAAGGAGAACGCGAGAGGTGCGCGAGCAGGCGTTACCTTCTGAATATCATCGTCAAACTTATCTGTAAAAACTTATCTACTTTTTTAATTAATTTTTGTTTAATGTTAAAATAAAATAGAAGATAGACCAACGTCTTGGACCCCTTGTTGTCTCCACATATATATATATATATATATATATATATATATATATATATATATATATATATATATATATATATATATATATATATATAATACTAGCTGGTATACCCGTTCTTCGCACGGGTGAACTGAAAAAATAAAAAACACAGATTGAAATATAAAGAAGTTTTTAATGAGTTAATTTTACGTGAATTGCGAATTACACAATAAAAGCTTTTTGCATATTTCAGCTGAACAAAAAAAAGAAAGAAAAAAAACATCTTTGTTTTAAATTTTTAAGTATGTAGATCTAACAGCTGATAAAAAGGATTTTTTTTTCATTTATAACTTCCCCGTAACACTCTTGAAGGCCGGTTTTTGAAAATACCTCCCTAAGCTGATCTCTGCTCAGCAAAAGTAACACATTGTTAAAATATTTGTGTAATGAACGCTTAAAATAGTGTAAATAATTTATATCTGAAAGTGTAATACATTAATATTACTTTCTGTTGTATTTATTTTATGTTAAAATTGTAATATTCGCAATCAATACCGTTTCTTAAATTATAATGGCGATTCAATGAAAAACATAACGAAATGTTAACGATAGAGTCAAGTTGGCAAATGTTTAGCTACTTTCATAGCTCGAGCTTTATTAGAGCTTTGTAAGACCCGCCGTGTAGGGGTGCGATGCACGTTAATACTTTATCTACCGCATTATGATTTACTGCAGTTTTTTCATACAATATTTTTTTTTGATCACTACATTGAAAACTAAGGGATATACATAAACAAAATACTCCACTTTGGGAAATTTAATCCGTTAGAGCTAATAAATTAATTAAAGCTATTCCACTGTAAAATTAATTATGTACACCATTCACTTAAAATAAATAGTCAAATCGTTTTCTAAGGTCTTCGTTAACATACAAAAACATTAGACATTTAAATTTTGACATTAACTATTTTTTCGGGACAAAAATAATAATCTTTGCAAACCGCTGAAAACGCAGTATCTTCTACAAACTATTGTCCTTCCCCGCTAAAATACTCATCACAGAACCCGTGCTGCCATATATCTTGGAAGAGTGGATTTCAAAAAATATTCCTGCAAAGTATTGGTAGAATATTCCTTCTCTAATTTGGTGTGGTAGTTATAGGAGACGGGGGTGCCAGCTAAGGTGTCGTCCACGTCACTTGACCATGGTTCAAAATTACGTGGTCCGTCGCCAAAAGCCCTCGTGTAGCTGTACAGTGTGATGTTAATATTCACTCACTCCAAAAAATGCAGTACAGTAGTTATAATTATTTTTATGCTTAAAAATACAATATCTGACTATTCAATTAAAATTATAGCGTTATAATTAACTACTAACCACAAACAAATTTTGAAAATTTGTCCAAATGATGTAGTGTGAAAGAGAAAGTTTATTTACTCTAAGTTGCAGAACCGATAAAATCATTTATTTTGAAAAAAGATCAATTTCTTCCTACCAAATGTGCATAATAAAATCATAAAAAAAGAACATTCAATTAAAGAGAGATTTATAACAACCTCTCCCTTCAAAACTTAGTTTTATTCTGAAATAAAAAAAAATTAGGGATTATGCTGATAACAGGAATTAATTAGAAGAGAGCGCCTTGCGTAGCCAAAACAAAAAGGGTTTCTTCCCAAACAAAAGATAGATATAAACTGTCGTGGGCTTTTTTTACAGCGCAAGCCAGAATTGCTTGTATATGGCAGAATTTTTTCCTACTTACTTGACAAATATCGTTATTTCTTGGGCACTTCACACAATATTCTTATAAATTATAGCCTATGCTATAAATTATAGCCTATGTGTTATTCTGATGTATAAGCTATATTACTGTAAAGTTTCATTAAAATCCATTCAGTTGTTTTTGCATGAAAGATGGACAAAACCCTCACAAACTTTCGCATTTATAATATATATATCTTGAGTGAGTGAGTGAAGATTAACGTCGCACTGTTCAGCTACACGAGGGCTTTTGGCGACGGACCACGTAATTTTGAACCATGGTCAAGTGACGTGGATGACACCTGAGCTGGCACCCCCCTCTCCTAACTACCACACCACACCAACGGGAGGACGTTTCAGCTCTCGACGGATTTAGCGTGCATCGCTGCCCTACACGGCGGGTCTTTAGTGGTACTGGGCTCGAACTCGTGACAAAGCCAGCCACGATCCGATGCCCATACCACTCGGCTACCGCGGCCACTATATATATCTTGATTTTAAGTCTTAAGAAATTCAAAATAATTCGAAACTAACGACATAATGATTTGTTACTATTTCAAACGAGTGAAATGAAAGAGAAGGTATCGTCTATTTAAGCATGCCAATTTCTTTGAAAAATAGTCTACTAATGGTGGGGATCAGAAGCGTTTGTTTTAACTTATAGTTAGACTCATAAAGTTAAAGACTCACTCAAGACTAAAATAAAACATCTTCTGTGACTCTCTACCTACCAAAATCTCTTATTACCCAGTCCCCTTTTAGGATAACCGAAACCGGGCATCGTAAGGGTGAAAGAAACGTCCGTTGGGACCTCACTCCGGGATGAGGAGATCGGCCGCGGTAGCCGAGTGGTATAGGCATCGGATCGTGGCTTGCCTTGTCACGAGTTCGAGCCCAGTACCACTAAAAAACCCGCCGTGTAGGGCAGCGATGCACGTTCAATCTGTCGAGAGCTGAAACGTCCTCCCGTCTGTGTGATGTGGTAGTTAGGAGAGGGGGTGCCAGCTCAGGTGGCGTCCACGTCACTTGACCATGGTTCAAAATTAAAGATACGTTAAATGAAAAAACCAAATTCACACCCAATAACATTTCAGAAAAGATATCAAATTTTTTGTAACAAAAAAAATATTTTTCAAATTTGAACCAAATGCCGCCCCGGGCAGGGGTCCGTTTTGTCCGGCCCAAAATCCGCCTCAGCAGGTATATTTATTTAAAGCAAAAGTTGCGTCATCCGTTTCTAAACTTAACTTTAAGACAGTGCTTTTCAAACTCTTAATATTCACGCCCCAATTTTCAGATAACTTTCTCGTCGCGCCCCCTTCATACAATAACAATGTATTGAATGCAATAATAATACACTTTGACGCTAAAGCTAAAATACAACTTTAATCATAAGCCGTACAAATTATCAAATAAAGTATTAAATTTTGTATATGACAAGTCACTACTAATTACGAAACTTGTTTTTAATTTAGTATTGATGAATTAATTATGAAATACTTTGCGCAGAACTATTAAATTTTTAAGTAATCTATATAAATGTGCATTTTTTTTTATTTCGTCCGAATATAGACATTGTTTTGCTTCCTTTTAGTAAATTGATAATTATTTTAAATCTTTTATTTTCAACTTCTTGGTTTGCTCGCCCCCAAGTAGGGTAATCATGCCTCCAAAGGGGGTGCATCCCCACTGTTTGCGAAGCGCTCCTTTTAGATTCTCGGTAGTGTTTATTGTAATGAATTTTTTTTCAACGTGACTACATGAATTCATTGCCTACTGTGGTAATAACCATATAGTCAAAGCATTCTCAGACCTAATTTCAAAATCCGAATAAAGGGCATTTAAATGTTGAACGTAGGTTAAAACGTCCTGACAGATTGTCTGTGACAAATTGAGATATTGAGAAAATTCGCGACCTCCAATCAGTGGCGTAGCTACCAATGGGCAAGGCCAGGGATACTCAATCTTTTTTTCTGCTGGACCGCAAACATATGTCAGCTACTTCACGCGGACCGCAACATGAGGATAAGTGGGGGGGGATGCTTTAAGACCAAGATAACATTAGAAATTTAAAATGTGGTAAATCGATCGAAATATTATAACTTCTCTGTTTTGCTTTTTTTAATTATTATTTTTATACTTTTTTTATTTTTGTCACTAACACTAAATTAGATGCTTTTAAGAGAAACACTCCTTCACAATTTCTGCCTCAATAAACGGGGGTTTCATATGATTCTAATAATATAACAAACCTCTTGAAAGAGATATTCGAGAAAAAGCATAATTGAATGATTCCTGTTTATTGGTATTTTTTAAATACAGGCACTTTCATGACAAATCAAACAATTACTGTTCCATGTTTGTTTGTCACTGCAAAATAGTCAACCTCCAAATCGTCTCTTGAAACGATTTATTTTTTTCGAACATTTTTCGCTTGGAAGATATGAAAGATAGTTAAAAACTCGCTTAAATTAAAATTAAACTATTCCAAATAGAAAAAGAATATCAATTCTTACCCGTACGACACCGACAGCAAGAAGCAAAGTTGATACATTTGATTTCTTGACTAAGAATTTCCCACCAAATTTTTAGTACAATGTTCTTAAATAAGTAAATTTCTCAGAACAATGGACAGTGACCAGGCCACTTAAAAAGGCCCGGTGGGCCGCAGGTTGAGTATCGCTGGACTAGGCGGTGCCGTGCACCGGGGCCCTCAAACTTAGGGGGCCCTCCGGTCACTGACCAGCAAGCAAGCCGAATTTGCGATAATTTCTCCCAAATTTAAGATATATATATAAAAGGTTGCAACATAACTATAATAATGTTGAAAGTTTTCTAGAATTTATAAGAAATTCCCCTGAATTCTTTTCGTTGTTTGTTTAGTGTTGCGAACTTTACTTATTAAAAAGATTATTATTTTCAAATTTTTCATTTTTCTATAAACTGTTACTTAAAAATAAAAACTTCAAGTGTGTGTGTGTGTGTGTTTCATGAAAATTCTTTCCCTTCTTTTTATTAGATCTTAAAATACCTACACAACAAGCAATTCCTTCCTAGTTTCATTCTATTTTTAATAACTATATCATTCGTAATAAGCTAGTTTCCTGTGTTTCAATATTTTGCAATCTTCTCATACCTGTAATACACTGATGTAATTTTGCCCCCCCCCCCTCCTCTGCTCTTTTGTAAAGGTGCTTTTTGTTAATAATTATCATAATATTGTATTGTATTTTCTTCTACATGCATATTTTTTGAATCATTTCCTTTCTATCTCGGTGGACCATTTTGTTGCTCTCAGCCCTCTTGTGGATGAGTTCGATCCTCCAGAGTAAATATTTTTTTTTCTCTATTGAGACTGTTCGTTGGTATTTTTAACCTTTGCAAACATAGTACATTTCCCACGAACTGATATCCCTTTGTAGCGTGTTACCACACATATAGACGATACCAATTGCCACAAGTAATTTTGACACCCTGTTTCCTCCCCAGAGGAAGGCACCTGAGCTCTGACGATGCGAGCCTGCACTAGGATTTTAATTTTGACGAGAGCACTCAAGCTAAATAAACACTCTAGGGATCTTTCGCATGCCGTATAATCATACGACATAGCTACTGTTGATTTTCTGTATCATGAAAATCTACCGACTTGGGCCGGGATCGAGCCCGCAACCTTGGGTGCAGAAGATCAGCAACAAACCAACCACGCCATCCAGCCGGTAGAGTAAATAAATAGCTACGGATTTCCCAATGGCGTTTTGTAGCTTAGCATTACGTTTCTGCTTCCTTTTAACGTCAGGATAAACTCGAGCACATATGAATTGTATTGTGGATGAATTATAAAACTAAAATTATATGGATTAAAGAAGAAAAAAAAACCCAGCGGTGTGCTTAAGCGCAAACGCCAAGAAAGAGAAGATAGCAAACAAAATTTGTAGTTTTGTATGCTTAAAATATTCATATATTTTTGCTTGATAAAATCCAACCAAGATAGGGCCCTCATTTTCTTTTGCACCAGGGCCTTTAGATACCTAGCTATGCCACTGCCTCCAATATTATACGTCTTTAGCGTAATTCTGGAAAGAAACGCTCAAATGGTCCTTGTTTTAATAAAATGTATGCTGTCGCCTTGTAAATAAAAATTAACTTCATTACATTTAGTAAGCAAGTCTGTTAATAAGGTAAAATATAGTTTCAACTTGATTAAATTTTCTTTTAAAATTGAAGTCTCACGATCTGATTTGATAAAAGCCACAATCATAGACCCCCATTTACACCTCATGGACAGCTAAATTACTTTTTCGCTGACATGGACCCTATTTTGAAGTAATTTTGATTGCTGATATTTACTGTGTATTTTATTACTCATAGAATATTTGAAAAATCACTAGAACAATTTTATTATTTTAATTTTGAGAATTTATATTGAAGTAATTTTTATTGCTGATATGTACTTAGTATTTTATATCGTGGAATAGTTACTCTATATTTTAGTTTGAGTTTTTGAATTCTGTTGCCTTTTCCTAAGGTCCTTTTGTATCACTATTCAGATAATATATTGTATGCTTAGGATATTTTTTAGTATATTTTCAGTTTCTTTAGTTCTTTGTATTGAGTTTTCTCCTAGTAGTTCTAAAACTCAAGTGGGGAGAATGTTGCGTCCGCTATGCGAAGCTATAGTTTTTGTAAACAAAGAAAGACTGGGGAAAAAAAAGGAACGGTCGAAAGAACTGAAACGACATGTTACGAAGCGAGCTAGCGGAATGTGTTATATAGCGGTTTTTGTAGAAAATAGTTTTTAGTTTAGAATTTATATAGTAAATAAATGTTAGAATTGCCTACCAAAAGAAACCTCTTTGATGTCAAGTCCATGAGAACCTCTCATTTAATTTAGTAACGATCACATGGATCAACTGTTACGAACACCACAGACCCCTCATAGACCCTAAGGGTCGAAATTGACTACTTTGGGAATCACCGATTAAGACAGACACCACTTTTGATTTGTTTTTATTGAAGCTGTGAATACGATTGTTGAAGCGAAGAAGTTGGCGTAATGCAGCAGTGTAACGTACACCCCTGCAGCTCCCGCATCGTGGGAGGAGGACTCAGCCGGCAAATGCCTACCCTTTGTAAAATCCAACTTGGAGGCCCCAAACCTGACTTTGCAGGGGGGAATGTTCTCCGTTACGCCACTGGCGTAATGTGTAAATTATTTTTGAAAGTCGTGCTGAATGGTTGCGATGATATATTGTGTACTTCTGAAATATATTCACAAAACTAATAAATCTAATTGGCTTATAGCTGTCGGGAAATTTAAGATCTTTGCTTGATTTGAGTATGACTATGAGAACATTTGCCCATTCTTTGGGGAAATAATTTATTGTTTAATAAGTTTAACTGATGCATTTGTTAAATTTTAAATTAAATTTAATACACATTTAAATTTAATTAATTAAATTTTTATTATAAATTAAATTTTGCAATGCATTTAATGGTAGAACTTTGAGTGCAATTTTCTTGGAGTCCGGTGTTCATTTTTGGATATTTATCACTCCTTGTGGAATGAAGATTCGTAGTGTCGTTTAGAACTCTTCCGACATTCTTTTCAAAATTTTCGTTGAAATCGCCATCATAAGGTTCCGGATTTTCGGAAAAAAGATTTCTTTGGTGAATCAACACAAGCATGTTTATATTATCTGGGATACCATAAACAAGAACATGAGATTAACAATGGCGTCAGGGCCGGCTCTGGCAGTTTTGCCACCTTGGACAAAAATGGAAAATACCATCTCTAAAACAAAAAATTATAATAAAAAAAAGGTAAAATTTTTCACATAGATACACACTTGTAAAACTTGAATAGTTAATTCTTATGTCAAATCCAAAATAATTTGAAATTAAGGACATAATGAAAATAAACTCAGTGGTGCAACAGTCCATAAGGACCAAGGCCTACTGTACCCATCTCTATATACGTTACCTTGGGCGCTGAAGTGCATGAGCAGATGTCCGGCAAGGTGGTCCATCTGACATGAAACCCACAGTGTTTAGTCCCCAAGCAAGCTTAGTACTCATTTACCGACTCACTGAAGGGATGAAAGTCTGAGTCGACATTGCCTGGCCCGGGGATAGCACCCCGGACCTGTAGTGTGGAAGCTCGATACGCTACCACTGGGTCATTCGGACATAGTTACCAGTTATTAATTTATTAATTCAAAACGAGTAAAATGTAAAAGAAGGAATTATCCATTTCACAGCATGTCAATTTCTTCTAAAAAGAGTCTACTGATGGTGAGGATCACAAACATTTATTTTACCTTATTATTACACTCAAAATTAAAATATCTCCTTTGACTCTACCTACAAAAACCTCTTATTGCCCCTGTCCCCTTTTAGATAGCTGACACACCGGACGTCATAGTCCGAAGGAGGAAATGTCCGTAGTGACCTCACTCAGGGATGGGGAGGTGGCCGCGGCAGCCTAGTGGTCAAGGTATTGGATCTCGGCTGGATTGTCACGAGTTCGATCCCAGTACCACTAAAGACGCGCCATGTAGGGGAGCGATGCACGTTAAATCTGTAGAGAGCTCAAACGTCCTCCTGTTTGTGTGGTGTGGTAGTTAGGAGAGGGAGGTGCCAGGTAAGGTGTCATCCTCGTCGCTTGACCATGGTTCAAAAATACGAGGTCCGACATAATAGCAATACGAGGTTTAAGACATAATAGCAATGAATAAGTTGGTACCGTTTTATTTATTAAAATTATCGAACGTTCTGGAAGGTTTCATTGCTAACAGTCAAAAAATAATGGATCTCTTACATAAATATTTCCATTATATATAAACCTGAAATAATTTAAACACATTTCTTTGAGCTTATTTCCAAATTAATGGCAAGATATTTGCTACCTTTTTCTGCATGGATATTCCAACACACAAAACATTGATATGTTTTTCAAATTTAAAGAGCAATAAATTCTAGAAATACATGGCAATTGCATTATCAGTACAGTTACAATATTATGCTCAGACTAATGATGAAATTAAATTTGCTTCCATAAATTAAAATATCATTATAGAATTTTAAATTAATTAACTAAATAGAAAGGGTAATCATTTGTCAATTTTAATTAGATAAAACAAAAGCAATTTGCTCACAAAATCCCCAAAAAAGGAATAACTGCAAATTTGTCATCAGTGTTGTTTCTATAGAATTGTGCTACTACTCTCAGTGAGTTAAAAGTTATATTATTAACATGGCACTTATAAAGCAACACCAGAGTTCTTTGCCACGAACCTCATAATTTTTCATTTCAGTCAGATGAGTATGATACCTGAGCCCCCCATCCCACAAACACGCCCTCAATTACCACACCATACCAACAGAAGGATTTTGTGCCTCAACAAGTTTAACTTGCATCAGCCTCCTCTACACAGCGGTTCTTCAATTGCATAGGGACTCAAACCTAAGACACATCAGACATAAGTTTGTGACCATCAAGGGCGTAGCTACCACTGTATCAACTGCATGAATGATAAAAGGCCCCCATGCTAAAGGAGTCCCGACATATGAAAGCAAAACAATCCTGAAATGTTGAGGGCCCTCAAGGAATGTTGATACAAGGCCCACTCAGGACTAGCTACACCAGTAGTGACCATAACCACTTGGCTATCTCAGTACAGAGAGAATGATTCACATAAAATTTGTCAAAGCTAAAATTTCTCACATTGACACAGTGAAAAAGTTTGAAACATGAAATACAACCAATGTGTCCAATTTGCAGTTGTCCTCATCACTTAATTCTGGTTCAGAATAATGAGGTAAATAGCCAAAAGTCCTTATGTCACTCCAAAATGCATATTAATAATCAATCAAATGGATAAAAAAGAATATTTAATCTTCTCTGCTACAAATAAATTGCTTAAATAGTTGCACATGGGGAAAAAAATGCTTTAAAAAAAAACTAACAATTTATAGAAAATTATTTCACACAGGTCTACTACAATAAAACACTTTTTACATAAACTTTATATTTATTGAAAAATCAAGTAAAAAATACAGGTATGTACAAACAAGGCACTGGCATACTAAACATTATTTTTACTGTAACACACAGTGTTGAATACAATATTACAGAAAACGTATAAAAACAGTCTTTTTGTATTAAAAATGTCCCCTTCTTTGGTCATATTGTTGTAACCAGGGTATATTGTATAAAATTTCATATACAAAAATACTGGAAAACATTATCTGTTTCACAAAAGCCAATTCTCTTCAATGCAAAATATTTAAGTACATAAAAGCATCACAGATAAATTCAGAATCTGGAATGTACTTGATTAATAAAAAAACTCCCTCTTTAAATCTACCAAGACAACAACATAAACTCTGCATGCTAAAAGTATTTTTCAACAAGTTCTTTATTAGAGTTCAACATTAAAAAAATAGTATGTTTCTTCATATAAAAACATTTATATTTTATGTAGTAAAAAATATATGATTAATGTTACTAAAAGGGAAAAAATCTTAAAAATATTAAATCGAAATTCATGCAGAATAATTATAAATAGTTTTATGGAGTGTATTAGCACAAATTAGCTGTTTTCTTTTTCTTAAAGTAAGTAAACAAAATCAGACAAATATATTAAATTGTAAAATAAGAATTTTCCAAATGACTTGGACATCTTTGAAAACAATAAATTCACAAATAATAAACATGAAAGTCTAAATTTTTTTTCTGTATTAATTCTTGTTTTGTACACAATATGCACACACACACACATCAACTTTTCTTAAAAAATTCCATAAATAAAATGTAACACAAATGTTATTTTTTATGCAATATAATTTTAGAAAATATCAAAAATTAACAATGAGTTATCAATTTGAACAATGATTAAACACACACTATATACAAAGGAATGAACAGAATGTAACATGCATATGAGAGTTTTACACTGCAAGAAATACTTATAAAATTCAAATTATGCAAGCATTAAATAGATCACTGAATTAAGAACTTTTTCATTTTAAAAGTAAATAAAGTTAACAAATATAATTTTTTGAAGTCATGCACTACATAAAAAAAGCTTTGTTTTTATTCTGAATTAACGAATACTAATATTTTATGTCCTTATTTTTAAAGAATATAAAAAAAGAGAAATTTGAAGAACGAATACTAATATTTTATGTCCTTAGTTTTAAAGAATATAAAAAAGAGAAATTTGAAGAAAAAATTCTGATAAAAAAATTCAGTTTCAATTGATGAATAACATTTTGTTTATTTAAATAACTTTTAAGATACTTGTTAGTCAATTACGTATGCATTTTTCTCACTGTAAAAACCTCTTTGAAAGAAGTTACTTGGTTTGGTATTAATGATTCAATGGTACTATTAAGTATTCAAAAAAAAAATTTCAAAATAAAAAAGCTTATCGGGGTATAATTTTGATACAATACAAATTTCAATAGAAATCTCAAAATTGGGTAAAAATAAAACTTAAGAAAAATGTAACTTTAGTTTTATTCACATACATCTCATCATTACTACAATATTTTTTCAGTTTATATACACTCAGTGTTAAAAACAACTGTTTAATAATTTCCCTATTCAAAACTTCCATTAAAAACGGATTTATAATTTGTATTCAAATTATAAATTTAGCATAAATACAATTATATTAGAAAAGGTAATAATTAATATGCATATTACATTTGCTGAGAATGAAAGTTTTTAGGTAAAAATATGAAGTACATGCAATTAAATTATTACATATGTTAAGAAGGTAAAAATGTCCCATTAATTTTTTAGCAATCAGCAGACCACAAATAAATAATACAAAATTTTCAACTTCAAATTAATACTGTAACAGCTTATAAAAACTTTTGAAAATCCTCTTTATCTCAGTGTTTTATATTTATAGCAAATAAATTAAGAAATATATATAGTTGAAATAAATTTCTAAAAAAAATAACTGATATATATTAAAGGTAATAATACAAAAAGAATCACTACAAAGAAGCATTGAATTCAAATTTTCCACTGAATGATAAAGCATACTGGTGATATATATTTACAAAATTATACATAAACATACAATAAACTTTGAATCGCTTTCATTTATAATTAGTATTTATATTAAAACCACGAAAAAATAAGAAATTAAATTGATATGAAAAAAAATTGTTTCAGGAAATGATAAAATTGCATTATAGATGAATTACAAAGTTAATTTGAAATAAATGAAACATTTGATAACCTAGCATTTTGTTATTTACATGTATCTGGTCTCTATTTTACAACAAAACCTTCATTACAGCTTCACACATGTTTGGTACTGTTTGTATGCAATTTTTTCAAGAAATACAAAGAACTTATTTCATAAAACTAGGTTTCACAAAATATTTTCAATTAAATAATTTATTTTTCAATTATAGAAAGACACAAAAGAAATCACAATTTGAAGTTTTTGCTTTAATTTCAGAATTATCTTGCTTTATTTATGATCTAAGTATTGATTATGTTAAGTACACTATTCAGATAAAAATTCAAATATAAATTCATGTTATCAGACAAATTTTTTTATTATAATAATGTTCAGAAAATGTAAATCTATGCAACAAAATTTAAATGACACATAAGTTAGTTTATTTCAATTTTGTCTTTTTGTACTTTTAATTCTGGACAACATGACTAAATGTCTTTATAAAATAAATTGATAACTTTAGTGCAAAAATAATTTTTAAAAAGTACTAATAGTGACTTCTGCAAGATTCAATACTGTATCATAATATTTTATACTTTAATACAAAAATAAACAAATTATTTATTACTTGTTTAATAAAACTATAAAATAATATAATAGGTATTCTTAAACCAAATAAATAAAATTATTAAATATAACAACAATAATATTTTTTATTAAGTATAATTTTCATTGCATAATAAACAATTTTTTTAAATTTAAACTCACCATATAAATAAAATTTTGAAGAATTATTTATGATACTGTAAATAGATTTTAGATGCATGTATTTATTTCAGGATAAAAATGAAAGCTAACTTTTAATGTGTTTCCATTAATATATTAAATTTTGAAGAGTTTTTCTTTTAAAAATGCATCGAAGGCAACATTGATGTGAAAAAATTTCAATATCAAAGCAATTGCAATTATTCTGACTACAAGGATAAACAGAAGGATGAAGTACAGGGAAGGATAACAAGGAATGATAGGTAATAACAAAATCTATTTAAATAAAACATAACTAAGACACCATCCTCCACTTAAAAGAATGTACACATACATATATCGAAACACAATAAAACGTGTTTACAGGAAAATCTGCTTTGTACTTCTATTTTACTATATATGATATAAGTATCAGGTAAGGTTAAATTATAAAATAATTTTTGCTGTTAAAATCGATAAAGTTCCATTAACTTAAATCCTAATTACAAACACACAGAAAATGGAATACAAATATTATACTATTTATAATTAATTATGCAATAACTCGTATTGCTTGATCCTGTGGTAACAATGATTAAATTGAAATTATGACATTTAACATAAAAAAAAACATTAACATATATCACAGACTGTTTAAAAATGCAGGCTTTGTACCCACTTGATTGATTTTTTTAAAAAAAGGTAAGGCAACAGGGAATACAATATTCTTTCCTTTCAAAAGACAATTCTCTTCAGATGCTCAACATGATATGGAAACACAGAGTATATAGTTTTTTTTTCTCTTGATGTTCATGATAACAGTTTTAAACACATGGAAGACATTTTGTGATTGTCCAACCTTCCACTCCTATCAAAGGCTGATTTGTTAAATAAGTAGTCAATTCACAAAAATATGCTACGTTTTTCTCTTACACCAGTCCACAAAAAAATTTAAGTCATACTGCATGTAATCACACACACTAAAAATGAAAGGCTTGTTCATCCACACAAACAATTATATTCCGTATCACACTGTTGTCTCATTTCTGTGATTATTCAATGGCTGGAGTTCTCTTTGAAGGCCATCATAATCATTATAATACTCATGTTCATCAGTGTCATCATCACTACTGTTGGTTTTCTTTTGGTGAGTAACAGGAAGTTCTGATGGGATGTTAGTGTTATGTTTCATAAGATGATACTCTAAATTGTCCACAGCTTGATGAGGTAAGGTTGTTATAGGAATCAAATTTCCAACAAATGGTGGCACTGTTTAAATAAATACCATTTAGTTTTTTAAAGAGAAAACTATTTTTAACTCAGAAATCTTATTAATAAATGTAAGAATCTATACATATTTTGTCGAAACTCATAAACAAATTTTTAATAAGCTACTATAAATTTATATAAAGTGACAAACATGAATAACTGGTTTACTAATTGGTCATATAGTTGTATTTTAATTCAAATTAAGTACAATTACCGCTGTAAATTCATAACTATCATGAAAATAATTATATTGTATCTTGTAATTGTACTAAAAAATAAAGAATCACAAAATTAAATTGATATTCTCTTCGAAAAAATTTATTTTTAACAAATCATGAATGCCATAAGTTATTTTTAAAAAATAATTCAAAATAGAATGATGAAAATTAACAATACTATTTTAAGGTTTATAAACACTTCATTAAAAAAAACACACCCATCCACAGTGATTGCTTATTATAAACTTGTGTGTTGACTAATGACAAATCACAATTACTATTTATGTAACCACTTGACACAGTGCTATAAAATTAAGACAAACAAAATCAAGCTTAATATCCTTATCTGAAATCATTTCTTATATATTAAGTTATAAAGCAAAACAGCATTCCAATTATGTACTTGATCTTTAATTAAAGTATATCACGTTGGATATTTCACTTTTAATATTTCAAAATTTCCAAATGTGAAAGAAACTAAATATTTAAAAAAAATGTTTTACCTTATCAATGAGATTACATCTTTCAAATATAGATTTCAAAAGATTCTTTGAAAATTAAATTGATTAACATAAACATATGGCAATTGAGAGAAATCCTACAACTTATTTTCTCTTGATAAAAATTATTGCATCAATTTTACATGACATAGAAACATAATCGAAAATCAAGAGCTCAATAGAAATAATTAGTCACTCACCTGAAGTTTTGGCATCTCCAACTAGATCCATATATCCAGTAGAAGTACATGAACGTGGGGAAGGAACTAAATAATCTTCTTGATCAACAGGCAAATCCAGCTTAACTTCCTTAGGATTCATATGAGATGCACCATTAACATGCATAAATAGATCTCTATCAGCATCTAGATTGAATTGAAAATCAAAAAATATATTGTATATTAATGATTCTATAGAAAAACATTTTGAATATATAAGGTATTTTATGATTACTCTTCGAAAAGTACCTCTTTCAAGAGATGTTAATGGGTCAGAACAGTATCTTGTACTGAGGCTAGTATCTCTATCTCTTGTATGGCAGATGTGACTTAATCCTAAACTGTTTTCAGGACAGTTACATTTGAAACTACAATGATTTGGATTGATCTCTCCAGAGTTGTTTGCAGAACTATTCAATGAATCACCATCAAAACCTCTATCTTCCATAAATTTCTGTAAAATAATAAAATTTGTAAAAAAATATTCAAAATATAATATATCCTTGAGATAGTGAAGAAAAACTAAATTAAAGATATGCAGTATCTCAACTTGGAATAATGATCTTGAATAGATATTTATAATAATTAGAGAATTCCATAATGTTGCAATTCAAAACTATTTCAATAATATGCTTACCTTAATTACATCAAAAAACCTACAGAAGAAAATTTCTAAAAATTATAAACTTAAATAATTAAAGTTAAAAGATTTTAGGAATTATACGTAATATTTTCATTAGTTAAAATAGCAAAATAATGTTAATTGATCAAAAGCAAACAGTATTTAAAATCATATCAGACACTAATATATTAAAATGTTATTACAATGCTAATAAACTTATTACCACTAACCTTATTGCAAGTATATTCTCATTTCTCAATAATAGTTTTCTTGTTGCATTTATGCAAATAAAATTACACAAGTGAAGTTTAACAATTAAAACTTTTTCTTACTTTTCACTATTAAAACGTTCATATTGCACAGAGTTAAAATTAATACATTTCTTTCAGTGTAAAATATGCTTCCATTATTCAGTCTCTTCAGAGCATTATGTTATATTTATAAATGAGTTACATATTAAACGAAAGTACTGTATACTTGTGGAATGTTATAAAGATGAAGCATGTAGGTTGTACTAGTAAAGAGATCACAAATTTTTTTATAAGGAAATTGACACATTTTTCTGTATGAAAACATTTTTATCCTCTTTGGTAGAAGGCAAAAATAGGCCTTAAAAATTTAATGAAATTCAATACAACAGTAATTCTAAAAAATCATAAGTTAACTTTATACACAAAAACATATCGTCGGACTAATTATCAGACTGCGTAACTCCACCAGTGTAATTGATTTGATATAGAGCTGCAACGCACGAAGTGCTTTTTGGCGCGATTCCTTCAGCAATTGTTGTCGGGTTACATGAAATCCAAGATGACGGCCAGGCATTTCTCTTTTGTTTTGTCTATGCCATGTCTCAGTGCGCGCTCCACTTTTAATTTATTACTTCGATCAGTGTATAATCACTACTTTTTTTTAATAATAAAACTACATTTCGAAGGGAGAGGGGGTGGCAAGATTTTAACATAAAGTAAATACAACAGAAAATAATATTAATGTATTACACTTCCAGATATATATTATTTACACTATGTTAAGTTTTCATTACACAAAATTTGTAACAATATTGCACGACAAAAATATCAAAGTAAACCATATTGTAATATTATCGCCTATCTTGGCGAACATAAACAACTTGACGCCTAGCCCTACTGCATCAAATTAGCATCTGAGATGGAGTTACACAGCCTGATAATTAGACTGACGATATTCAAAATATTTCTGAAATAGTGAATTAATAACTTAAAATCATTCCATTTATTTATGCATTACATAAAGCAATTAAGAAATTGATAGCAGTCAACAAAATATTAAGCATTTTTAGTTCTGATAAATACACTAAAATTTATTACATATTTTTATATCCTAAAAAGCAATTTAAATCAAAAATTGAGTGACGAGTAGGCATGCTCATGATTACAAATTTTACAATTTAGCAAAGATTTGTTTGGTTGTATAAGTACAAAGTTCATAATTGGTTAAACCCTTGTTATTTATTAGCAATTGAATGTAGCATGTTAACATTTGTGAGAAATGTACACTAGTGATCATAAGATGGATGGATGGTAAGTAATGTTTGATAAAGAGAGTCCAAAATACGAAAATATCCCTAAAATATCCCTAGTGTACAAAATAGGAAAATATCCCTAAAATATCCCTAGTGTACATTATGTGTGATTATCAAAGAAACTCCATAGGTGAAAGAAAATTACTGTGCTACCTTGAACCATAAGCTCTAATACCTTAGAACACTTAAGTACACAATGGAGCCAAATCAATAATTTTTTTAAAAAATGGAACATTACATTAAAAATCATTACTATTGAAAATTTAAGTTATAAAACTAGATTACTACAAATGGTTACATTTTAGTACAATTTTGTGCAAAAAAAATTCTTCATATAAATTAAAAATACAATTTGGTTTTAGAAACAAGAAAAGAAATGAAAAACATTTATCTATTCTAAACATTAAGTAATCTTACTTTTATAGGAGTAGGTGGAGGAGGAGAATCAGAACCCATTTGATCCAATTTCGGTTGCAAATATTCCTCAGCATCCATTATTTCCTCAGGTCCCTCAATGGGCATACTTAAGGTTCGAATCATTTCTTTTTCATCTTGAGGAGTATAACTGGGCAATCTCATTAATTTATCTCCAGGAATAACCAAGAATCTTCCAGGATCTCTAGCCATTTTGGCAAATTCATCGGCTAATTCTTTGAAGGATGGACGTGATTCTGCATCTAACATCCAACCTGTTGAGAAGAAAATAATTCAGTACATTTTAAAAAATGACACATGATGAACAAAATTAAACAGATTACAAAACAAGGGAAAAGGACACACACAAGTTGTAATTCATAAGCTTTGAATACAGAATTAAATTACATCTATTTTTAAAAGCATTTATTTAGACTTAACGTGATTAATTTTCACTAAAATCTGTATTATAGATGCAACAAAAATTTAAAAGTTCAATTTTAATGGCAAATAAACATTGTAACATGTTAAACTTAATTGTATGTAAATAATTTAATTCATAAAAAAAAACTATAAATTCTACACAAAATGTTTTAATATACATAATGTTACATTTATCATATAAATTGCAAATCACTTGAAATTACTATCCCAGTTAATAGAACGTGTTTTTGAAAATAAATCAAAAATTGTGCTTAAAAGAAAAATACAACAGTGGGTCGAAGTAAAAATTTAAAAATAAATATAATACATTTTCAATCCTTTTTATAAGAATGCAATCTTGTATTCATTAAAATATTTTGTATTACTAGAATTCAAATGAAATACAACTTTTGATCTATAGTAACAGCATTTCACTTAATAAGTGGTGATAATATATTAAAAATTATTTATTCAAAATATTATGCATAGTTAATACACTGCATAAAAAACTTTCTACAAATTTATGAAAACAATTATTTTATCATACACAATTTTTCTCAACATAAATTAATTACTCTCGATAAATGTATGTAGGAGTGAGAAAAATTCAGAATAAAAGTAATAACTGAATAATTAGTTTGATAACAAAATTATTATATTATATACTTGATATAAATATTCTTAACACCAATTTTTTACTAAATAAACTATTTCATAAATTTATCAAATTGTATCTAGTTAATAAAATTTAAAAAATACTATGAAAATATAAAATTTATGCAGTACATTTTTCAAGGCTATATAAAATCTTTTTTATGGTAAAGAAGGTACAGTGAACTTCCTACATTATAGAAATAAATTATATATTTCTTTATTTTTCATTACATTACTTAAAATGTTTTTGAAAATTTATCAAAGACTTTCAAATTTTCAATTTTAATGATTTATTTATTGTACATTACTTCAAAATGTCATTTTTAAAAATAGACCAATACTTTTTTCATAACATTACTTAAAAGGTTTTTGAAAATTTATCAAAGACTTTCAAATTTTCAATTTTAATGATTTATTTATGGTACATTACTTCAAAATGTTATTTTTAAAAATAGACCAATACATTCCAATTTAATTTTTCTTCAAAATATAAAGTCAAGTGAATTCAATTTTATAAATATAATAATTTAATTTGTAAATATAAAATAAGCCAACATACATTTTATCATAATCATGTACACATCAATAGTGCAAATTGAAGGTTGAGGAAGACGTTCTCCTTTCTCTAACAGGTCAGGAACCTCTCTGGCTGGAATGTTTTCATAAGGTCTTCCACCATAAGTCAATAACTCCCAAACAGTAACACCTGAAATAAAACATTAATTTTATACCTTATATTCAACACAGTAACTAAAATAAAGGTTATTGCTAATTGCGTATAATAAATAATTCAAGCACTAACATAAAGGAATAATTCTGATATGAGAAATAACAAATTCTTTTAATAGTTTTCTTCATTTCATAAAACTTTAACTTTGACATTATGTTTCTCTTAGTTCTTACCCCAACAGCAACTTTATAATCCTACAAATTGGGGCATTACTACTATAAACAAGAAATGCACCAGTCGCAATGTTTTTGTTCACCTTTGTCAAAAGACAACAGCAATTTAGTATTTCTTTAAGTTCATAATATTTGCAGTAACTTTAAAGGTGTACTTTGTTCCTCAATCCACATTCTACCATATGAAATCAATTGTAAAATAACTAAATATTTTCTTTAATTAAATGAGTCGTCTCAATTTTTAGGTTTTATTCAAACCACAAGATACAGCGAGCCTCAAACTAATCACCTCTATTATTTATAATTCTAAATATTAATTATTTCATGTAAACATAAAATAATTATGAAACTCCAGTACTATAACAAATGCATGAGCATTCAAATTCTCATAACAAGGAAAAATAATTATCTACATATTAAATTTATTACAATAATTTTAATGAAGTGGCCTTCCTTTTCTTTATAAATTTCAAACAATTCTCTTCTTATAAACTTCAAAACAATTCTCTTAGTAATAAATAATCAGCATGTAATAAAGCATTAAAAAATTGAAATTTATAATTACCAAAAGCCCAGACATCACTTTTGTGAGTAAAAACACGATGTTGAATGCATTCTAACGCAAGCCATTTAATGGGCATCTGAAACAAAAGAGTCATTAAAAAATTACACACACACATACTTTTACTTTACTAAAATTATATTGATTTTACAGTGTTAAGATAATTCAGTTCCACTACCTTTCCTCCAGCAGCTTTATATTGTTCTTCATTTATATCCAGAAGTTTTGCCAAGCCAAAATCTGTAATTTTTATGCATCCTGGGGTTTGAACTAGAAGTGAAAATGGATTAAAATTTTAGTAAAAGACACTTCTTCACAGCTACACATGTAGATAAACAAAATTTAAATATAAAAACAAATATGTAAAAAGACACTTACCCAACACATTTCTCAAAGCAAGATCTCTATGAACCATACGATGTTCCTCAAGATGAGCCATACCCTTTAAAAGTTTTAAGTATATTATAATATTCTCCAAAATAATTATTGGACCAAAAAAAGGTCAAAAAATGATCTAATTAATATTCGAGGGTTTTTTAAATAAGATTAAAAGATATATAATGATTTTTTTTTATTTTAATTAATTTCTCTTTCACATTCAAAGAAACTATTCCACAGAAACTTAATCATATACCATTTTCGTTTTATATTGGGTGAATGATTGAATGTGATATTTAGAATTCATTTTATATTCCTTAATATATATTTATTTTAATTAACAAATTTGAAAATACCTATTTTTCTTTAAAATATGATCCATCAAACTGTATAAGCAAGTAAATGATTCATGCAACATATTTGCTTATTTTCTTTAATTATTAATTTCTAGTGCGACTATACTTTTATATTTGCTAACTGTTAATACAAAAAGGAAATTAAAAATATAAATAATTGATTAAAAATATTAATCAATATGAAATCCATTACATTCATGATTTTAAGTTGTAATAAAAAGACAAATATTCCAAGTTAATGTTAAACTACAAGAACTCAAATATTAATACTTTGAACATGAATTATTTGCTGAACTTACTCTGGCAATTTGAGCGCACCAATTGAGAAGTGGCTTCGAACCAATTTTATCCTTGTTATTTCGCACATAATCTAATAAACATCCCAAAGGCATTAGTTGTGTCACCAACATAGACTGTGAAGCCATACATACAGCAAGAAGTTTGAGTAGATTTGGATGATCTACACTAGCCATAATATAGGCTTCCTAAAATGATAAAAATATTACAAAAACGATCATTCCAACATTCCAGACAAGTAATTACTATATAAGTTAAAGTATTTATTTTTAAAAAAACATCTTACCACAAATATTATACATCAAATAAAAGAATGTGAGCATGAAATAACAATACAATTATTAATTATAATGTCTTTAATATTACTGGATAATAATTAATACTGATAAGTGATTTAAATACCTCCAGAAAATCTTTGCTTGCACTTGGACATGTACCTTCTCTCAGAACTTTAATTGCTACTGGAATTTTGATATTTTTACCTTCAGGAACCCACACACCCTAAGAAAAAAATCAAGAACAAAAGTTAAAATAAGATGTGTTTATGAATCTAATCTCTAAAATATCGCCTTCAGTCTAAAAACTATACTACGCAAGTAAAATAAAAACAAATTCCTTTATACCTTATAAACTGTTCCAAATGCTCCATATCCAAGAATTCCTCCACGTCGCAGTTCAGCCTCTTTGACAATGATTAGTTTAGCCAAATTAGGTTTCACATTGGTTGGTTTTAAAGGTTCATTGTCTTCGAAACCACTCATTCTCTGATTTTAGGAAGAAAAAATTTAATTAGTCACATCAAAGCTATATTTTCAAGAAAGCATCCTAATTTACAATGCCATTCTGTTAACATATTAACAATAATGGGAAGAAATAAATTAATATATTAAGTCTTAAATGTGATTTAAACAACTGTAAAACATTATTTTGAAAATTAAAAAAGTAATCATATTTCATGTAATTCAGAGAATCATCTCAAGGTGAGAAAAAAATTTTTAACACAATGCTATACATACCATAGTCATTTTCACTGTATTTTCTTTTGTTCTTGCTCTCTGTAGCCATTGGTAACTAAAAACAGCCATGAAAATTCCAAGGATGACAAAACAACCCATAACACCCCCTAAAATTGCTGGAATTTGATCTTCTTCACTGCAAAAATAAAATACAAATAAATTAGTAATTTTTATATACTTGTAATAAATTCTGTATATCAAATAACTTTCCCTGAAGATCATAGAAAAAAAGTGAATTGTATTTACATTCCATGAAGAGGGACTGCATTTGCATCTTCTGATGAACAATATGGATCTCTAACATTGTCTTCAAAAATTTTAAAAGGTTTATCTGCTGGACAGGAAGCAGTGCAATTAAACTGAAATGCAAAATTATAGATTAAATTAACATGCACAATTGTACACATGTTGATAGTCTCATTTCAAGCTTTTTAATTTAATCAAAATGTATTTAAACAGAAAAAATTTAACCATTTACATTTCAAATTTGTGTTTTCAATATATAGGAATTTACACCATGAAAATAAATGTTCTGAAAAGTACATTCAAATTTTTCAAAAAATAAGTCTGCATTTTAAAAAAGTGAGATTTGCATTAAAAAAAATTACAAAAAAATTTTATTGTATAGATCCTTATATCTTATAGGTTTATTAACACCTATATTACAATAGTTTTATAACTGTGTTTTATAACACCTATTTATCCCATAGGTCTATTAACAAGTATTCATACGCCATAAAACTTGAAAATACCACTACAATGAAGAAAACAAGCAGTCAATTTTTATTAGGTATTCAATTTATAGTAGAGAACAATTACACTTAATATTGAAATTACTAATCTCAATACATCTTCGTTCATCTTAAATTTTAAATAACTACCCATGGGTTGGTTCATTTACCATCATTTACCAATCTACTAAACAGCTTCTGTATTAACTGCACAGATGAGGCAATGAGTATTTAAAAAATGATGATAATTTCGAGCTTTTTAAATCATGTTTATAAACAAAATAAAGTTTTGTCAATATCAATTTAGGCAGCGGTCACCAAACTTTTTGACCTCACAGATCAGTAAAATCATAAGTTAAATCCCGCAGACCACTAATAGGATTTTTTAAGTGTTAAATTATTGTTAAGAATCGAATTATGTTTCAATGCATCTTAAAACAGCTTAATGTGATGAGTAAGTATATTCCACATTTTTCTGGGGACCAGCAAAATTTTCTCACAGACCACCACTTTGGCGACATCTGGGTTTAGGGATGTAGATTCTATACTGAAATATATAACTTTGGAAATAACAAACTTATAATATTCCTACAAGAACGATAAACACATGCCTTTTTTTATCTAAACTGAGTAAATGTAATAATAATTTTAGAGATATTTAAAAGAAATGGATGAAAATATATACAATACTTAATTTGCAAATAGTTATGAAAATAGTAATAGTAATAAAATGCTAATAAAAATTAATTTGTTTATAAAAAACAATTATCAAATAAGAACACTTACCACAGTTGTATTTGTTACATCATAAACCCTGAAGTTACGGCAAGCAATGCAATCCATTGTTGTAGGGCCTGTGCATCCACGACATTCATCAGCACACTTGATACAAATTTGATTGACATCATCAGCATAATGATCTCTTGGGCATTGTTCTTCACACTGTTCACCACTTAAGTAATGCTGACACTTACAAACAGTATAATGTATACCATATGCAGTACAATTCTTGCACAACTGATGACATTTACGACAAACCTGAAATTTGGAAATAATTTTTTTCAATTTTCATTAAATTTTTAACAATGGATTCCTTAACCCTCTTGCTGTGTAGTGCTACGTGTGTTAAGCCTACGTTTGCCCATAGAAATCATGGGATGTGCAACGAGAGGGTTATTATTTATCATCTTAACTTTAAAAAGTAACATTTAATTATTCTGATAGTAATTTACTTCATATTTAATATTCAATAGTAATCCATACATATATTAAAATTATATTGAAATTTTAAAAGAAACCATTAATTATATTAAAAATAAAATTTATTATTGAACATTTCTTAATTTTACTCGTAAATGAAAAACAGTGATATTTTTTTTAAAAAAGTATAACTTTTAACCATATAATATTGCCAAAAATTTTCAGCAAAGAAAGGTTCAAAAAGTACTAACCTTATCTTTTTAAACATAGCTCAAACAAAAATTATTACAGAGATATCAGATTTCACATTTGAGGCAAAAATCACTTTTACTAAAATATATACTAATTCAAAAACAATCAAGCACTTATCATTAAAACTACACCACACCCTAGGGCCATCACTCATATTTAATAATGAATGTTAAATCATCTGCATGTTCCCATTATTAAAAACTACAATAAAGTAACATTATTTACCTCTCCATATGATAGATATGCTTGCAGTGATGCTAAAACTAAATTTCATGGTTAAACAATTCCAAATCCCAAAATTTAATCATGTACATGAATAAAAAATTTCAATATCTATAAACCAAAAGTGTGAATCATTTGTCAAATATACTTTACAATCTTTGAAGTATCAAAATACAAAGTTATAAAAATGCATAAGAAAAATTGATAACTCACCGATTTTCCCGTTAAAGACTTCAGTGCTCCTTCTTCCTGTGGTCCAATGTATTCTATATAGAATCCCGGGGAACAAGGTTCATCAGCTCTCAAACATTGCTCCTGTAGAAATGCAAATTAATAAATTTGTATAGTAAAACAAAAAATAAAGAAATTACAGCTAAAAAGACTGTAACAATTGAAGCTAAAAAAGACTAACAATTGAAAGATTTCTAAACACATGAATAAATATTGTACAATTCTGTCAGTGTAAGCAAAAAGAAATTCTAATAACCAATTATAATTTGTAACAATAATTGACAAACATCAATATTTCATAGATATTTGTTTTAACTATATCTTTCAGTTATCTTTGCTGAACACTTTTTAAAACATCCAAGTTATAAATTAGATTATGTTTGTAACAGATCTTCATCATAAACACTTTTAGAAAAATGGTTCAGAAAGCTATATATGTTATAAAACACACTTTAAATAATTCCAAAAAAAATTGTATTTTTAATTTTAACATATTATCCATGCTTAGAGTGGTTATAACTACAATGCATTCATTTTAAAATACAGCTATTTTTAATAAAAATGATAAATTTTAATTTTTATGATACAGTAAAATTTTATTAATCTGGTCTAACTGGTACTCTATATATAATTCCTTAAGATTAATGAAAATATGGATCAAATAAAATACGGATTAAATGAAATGAGCCATGGTACATAGCTATGACTCTTATGTAGTAAAAAAGAACAAGAATTTTACAAGTCAAAGCAAAATAGTATAAATGATTCTACAAGACAGAATACAATTCTTACATAATACGTATCATGTAAGTAAACTACTTGGAACCTAATTCAGCTTTTCAATTGCATAAATTAAATATGAATCCTTATTTTTTAAAATTGCTGTTTGAATTTGATGATTTTTAGTAAAATGGATTCAGATTAAAGAAGATTTACTGTACCTAGAATTTATAAGTGAGATTCACATGTGCAGTTAGATAAAATAAAATTAATGTATTTCACATCATATCTGAATCTTTCTATAAAGATGCATTAGTTCTTCCTTAATAATTGAATAATTTCATCAGACATAAAAACACTTACCACGATATTAGGATCATATGCATTGACAATCGCTTTATCACATGTCTTGCAACCATTTGGACTGATGTTATTTTCAGGGCCAGTGCACCTAAAGGAATAAATCACTAATATGAGCTGAAACGTTTTTACAAAAGTAAATAGCACTTTCAAACACTAAACCTTTATTTTTTCCAAATAAAAGATTTATAAAAGCATTTGAAGTTCTCAATAACACAAGCTTTTAATGTGGATGAAATTTCAAAAGAGAAAATTAAAACTTCTAACAAAAGAAATAATAATTAACATAATTCACAAAATTGAAGTTTGAAAAATTGATGCTTTTCCACATTTATACACATAGAAAAAAATTATTTCACTAGCCTTTGAAAAATCTAAAAATGACCCACTTTTAAACTTATATTGTAATTCCTTCAGAAATGTATAATTTTATAAACAAAGAAACCGATAGCTATTCATAATCAGGTATCACTATATAGTATTTCATAATTGCAAACATTAAAATACAACATATAGTAATACATAACATTAAAGAGAGAGTCAAGAAAACATCAACTTTAACAATTTGTGGATAAGATGAGGATGTTAATAGAATTATAAGAGATCAGATATAACAATACACAATTCATTTCATTTTAAAGAGCTCACTTTATGATAATATGTAGAAAAATTTAATCATTTTCAAATAAATGAATATTTAGCTGGCATTATGGCAATTTTTTTCCTCAACCTTGTTTGAGTTTGCAATTTTGAACAATTTTAAGCTGAAAAAATTAGAAATAACCTAAATTGGAAATAACCAACATCTATGCTGCACTAAAATATTCGTTCTATGTTCAAATACAGCAATGGTTTATTGCTAACAGCAACTTGGATAAATTAGCTTGATAATAACTACAAGATCAGCTGAGTTTGAGTATAGCCACAAAAGGGTTACACATCTTAACATAATCAAGTTGATATTACCATTTAACTACTGATCGTGCCATTATAACAGACCTTTATAATGATATTGAAAACAATTTTCATAAAAAAAAATTTATATAATTACATAACCAAAAAATATTTGAATAATATCATAAAACTAATAAGATAATTATTTTAAAATTACTTACCCTCCTACACAGTTGGGATGACATGGTTTACATTCACCAAAGTGATTGTACTTTGTTTCCGGACATTCATGGACACAATAAGGTCCATCACGTACATTACGGCAAGCTGTACAGTTACCATTCCCCTAAAAAAAAGAGCTATTTAGCACAATGAACAAAATACTTAAGTATAACTTTTTTGAAAGCTTAGATATAATTTTTTTAGCACTGATTACATTAATTCTATTTTTAGAGAATAGAAATAAATTTTAAATCAATCAATAGTACATATGTGTGTGTAAAATTACATATAATAGTAAAGAGATGCTAAAATAACTTTAAGAAATAATTCACAGAGCAGAAATTATAAGGTTCACATGGTCTTTATGAAATAATAAATATCTCCAAGAACCCAAATTAATGATGCTAGCTTCCATTGATATTAGGTATTTGCATAGTATAAAAATAAATGTCGATGCTTTAAAGAAAAGAAAAACAAATTCAGAAAGTTTATATGAAAAGAATTTCAAAATATTTATTCCTTCTTCGGACTTTAAGTCAGAAATTATTAATATATTTATACCCAAAATATTAATCCACTTTTTGAAATTTTTAAATGAGACTAGTGAAGTTATTCATTACTGAGTAACATTTTAAATCACAAACATTTTCATTCTTAAAATTTGAATTAACTTTTCTAAAAACACTAGTTTACCAAAATGGAATAATTGAACCACATTCAGAGAAAACAATTCACAGGGGGGAAAAAGCATATTTCATTAAATGTCCAGCATTTTCAGCTTGTGTGTGCCTTTTACTTTAAAAAAGGAAAATGGGAAAATTTCTGCTTTTAGATTATGCAAAAGTAATGGAAAATTTTTGCTTTAAACTTATGCAAAAATAATAATAAACTTTTCATTTTCTATTGGCATTTTTAATAATAGTAAAGAGTAGATATTTTTTTTTAAAAAGTTATTTATATATTAAAAAAAATTCATACAGGTCCAAGACATCGTCCTTGACATTCTTCATGACAATATTCACAACGTTTATTTCCTGCATCATATATACTGAAAAGGGGAAAAAAATTCCTCATTAAAGTCATAGTATATAAATATGTCATATGTGTAAGCAAACACTTCATAATACTTAGTTGTTCCAGCAAATTGCTATACATACCCATTATCTTTATCACATTTGGCAACACAGGTGTCATCCAACTTATAGGTTTTGCAGGCAAGACACTCATTACTTTGAGATCCCCAGCATCCATCTTCAGAACATTCTGAATGACAAGTCAAATTTCGTAGACCTAAAGAAGAATTTTTAATGCTTTATTTTTTTAAAATATTGAATGCAAAATTTGTAAATTATTGTATTACATTTGTACAATACATATCCTTAAAAAGACAGTATAATTGTGAAAGAATTAGTAAATGTTTTAAAAATATTTAATGAATAACATTCAACAATATTTATTTTGAAATAAAAAAAAGTATACTAATCAATACATAGATTAGAAGTTTTAAGTAACAATAATTAAAAACAAATTTGTAATCTTTCATCAACACATACATTTAAATTTAAAAAATTAGTTCTAAATATGAATTTTAAATTCATTTCAGCTATTAAGACATTTATATAAATTCTTCAAATACATATAAAAAAAATTCAAAAGTGACATTTAATTATATTCTCAAAATTTGTGTCTGATTTTGTGCATATTAACAAATTTAACAAAATTACTGCAACAATGAAATTCATCAAGAATTCTAAATAATTACTGGTTCAATTTATTTCAAAAAACACAAAGGACTGTTTATGTAGATAAGGCTATAAAACATACATCATGTGTTTAAATAAAAGTAAAAGCTTTAATTGGTTTTTAACTCTAATCAGTTCACTGGGAAAAAGCTAATATAAAATTTTTAATTAAAATATGTTATACTTACGACATTGTGTAGCATTTAAATTGCTTTGAAGGAGTATACTATGAGAAGTAGATTTCATAAGGGACTGCCAATTTATAGTATCAGCAAAACAAAGGTTTTCATTTTCTAAAATAGCAATACTGCCAGAGCTCACTTTCTTCAGAGACCTCATATTTAATGATTCTAAAGATGTTTTAACAATATATAAAGCAGCAAAGTATCTGGAAGTAAAATATTAAAAACTTAAGTAAAACAATTAGTGGTACACATATACGATTTCCAACATATTATATACAACTATTGATATAACTACATAATATACAATTTGCAGATTTTTAAAAATACTTAAAATTTTGTGTTTTATTCAAGATAAGAGATTTCATTTCTAAGAGTACTAAGTAAAAAAATATATTGTATTTATAATTATAACCAAGACATCTAATGAGCTTTTATAATTTTAAATCATACCATTTATCATAATCATCCAAAGTCATAAATTTTAATTAATCATTCAATTTAAAATCAAAATCATAATTAAAAAAGAATTACTGCATTTAGAAGAAATCTGTTTAGCTTACTCTGTGAGTTGACGACCACCAATAGATTCTAAATTTCTAAGGAATGAGAGATTTTTGAAGTCTGGATGTGATGCTTGAATACTAATATATCCAGTGACTTCTTTCAAGGTGCTGAACACTTCTAGCTTGGATGGATGCATCTCAGGATGGAGATTACCAAAAGTAAAATCTGGATATACTTCTTGAAATCCATCAAAAGATGTATCCAATATTGTTATTGAGCCCTCGATTATTGTACAGCCCTTAAAGGAATCAATATTGTCTGCATGAACAACTTCCACGCCTTCACAATCTGCAAAGGGAAAAATTGTATGATATAAAGAAACTCATACTGAAAAAATATATTTGACACACACACACAGAAATTATATTTTTAAAAAGTAAAATACTTCCAAAATTTGCAAGTAAAGATTGGATTGAGTTTAGTTAAGGTGAGTAATTATTAAGTATACAGAACATTTTACAATTTTCTGGAATGGATATTTATTATAAAATTTATCACCATTAACATTACACTTTTATATTACATTCTCTACAAGAAAATACAATGTGAAATACACAATGTGTTGCACATAAATTTTTAACTACACATAATTCAAGAAGTTCTTAAAGATTAAATGCATCTTGCTGTTGTAAAGTTTTTAAAAAATTTACTTCTTTTAATATTCAAAATATATTTCTAATGAAGGTAAAAATTCATAATATTCCCAAAAAGCATTCAAAAATTTGTTTTTAATGTTAAGAAATGGTTATGGAAGATTCATATGCTTTAGAAAAAAAATTACAAATATATGTATATTAAATTTATTCACAAATTTTAGTAACTTAAAGAGAGACATGTGGGTTCAATATTTTTAAAATTATTTAATAATTTATTACATTCATTTTATTCTAAACTTCCATGATTGAAATGTTCCATTTTTAAATATAAACAAATATATGGAAATGGAAAAATATGAATTAAGTTTCACTAAAGAAATTTACTTTTAGGGCATGGTCCATCACACGCAACACATTCATGATTTTCAGCTTTCTTATTAACTGGACATGTTCGAACACATGCACCACTGTCACGCAGCAAATGATCTATGGAGAAAAATTTGTTTAATAAAAAAAAAATTTAACTTAAAATAAAACAAATTAGGGTTATTTAACATTGTAAATACCAGGACAGTTTTTCACACAAGTTGCACCATATGCATATTTTCCATTTGGATTACTTTCCCATTGATAAGTTGCTGGATTGTATCTCAACATATTAGGACATTCTTGCTTACAAACTCCACCATCATAAAAATTTCGACATGCCTGTGAAGAGTTAATGAACAAGTTAAGAGTTAATCTAAAATTATTAGATAGTATTCAAAATATTCACAATACTACCAAAGAAATATATTCTAATATATAAAACACACATTCTTTTGTATAATGTTCAGAATTAAGTACAGAATGAAAGTTATTTAAAATAATTTTGTGTTTGAAGTTCTTATGATTTTTTTCCCATGCAACCTATATTAATATACCATTGACACATATTTCTTGAACATTTTGATTATGGCTTAAATACGCATTTTATGTATTGCATAAATGCCCAATATGTATGTGTTTGTATTGATAGGAACATTAATTAAAGCAAACTACAAAAATCAGATTAAAATTATATGCCATCAAAAATTTTTAAAATTTCAACATGTAATCAGTATTTGCGCAGTTTGTTTCTTTTAGTTCAATTAGGTGCTTAATGTTTTTGCAAACAGTAGTGAATATTATCCAGTTTATGCAACTATAATCAGTTATTTATTTCTACCTACCTTTCAATAATCTTTTCATTTAAATATTTTTCACTTGGATTAATACATTGTTCTGATTTAGTTTTAAGAGCAACCATTGTTAATTCAAATATTATTACAAAGAATAATTGAATTTTTACAAAGTAGAAAATCAAATGCTGAATTATAGATGTTTACAACAAATTGTATAACAGAATATGACCAATGTCTACTTATAAGAGACTCTCGGTATTTAAATAAATTAAGAAAATATAAACAATTTTAAAATATTTACAATCACAAAACTGCTCCATACAAAGACAATTATGATCTATAAAATATTATCCAATTGTATGTTAACAGATATTAACTGTGTAACATATTAATTATTGTGTCATACTTATGTACAATTAAATTTAAATACATACTAAACAATCAGCTTGGGTAGGACCTGTGCAACCTCCAGCACAAAACAAATGGCAACATTCTCTTGGATTTGGCCCAAAACATCTGCCTTGATGACACTGTGGAGAACAATTGATTTTGGAAAAATTCTGACAGTTATGAGGTCCTAGACCCCAACAGCCTTCTTCACATGAAGCATCACAAGGTGGACCTAAAACACAGTTTAGATTTTATAAACTCCAGAATTTATTTTTATTATTGTAATGAGAAATTTTTTTATTCAATTTTTTAAATACATTTTATGGAACACTATAGAAATTAAAATATATTTTAAAAAGAATAAACAATTAAAACACAGAAGTAGATGCACAAAGTTGGGGGGGGGATTGATAATTCAAATGACTTCTACAATTTTAATTTACCATGCATGACTGGGTCATGCATGGTACTTTGCTAAATGTCCGGGCAAGTCCTTTAGACTCAGTAGTAGACCTCTCCAATCTACTTATTCTAGATTTTTGAGCGGACACACAAGAGCTCTCAGGTTCTCTAATGGACAAAAGACTTTTCCGGAATGCCACTGGTGTTCTTCCGGAGAGGCCTCACCTAATCATATTTTACTTTGTTTGGGTATTAAAAAGGACAAGGTCCTTTGCAACCCACTGCTGTTTTTAGATTGTTTACAGATTTTCGGATTCATGGGGATTGTCTTGCCCTGCTGGGGCAGTACCGAGATAAGTCAAAAAAAATTTATAAAGAAATGACTTAAAATTCATTCATTTTAATTTTAAATAACTTGTAAAGAATTGTCAATAAAAATAGTGCTAACGTTTCAATTTAATTTATAGAATTTGAGAAAAGATTTAAACATTTCATTTAATCCTTGTTTAGTGAAACAATTATCTAAAAAGAGAGAGAGAGATTCTTTTGGTAGATCAGTTAATAAACATCAAAACTTATTCTGATATATTTTTAAGATAAACAAAATATAGTCTATATAGATAAGAACTTTGAAAAACTAAGCTTACATTCTCTTTCAGCCTGGGTGAAGTTGTAGACATAAACAGGTTTTGCATGAGCACCAGTTAAAATTTCCTCCCATTTAATAGTTCGTATATGACAAAGATTGTAGTTGTTGTAGAATCCAACACTTCCAGCAAGAATATCTATAAAGACAAAAAGAATATACACATTTAAAGTTAATTAAATCCCAAAAAGAGCACACAACTATCAATCGAATTATAATAGGGACTTTAAAACAAATTAATGGGAGTTAAAAAGTTAATAAAAATTAGATATACTTAATATACCGTTGGTCAAATCAAAAGACGTCAGCAAATGCCGCTATATGCAGGGAAAAAAGGAAAACCGTTCCCCCGTATAAAACAAGCGTTTGGCGATGTCTTTGGAGATACGTACGTTTTGGCGACACCTTAACCAAATTTTAAGCACGCGAATAGCGTCATACAGAAACAAAATGACCCTTGCGTGTTTATTGAAAGAAAAAAAAAATCAATCAGATTTCGGTGAAAAATGGCACGATTCGCGCAGCTCAAATATGGCTATGCTGACGTTAATAATTAAGTATATCGTTTGAATAACCGACGTCTTAAGTTGGAGAAATTGATCGACGACAAAATACGTAAATAGAAAAATAAATTATGAATATAGAGATGTGATTCGGTTATTGTTTTGATATCGGTACACTATGGATTTTTCCGCGTAAAATTTTGCCAAGATAGGCGATAACATTACAATGCGGTAACAATAGACTGGCCGCCAAATATTGCGATTTAAAAATCCCGCTAAAGACGAGTAGAGTACCATTATCAAAAACAGTTCCGATGCTTCACCACTCTTACAGTACGATACAATAAAAGCTCATGGTACTTGCGTTGTTTGTTGCTGTTGTTTCTAATGCCACCCAATCGACGATGACAGATCGAGGCCTACGAAATTAATCGTGGCAAAGGGCAAGAGTAAAGCCGCAGCTTTCAGCATCATGTAAGTGACAGTACGTTTTGACTCTGTTCCATCCCAATTTTGAGGAAGAATAATACCCTGGGGGGGTGATCAGTAACAGCCTCCCACCAGTGGCGTAAAGGAAAATATTAGGGCTTCCCTGCAAAGTCAGGTTTTGGACCCCAAGCCCTAATACGTAATTGGCATCAGTAAGGCTTTGGGGCCCCCTAGAATCCTTCCCCCTCCCCCACAATGCGGGGGTGTATCTTACGCCATTGCGTTCCACCAACTTTTCGAGAAGACTTGCGGTTAGAAGAATATTTAGAGTGGCCCCCATGGCGCCCAGGCACTATACGTTTACAAACGTCCGTACAATCTGCGGATTCTAACAACGCAGGCCCTTTAACCAAAATCAAAAGGCGTCACCAATTCAAAAAAAAAATTTTTGCCAAATGCTGTCATCGTTGTTGGTATTGGTATTCATTGTTTGGATGAGTAGCACTGGGTTCTTTCGAACCCCTATCTCCTATCACTGAGGTTTAGAGTGACAGTGAAATGCTTTTACCATTTGCCCATTTTAAACTAAAATACTTAAATAAATTTAAATCTGTACTTAACAAATAAAAAAGAATTACTTTGAAGATAATAAAAAAATACATGTGTCATTAAAAGTTGAACTTTGATGGAAAAAAATCCAAGAGAAAATATTGTGTTCGGTTTCCACAATTGATTGCACATCCCAGCATTTGGCAAAGCTTTTTCATTTGACAAAATGGGTTTAATACAGGGGACGTCACAGTCGCATGATAAATGCAATCGCGTGTTTCCATCTAATCAATTGATGCGCTTCACTATTGCCACATACACACAACTTTCCACTTTTAACATTACATATAAAAGAAAATCTCAAGGGATATCACTCACTCCCCCAAAAAAGGTAATGTTGTTTTAAAAGGAAAATGTATGAACTTTTTTATTAAAAAAAATAGTTCCCATGCATATCTTCTTCCGATTATTAAATTCCATGAAAAATAAACGATTTTACTTCCCTGGATGATGACACTACCAACTGATTGATGAGGTTATGCAGGATGGGAAGCAACAAAGGCCCTTGAAGGCACTTTGTTTACATAAGGGGAAAAAAATCCTTACCGGAATTCGCACTTGATTTTAGGTTTCCAAGGTTACAAACGAGACAAATATTAGTATAATCTCGAAGTAGGGATTTCCATGAAAGTAATCAGCGAATGTTTCAGCAGTTTAATAAAGGAAAGTTATAATAATATCTAATTAAAATACAAAATTTTCACACGCAGTTTTTTCCAGCTAAACTTCGTTAGGCGTTAAATAATGACATCCAATTTTTTTTCGTTCAAATAGTCTCGAATCAAATCGGTAAATTTCACCAGATTTATTCATTAAAATGCAGAAACCTAGTTGTTTACCAACAGACATTTTTGTTACAAAATTTTTCTGCATATTCGATGGCACTAAAGGCCGTATCACACGTACACGTTTAAGCAATTTTTCGTCCAATTGGTGCCATTTTTACTCAGTTGCCATGGCAACCGCTTTAGAAAAATTTTTTGCTAGTGAGCTCAAAAAGTTGTTCCAAATAAAAATTGCTTCAAATTCCAGCCAATGGGGTTCTTCGGCGCCCTACGTCATAAACAAGATGGCGGCTTCGGTTTCGTCTAACACTTCAGATATGCCGTATAATATTTTAATGGTGTATAATATTTTAACGGCGTATAATGTTTTAAATAGAATGGTGCTCTATTTCTGTTTACACCCATCAACAAAAGCGCAAGCGAAATGAAAGATAATTTTGGATGTTCGTTTTCCGATGCAGAAAAATCGGCGAGTAATTTTTCAATGTGGAGATAGAGCGCGGCTGACGTCAGAGCACGTCGTTTTGTTTACGGCAACCCTTCCCCCTCAGATTCGGCCAAAAAATGGACGAAAAAATTGCATGAAAAATATACGTGTGATACGGCCTTTACATACGGAAATGCAAGGAATTGGCATAAATAGGATTGATGGATTGATTATTAAATCGTACTTCATTGCAGATTATTATTGACGACGGACCTCGAAGTTTTGAACCTCAATAAAACTATGAGGACAAAACCTGAGCTGCAACTCCAAAATTCCACACCACATTAACATGAGAATCTTCGAGTTTCGACAGATTTAACGTGTGCATCAGTCTCTCTTAAAGAGTTTGACACAAATTGGAAAATGTTCAAATTATAACACATTCAAATTTATATTATTGCTAAAACTGCAGTAATGTTCTTCACTATTCGCAATAATTTAACGTGTACCTTATCAATGCCATGGTTTATTTTACGACTTTGATTTTCTTTTTTTTTTTCTGCTGATGATTATCATAAAATCAATTATATCGCGTCGAAAGTATACAACACTTTTTTTAAAATTAAAAAAGATCAAAATAAAAACGAGAAAATTTTATAAATTGTAGCAGAAGAAAATTTTTACTGAATTATAATTTATAACTGCACCAGATAAGAGGAGATAATAAATATAAACATTTGACAACAGAACTAAATTTCGACACAGTACTTAATATTATATTTTCTTTATTCAAGTCAGAAATGAACTTTCATTCATAGTTTTGATGTATTTTAACAAGATCATTTAATGAAAAATTTTCCTTCTAAATTTTGATTCTCTCAATAACACTTCAATGTGAAAACAATCACCCCCAAAAATAACCCGACTGCTTAAACAAGATTTTTCTTACACTCCCTCTTTCTTCCCTCCTCTCATCTTTTTTTCTTTAAATTTCAATGGGTATTTATGGGGAGTGTTTGTCCATGAGGAGCAGATGTTTGTATTTAAACCTATTTATTTGTTTTGTAATAAAAATATGACGATAATCTATGGATATACTTGACTGTTGATGAAATAATGGGGAGGGATTCAACAAATTCATCTACTTCCATGGAAAATGCACAGCTAAAGACACTTCCGTTTCCTGTTATATTTGTTGATATGCTTATCCCCCCCCCTACAAACTTAAGCGGCAAACAAGTCCCGCACCCGTTTTCCGGGCGCGTCGAAAAAGCAGGCAAAACACTAAGTAATGTGATGTCAATGATGAAACCCATCAACCAATCAATAGTTCGCATTATTTAATTTGATACCATAACAAATAACACAATGTGCTGAATCTGAAGATCAGTTTTATCCAACATAAAAAGCAGCAGAAACAATGAAAAACCCGCAATTCCTGGAATTGTTTATGTTAAAACATTTTTTATGTCCTACAGTTTAAGTCAGCATTAACTAATACGCTATTAGAAATTCAATGCAGGAAAATAAAATGATAGATGCTGCAATCCTTTCGGAGAAACAGAGCCGATGCTGTATATTCTAAAATATATTAACATTGTATATATACAAGTTTCGAGATACTAGGGCCGGACAAACCGGACCCCTGCCCAGGGTGGCATTTGGATCAAATTTAGAAATTTTTTTTTTCTGTTACAAAAAAATTAATATATTTTCTGAAATATTATTGGGTGTGAATTTGGTATTTCATTTAACGTATCTTATTTCTTTATTTTGTATTCTGTATGTTTAATGTCAGTTTTCTTTCACATTGAAACTTGAAGGGTTCGAGGCGAGAGTATACGTTAAATTATGAAATTTGATATATTTGCGCATCTTTCACTAGCAACTTTCTCCCCATCCAGAAGTGGGGTCACAATGGACATTCCTTTCACCCGTACGATGTCAAAGCCACCTTGAAAGAACATAGAATCAAGATGCCCTTGACGATGCCCGGTGCCAGCCTTTCTACAGGGAACAAGGGTAGAGTTTTTAGTAGACAAAGAGCCATCGGAGATGTTTAATTTTAGTCTTGGGTGTAGTTACTGCAAGTTAAAACAAAAACGCTTGTGATCCACTCTTTTTCGAAGAAATTGGCCTGCTGAAATAGGCTATTTCTTCTCTTCCATTTTACTCGTTTGAAATCACAGAGGCGTAGCTATCGCCGTATCAGAAGTATCAATGATACGGGGCTCCCAAGTTTCAGGCAAAGTATCGTAAAATGTAAAGCCCCCACCACCACCACAAAAAAAAATCCCCCAAGGAATTTGGACACAAGGCTTACTCAGGACTAGCTACGCCAGTGAATCATAATGGGTAATTACGTGCTTAATTTCGAATTATTTTGAATTTTTACGACAATATATATATATTAATCATAATTTTATGATTTTGAGATAGGGGCAGCATTTTCCATTTTTGTCCGGGACGGCAAAACTGCTAGAGCCGGCCCTGATGATACAAATAGCGACGCAGACATAAAAACTGCATACAAATTATTGGGGGCAGGTTTTTTTAAAGTGACTTAAGGTACATCGTGTACAGACATCAGATTTTCCCTACAAACCTGAGTGTGTTACCCAGTTCTGGACTGTCTTCATTTTTGTCGATTTAATATATTAATACTATAAAATAAACAAGGCAAGATTTATCTTTTCTATGCTCAACTACCGACTCATCAAGACAGGAGATTAAAATCTTTAAAAGACATCAAGTGCCCCAACATGCAGCCAACATTATTTATCGATTGATCGTTTATTAACGCCGCGCTCAACATAATTCACATGAAGACTACTGGCGATGCACTTCATAATCTTGAGCCATGGGCAAGTGACAAGGAAGATACTCGAGCTGGCACTCTGCTCTCCACACTACTCCACAGCCTCAATCTGAGGGCATGAAAGCTCAATAGATTTACGTGCAATAACCCCTTTACCTAGCCTTAATGTCGAAAAGCCTGAGAAACTGAACACATTTCAAAAGAAAAAAAACGTTTCGATTGACATACAAATTTGTAACGTTATAAACGTAAGTATAAACACATTTAAACATAAGTATAATTTGTACCATTTGATTTTATGTCTTCCAAATCTTAGAATCATTCTAAAATATGCAATTTTTAGTTTCAAAAAGGAAGATGGAAAATTTTTTTTCTGTTGTAAAAGAGACAAAATGTGGAACACAATTTCAGAAAGAAAAAAAAATAGACTAATTCAGGTAGGTCATAAAATTCGCTGCATTTTATAGGGCAGCGAATGCGAAATATATTAATGTTGAAGCATTTTTATCTCACAGAAAATGATTTTTCTTTCGAATCAAGATTATATTTAATGTTAAGCTCTTTTTTAAGCCATTTTGAAGTTTCACAATTAGAATTTCATCTAGAATTTTCTTCGACAAATTGTGCAAAAAGACATGCATAGGAAGCTCGCATAGAGAAAGTCCCCAAAAATAAGGATACACACGTAAAGCTCATTCACTTTATTAGTTCCACTCCCTTAAAAATAGACTCCCTTGATGATTGAAGTAATCTAAAACAAGATTGCAAGTAGTGCAAATCATTACAAGTCAACGATAACGATTACAAAATGTAATTAAGTCTGCCACAGATATTTACATATCCGCCACATCAAACGAGCCTTACAATATATATTACATGCAACTTAATACACAAGTATCATCAATTTCTTTTATATCAAAGAACGGGAGAGAGAGAAAAACATTTTAGCTGTAACCAGCTGGAGTACGATGCTGTTAATTATACTTAAATTATTTTCACTTATTCATATACAAGAAAAATGTCCAATTATAACAGTACCTCTCAGGGACGGCAGTTCTAAGTTTTCCATTTTACTGAGGGTCACCATGAGGGCGAACATCTCATTACGCACATTGAGCTTAAAAAGATTTCTTCCCCGTATAATCATCAACTTTGGCAGAACTATCCTCTTGACATCTACGTGGGATATGAGGACGTAACCCGTGACTTCTCGAATCTCCTTCAGAAAGCTCAGGTCTAGATTTTCATCCTGGAACAGTAACATAACATAAATATACACTAGTAAAAACGAATAATACAAAATATGGAAATATAAAACATTTTTACACAAGTGGAGTGTATACTTGTTCCTAAATATCTCTTGATCATGGTTTTAAGCATAAATTTTTAATTTTGGCTAAAAAAATTTAAGGTATTCCAAATTATAAATTTTTATAAGTGTGGTTCCTTCCCCCAAAAAGCATTGTCCTGTTTTAGAATCTTGTTTGTAGCAAAATTATAACTGAGTCCGACATATTTTAATAAAAAAAAAAAAAAAAAAAACTTTTTCCCAGTCATTTCTGGAATTCGGCTTTTTTTATTTAAAGTCATGCAACTAAATATAGTATGAGTTCTAAGTAACTTGGTTTATGTTTTTTTAACTATATTCTATAAGTTTTTTACAACTAAATATATTCTATAATTTTTTAACTATATATATTCTATAATTTTGTTTAACTATATTTACCATTTCGTAGGAAAACGTTAATAAAATACTGAAATTTTTCTGTGTAACATGACGCATGTTTTCCAACATGTTGAAATCCATCATGTTGATCAAATAATTACTGCTGTGTGTTGATTTTCTGACCCAAATCAGTCACATTTATAAAATATTGCAGTTTTTCTGCGCAACAAATGACAGAAACATTATATTAAATCAAATAATTAACTGCTGTTGTTGAAACCTTAAGTTCGAAGAGTTTTTGATCGAAAGTCACTAACCAGAGTAAGTTGGTAATCATTATTGTAAAAGTAAAATCGGACACAGTATTCCATTCACAATTTCTACAGAAAATTTTTAAATATCCGGAATTCAAAACTTTTAATGGGAATTATCATGCTGATGTTTCAGATGCATAATTTTAGCAATAAAGGTATATTTCCTTGTTTAAAAAAAACTTTCCACGCGTATCCTCTTCCTTTGTTCGCTATTTCACGGATAGGCATAAATTAGTTTGAAATTGCCTGGTTCATAACCAGTTAACTGTGCTCGATGAGCATACTAGCCATATAAAGTTGCAGGATTTTGTGTCACAACGAGTACAGTCGTCATACGTAAAAAAGTAGTGACCATTGGCTATTTAAATTGTAATTTTTGAGAAAAAACATATTCTCAAATTTCAAAATGTTTAGAATATTTTGAGATTAGGCCGGAGAAGAACAAAAAATATAAAAATATATAAGATGAGTTTGTACGTTTGCCGTATGCAACGGCTGAAAAGGCGTATAAATTTGCATAACGAATTTATTTAAGTGTGATGATGATTTTTAAATGTTAGCCGAAAGGGGGGGCAAAGGCAAAAGTCGAAATTTTGATTTTTAACAGAGTTCCTTCAGGTATGGTCAGCCATGGTACAAATGCGTTTTTCGAATAATATGTGTGCAATTTATGTTTATGTTAACCAAATAAATTAGCATTAGTAATTAAAAATTCAAATTTATAAAATAAACCCATCTTTTTGATTCAATATTTTAACAGCGACACTTAACTCGTCATTACGTTCGGTTTACGTGACACGCTTAGTGGCGCACTCTGAAACGGGGGCGCCATAGTTAACTGGTTAATACAATAATTAAAAAACTATCAGCTGTACTACCCTAGAAAATTAGAAGAAAACAGGATGTTGTTTTTTTTTCCACAGACATTTAAAAAATATTTTACAGATCTTTATAAACATGTAACGAATACTGTTGAGTCAAGGATGCTAAAACTCATTTGAGCTATTGGCGAATCTTAAACTGAAAGTCACGCGGGTCAGTTATTACTGGAGATTGAAATGCAAAATGCCACCCCAAGTAATTTCCTGACAATGCTCCCCCATATCTGAGAAAGACGGCAGCAGAAAGATCAAAGAAAATAAATCTGGTCTTCCTCGAGCTTAACTAGACAAGATAATATATCAAAAAATTTGTATTAAAATTTATTTAAACTGAGGCACTTACTTGTAACCAAGTCAACTCGAGATTTCCATCCACATATGTGCAATTGGAATACCGATCCCTCAGGTTTTGATAATGGTGCTCCCTGTTCGAAGGAACAGACATTCGTCCAGTTGTACCGATGCATACTGTGGAGAATATAAATAAAAATAAGTAAATGTTACATCACAGACATTATATATATATACATATATATATAGCACACACAATCAAAGCAGTTTGAAGCCATTTTATTAAGCCTAATTTGTTTTAAAAAATCAGTATCTTATTGTAAAGTAATAAAGAAAATCAGACTAACTTCGACCCTTCGTGGCGTCTTCCTTCCAAATTTTTCCAACACATATTAGTGGCCCGAATATAAGAACAAATAAATACAAAACAGATTTTTGGCATATTTTCATCTTTGCTGCCAGCAGTAAACGTTGCAGAGGAACTTAACACATTTTGAAAAACATTAATCGTTCAATTAAAAATAAAATGTTTCTTTGGCTAAAATGGAATGGCACTATATATTATATATTTACAAAATGAAACTGGCAACTTGAGTTGGTTTTCAAGAACACATTTCTCGGCGGGTGGTAGAACTCCTCAAATTAGTTGAAGGTAGAGTATTTTGTGGAATGTATAGAGGTTTGTAGATACAGGAATTGTATAATTTTACTACAACCATCTTCCCTCGGAATCCTCTTGCTTTGTGAAATCTGATTTTCTCAGATTTTTTCCAGTGCCACAGATTATTACCATCCTTCTCCAGATAACACATTTCATTCTTCCGTTCACAAGGCAATTGTGGAATGTGCAAGGTATTTCCAGTTTCTGAAATAAATATGTACCATACATATAAAACTGTTGTGTTGTTTACATGGAACAACCTCCTTTTTTCCCTCTTTTTACTTTGATATAGTCTAACAAAAATTCAATTTGTAACAATTTATAAGAATTGAATGTAAATTATTCCCACTTTTATTAGTAATTGTAGGATTTCAAAGAGAAAGGAAAGGAAGGTAGAGAAGATATAAATTTTTAAAAAGTGTAAAATTTGGCTCGCAATGGATATTTTGTAATTAAGATTTATTCATTAAAAAAGGAAAGAAAGGAAATAGTTCGCTATTCCATTTAATGCATACAAATCTAACATTATTTATACTAAAACTCCATTCTTCTTAATATTATTGAATTATATTCTAGCTTTTGTTTACACAAACATCAAACAATAATTCACTTGATGAGTTTTCCGAATTTTTAATTAACTCCTCTGAAAAAATAGCTATTGTACTTCTTTGAAAATAATAAAAGGTTTCGAGAAGATTATTTTCACGTAATAATTACAACAAACAAAATTGCATTCTTCGGGGGGGGGACTAAGTAAAAATTTCGAAAAAAGACAAAACTGTTTTATCTTTCCAAATGTATATATATATATATATATTATTTTTGACTCAATAACAAATATTCTCTCCAAGTCTTTCCGCTTTATTTAAGCATTTCAAGAAAACAACTGACGAATTCATACATACAGGGGAGGTATTTCATCGACGACAAGATTAAATAATTTGATTATCGTGAGAAAAAAAAAAGATAGAAGATTCAGATTCAAAATGCTGCAGTTGAAGAAAAGAAAACATTTTTTCATGTTCTCTGTATATAACATAATAACGTGCTCATACTCAACTTCCAATTCACTTTTTGTTCCAGAATTCCAAGATAACCAAAAGTTTCAAAAATAAAAAATCTTTGAACATCAAAACAAGCGAGAACACGTCTTGATTCTCACTTCTCAATTTAAACTAAAAACTTTCGATAACTTCTTTAAAAAAAATTAAATTAGCAATCTATCATAACTGCATACCTTAATTAGTACTTTAGTACTTTTGGAAATAATGGGAATGAGTCTTCCACACATTGTTTTGAAGTCCCGTCGTCACCCCCTTTCGTTTCAGAACTATTTTGAAATTCTATCTTTTCGAGTAAAATTTTCTGAAGTATCATTGGGATACATTACTGGAGCACTTTAGACCTCTATCGGGCTCCAATCTCCAATCGAGACACAACGATGACATTAACGCATGTTTCAACGCCTAGTGTTACATAGTCTAAATTTTCTTAAAACTTTTACAAAAAAAATTAATGAAATACTTAAGGTATCCTACTACGCAGTGGCGTAACGTACACCCCCGCTACGCCTGCACCACGGGGGTGCCCAGGACTCTAGGGGCCCCAACACCAGAGCGATGTCGATTGAGTAAGATCCGGCTACGGCTCAAAATCTGATTTTGCAGAGGGGCCCGAAAATTCTTCGTTACGCCACTGCTACTACGTTCGGAACCGTGATTTTAAAAAAGCGCATAAATGGATAATTTTCATGATATTTAGTGTCACTCAGATTAGAATACATGCATAAAATTGTTTTGAGGACATTTTGACAAAAAAAAAAAATTTTAATATAATATTTTGGCAAAAAAATTAACTTAGAATAATCTTTTTTTCCAAATGTTCTCCATTTGTGAAAAATTGTGAAAAATGATTCTATTATAATAATATTTTGAATTTATATAGCTCAGACCTCTCTCTACAGAGGCTCAACTAGAATTTTTGAAAAATTCACATTATTTTCAGAGTTACCACCCATTGAAATAATTATTGGCGTTTTTTTTCTTAAAATTGCTCCCCTCTGTTGTAAAATATGAATAAACCCACTTCTAAGCTATATATTTCAAAAATTCTAGTTGAGCCTCTGAACAGAGGTCTGAGCTATATACACAGGCAAAATATTATTCCAATAGAAGCATTTTTCACAAAAGGAGAACATTTGGAAAAAATATTATTCTTAGTTAATTTTTTGCCAAACTATTGTATTTAAATAATTTTTTTTGTTAAAATGTCCTTAAAACAATTTTATGCATATATTCTAATCTAAATGACACTAAATATCATGAAAATTATCCATTTATGTGCTTTTGAAAAATCACGGTTCCGAACGTAGGATTACCTAGTGATTTATCTACTTGAAAATTGAAGTATTACAAGTTAATTTAAATAGAGAAAAACTTCTAGATCATAGGTTCCAAAGCTTTTTTTGAACGGCCGCCCCCTTTTTAAGCGAATATTTCGATACCCCCCTTCCACTCCAGAGAAATAAGAGCGTACATAATACATGGTGAAAACACGAATTTTTTAAAAATATTCTATTACTAATACAATATAATTCTTTAATTTCGTTTTTTTCTAAAGCCCCCAATTTTTTTCACTTGCAAATCTTAAATAACTATTGACACTAATATACAATTTTAAATACATACATTCAACATAAGGTTACTAGATTTATAAATTTACTTTTTTTAGTCAGCGTGTCTTTTAGTCTTTTTAGACTATATTTTTTGGACTACATTTTTTGGACTATATTAGACTAATCTGCTCATGCCCCTCCATACCATCTCAACCCCCCAACTTATTATGGGTCTTTTATGGCCCCCCTGAAAGCCTCAAATGACCACATGGGCACGTTATCGCCCACGTTGAGAACCTATACTTTAGAAATTTTAGAGAAATATCGGGCTCCAATCTCCAATCGAGACACATAAAGATGACATTAAAGCATGTTTCAAAGCCTAGTGGTAATAGTCTAACGAAAATTTAAACTTTTACATAATAAATTAATGGAATACTAAATAATTTATCTACTTGAAAATTAAAGTGTTAGAAGTTAATTTAAATACAGAGAAAAACTTCTAGATAATAATCAGGAGAACAGATGGGGTAAAATCCAGCCATTCGAGTGCGTGAAGGAGGTCCCCACCCATAAAAAAATTCCCATTTTGTTATAAAACTCCCCCACCCATTTTGTTCCTTTGTTCCCATAAAAAAAAATCCTTGACTGGCTGAACTTTCTGAGAAGAAATTTACTATATATTTTTTATTCATGTTCAATTAAAACATTTACTAAATAATTCAGTTTTTATAATCAAATAAAAAACAAGGGTTGCGAGAGATTTTATGCATCTATTAAAATCCCATGTATCTTAAAGTAAGCACGATAGTAAGAAGTGATTAACATAAGCCAAACTTTATATATTGATTCACGTATGTAAAATTCAATTCCGCGCCGATTTGTGTTCTTCTCTCATCTGCAAATAATTATCAAATATTTGAAATAATTATCTCTTAACCCTGCGTTGGCCGCAGCAGACTGGAAAGACCAGCAAAAACATTTTGTGTCAAATTAGCAATTTCGGTTATTTTAGTTTAACATTCATTTTGTTCATTAAACTGGTTCTTATTCCTGCAATTTGGTGTATTTGCTTTCCTTAGATCGTACTGGTGTTTTGAATTAAAATTGATTAGGGAAAGGTCAAAATATGTCGGTGGCCTCTCAGGCCGTGTGCGCCTGATTCTGTTTTGATCATACGAAGGATTCAAGTCTTTTTTTACGTCAGAGTGGCACAGATAGAAAAATATTTTTTTACTTTAAAATTAATGCCCGTCAAGTGTTGCTACATAAATTATTACATACAGTGGACGATCTTAATTGGTGGTCATTTTCGAGATAAATATCAAATGAAGAACATCTCGAAAAATTCTCTCTCTCTTGCAAATTTTTTTTTTATACTGTTAAGTCTTTATTTCAATAAGATATGGTAGTTTTTAACATCTACGCGAAAAAAAAATGCATTCATTCTACTTCTGATTCATGATTAAAATACATTTTATACTTAAGAATTGACACGAGTATTTTTCTAATATTTTTAAAAATAATGACATGCATCTTTGCGAAATATACCATAAAGAGAAATTCAATGATTTAATTGAAATAAATCATAAAGAGAAATTCAATGATTTAATTGAAATAAAAGTTTCCTTCACAGTTAAATTAAGTGATTCCTCTATTAATTCTTCTGATGATAACACAAATGTTATAAAAATAGCATCGCAAATGCTTAAGTAGTAATAAAAACACTGTTTGAAATTTTCATTTGATAACCAAACAGAGAATGACTTAAAACTTTAAGTGATTCCTTCACTAAATGAGCTTTTTTTTTCTAGTTCGATAAAGTGAAACATTGTATATACATCATAAGAACACTGTACTCTTAAAGAAAAAATTTAAAGCTTCTTAAAGATTCTTTGATAGCCCCAAATTGAGGACATAAGACTCATTTTTTTATTACAACAAAAAATTTTCAGCTTTGAAGTTTTTTTTACGATTACAGAGGTCAGGTCCCCTATAAATTTTAGGAAAAACATAATTTCGGATCTTACCTCCCCCTTCCCCCAGACTTCTCGAACGTTTTAACCAAAACCTTTGTTCCAGAACGAGAGGAAATAAAAAGATGAACCAACGAAAAACAAAAACAAAAATAGTCTTTGTTACCACAATTACCTACAGCAAAAGAACAAGAAGGCGACCTGAGCTTCACAAGCCTTTTCGCACGATTATTGTGAAAAAATTCGATGTGGGGGGAGGGAGAGAACGAAAGGAAGAGAGAGAAGGGGTTGTATTTTAAGCCAGGTGAGTAGTGTCAAGATCTGTCACGATTTTCTCCTCGTTCAACATTCCAATAGGACGAATTCAGAGTTCGGTCTAATACACGGAAGATGCTCATAAGAAGGCAGGCTCCGGTATTGGCGAAAAATGGTTGCTGACTTACTAGACGATCGCCAAAGATGGCTTGTTTTCTCAACGATAAAAAGGTGGCCTAGAGAAGAAAAAAAACATAATGGAGTTCAAGGACGAAAAGTTGTAATGGATTACAACAATATGAGTGTGAGTGAGATTAAGATTCTTCACTTTTTTTTGTACACCGTCAGGTTGTTAGGTTTTTTTTAGAGGCACGAACTATGGATAAGAGATAAAGGTATAATTTTATTTGTTTTTTGAGAAAAGAACTTCGGTAATTGTATGGCTCGAAATCGCCACATATTTGGTAACAGAAGCGTTCTGGTCGAAAATTTTTGCTTCGAGCTTGATAAGACGCTAATAAAACGAGATAGCAGGAGGAAATTTTTCTGGAATTGAGGGAATCAGGAGAACAGTGTGGGTAGAAATAGGTATACATGTGTCTTACAGAAATCCGAATGTGATAACACCCAGGTAAAATACACACTCAAATTCGTGTACCTTCGAAACAGTAAGCTATCATCATGGTTTTAGTTATCAGTTCATTTTAAATGGGGGTAATATTGTATGAAAGTACATTTCTCCATTAGGGGGAGCTGTTGCCAAAACATTTGTTGCTTTTCAAGAGAATAAGGAGGGAGGGAGATTTGCTGTTCCAAAAAGGAAACTAATCCTATCAGAAGCTTTGGGTCATATTTATAAGAGAAATTTTTAATTTCACTTCTAGAGAAAAATTAAGAAGTCCCTAAACAAAACGTTAATTATTTTTAAATCTTATAGATTTTTTTTCAAAATTAAAAATTTTGCTTGAGATTTAATACACCTAAACAGTATATACATAAACTCCTGAAAATTCATTAACTTTTATGATGTGAATTCCATACTTAATGTTTTCTCTCTGTTCCTCATTACCCTTACAGACAGCGGAATACACAACCAATTAAACATTCTATTTCAATATATATATATATATTAAGAAACTTAATTCTCTAATTTTACATAATAATTTTGGTAATGAAGTATGTAGATTTCAATAATTTATAATAAGGCTCATGCCAACGTTATGCTATCAACACTCAAAGGTACAATTTCTTAAATAATTAAAATCCACTGTCAAGATTTTAATAATTTTAAAACCAAATAAAGATTGTGTGAAAAAAATTGTGTGTTATTGATTAAAAATGCAATATATATTTAAAACTAAGGCGCTGGCAATAATTTCAATCAAAAATGATTTTATTATCAAGTTTGAGTGAATTTTTCTTTGATGTTATTTAAATAAAAGCAAATAAATATATTTTGGAAAATTTAAATAACAAACATTGCGAAATAGAGGCGAAAAAAAATTTTTCACAAGCTTTTCGACAAAAAAATGTGAACTTGTATTTTTTGATTATGCACTTAAATGGCACTATGCTTTAATATATGTTCGTAAAGATATATATATATATATATATATACATACGCTGCAAAAATTACGCCCATAAATTACACTACTACATTGAACAAACAAAGCATTATTCCTAAGTTGAATTTAAAAACGGCAATTTAAGAGCTGATAAAGAACAAGCAAGAGATTTAAAAAAAAAATATTTAACATTATTTCAATATTCCATTCAACGAAATGGCAACCCTACACACAAATAGACATATCAACGAACCATCCTTTACCAATACCATTTCTTACATAACTAAAAAGAAGCCAACGACTCAATCATTTTTAAAATAAAAAAACAACAGACCCAAAACATTTTTATTTGTATTCGCGCTTATGACAAATTACTTATGTAAATCCGACACTCAAAAAATGACGTCTCATCGTTTTAAATGTTTTCATTTCAGTTTGTTTTAGAGTTCCGAGAACATTTCAAAGATACACACAGGAGACGGCAGGTGTGGGCAGAGTGCATGCTTCTCTAAACAATAATGTTTTTAATACATATTCATGATTCCAGGGATGCCAAATCAACTCTTCGCTTTCGGAAACGTTGACTCGAGCGTCGTTTCAAAAACAAGCTGTCGCCAGTTAGTATTTTTATCCATTAATTTCTAAAGACAGCCAGTAATGTCTTGATTAAATTGTCAGGCTCGGTAGGTTTGTCATTTATTACTTGTCATAATAATTTATTAAATAGCCAACTGTAAAATATTTGTTTTGACAATATTTGTTATATATAAGCCTGTCAAACATTTAACGACAAACATTTGACAGCTGATTAACTATTAATACTAGTTTAAAAAAATCATCCGTGATATTTCAATGATTTCAAAAAGAATATTCACTCTAATTCAAGTCATCATCCGAGGAAAATGTTTTTATTCTTGATTTATACTTCCTGTAAATGTTACTGAATTAAGTTTTAAATAGTTTTATACATTTGATTGTGTTACAGAACAGCATTTTAATGCAGTCCATAGTAACAAATATAAGCCTCAAAATAATGAGAAGCAGAACTTTTCTCCAAACGATAATTCGATCAATAGAATAGAAATTTAAAATTAAAAAAAATTATTATTTTAAGATTTATGTTTACTATGCCATTTATATCAATGTCACTAAATGATAAAAAAAAAAAGTCCATCGTTTTTCTTTTACTGATATGTCACTTAGAATAGCACAATTGCTGTTATATTTCCCGCCGTGATCTAATGCAAATTCCACACACAGGCTGTACTTCTATTCTACTCCTAAAATAATTAAGCCTAATGTTATTTATTGGATTGCAATTATTTTTTCCACAACTTATCAGTTGTAAAATAATAACTGATATTTCTTCAAGTTATCAAAAACCTTATGCATTTCAAAAATTTGAAAATTTGTGAAATGCGTTAGAAATTACTGAAAAACTTATTTTTTACAATATAACGTGGGTTTTAATAAACGACAATATTTTCTCTACAATTTATTAACCTTAAGTAGCACGCTATTTTATTAAAAATATTTTTTAAAAAAATTCTAGCATTACTAGACACAATTGAAATATTCTATGATTTTTTTACAAATCCCCCCTCCCGAAACAAATTGAAACGCAACCCCTGATGATAAAAACGTGCTAGAAGTTTTTAGGATGGGTTAAATCTTTTCATCCATAAGCACAGAAAGATCTAACTCTCTTGAAACAACTAAATTGCTCAATTCATAAATTCATTACACCTTTATAACACGGTACAACACAACAACACATCCATGTTATCAAATATCCATCCGCAGCGATTCCTACAGGATAAAGATCTCGAAGCGCATGGCCCTGAATGCCAAAAGCGCCACATTCGAATTCGTGTTTACGATAACATTCGTCCAAGTGCTCCTGCGGCATTCCTCACCTCGTGTACAGATCTTCCCCCCCCACCCTCTACACTCTTTTTGTTCAAGAAGATCCGAATTTATTTCTTTTGAAAGGATAAGCTGCCGCGTGCGCGCCGTGCCTAGGGGATTTCGGTGCAAGCAGCCCCTCCCCACTTCGGACCCTCCCTTTCCGAGACAACGGGTCAGAAAACGTTGAGAAAGTGCGCATGCTCGCGGAGTTGGACTGATGAAGAGCTACATAGGATATTTGAAATTCCTTGGACTGATGAAGAGCTACATAGGATATTTGAAATTCCTTGAATGCGCACGATTTTGACACTTTTCAATCTAAGCTGATTGCTTCCCCAATTTTATATTTGTGTCACGTTTTCACATTCCTGGTATTAAAAATGAACATTTTTTCCCTTCAATTGCTATAGAAGGGAAAAACAGTCCCGGTTTCTCCATTGGGCGCTTGGGGCGGGCGCCAAGGGGCTCGAATAAGCTGGACTTAACCAGATTTTCTGGTTATAAATTTCGATCCACCAGTGCCAAGGGGGCCTGTAGATCTTCTGCACCCAGGGCCTGAAATTAACTTAAACCGGCACTGGTGGAGAAATTACAGAGTATGTGTGGATTTGGACAGGAAAAAAAAATATTGTTTTAAACCTCAGCAAAAATTAAAATCCACGAACTTTTTTTAAACCAAGTAATATAAAAAAAAATAAATTTTTAAGCCAATTCCTACTTCGATCAACAAAGAAAATTTTTATTTTAGCTACTTTTTATTAAATAGTTACAATTAATATAAATATGTATATACATATGACAGAATCACAAAATTAAGTGGTAATTCATTTTTATTAATTATCATTATAGTACCGTACAGTAGCGCACACAGGAATTTTTCAAGGGGGGTCCGGGGTCGAAAGTTCACCATTCTTGTATCATGCTCCTTTTGATTTTTTCGATTTTCAGAAACAAAACACAGTAAAAAATCAATAATTAGCATTAATTAATAAAATTAATCATTAATAACAAATACATAATTAAATTTTACGTACCATATACTTAAAATTATAATCAATCGGGAAAAAAATCAAGGGGCTTTGGGGTGTCCAGACACCCAGACCCCCTTGTGTGCGCCACTGGTACCGTATTGTCATCCAAAAAAAAAAATCGTGTACATAAAATTTCAGTTCAACCGAAGGCTTTAATACGTGAGAAAAAAAACCTTTTTCAAATTTTGACTCAAGTCGCCAACGTGACTGTATTTGTAATTCTTTAAACAATTAGTTTTAATCAATTAATTTTTATTAATTTTAAATAACTATTGTATTGTTATGCAAAATAATCATGTATATTAAATTTCAGCTCAATTGAGCGCCTTATAATGTATTTTATTAACGATTGAAAATTCCGCCAAGATAAATAAATATATAGATAGATAGTAGAAGGAATAGAAAATCTGATAGTAGGAATTGAAAAATCTGCAATAAATTACATTAGTATTTGTGAGAAAAATATGTATGAAAACTACAGAGTACATTTTTTTTTCTTCAAACTATATAGAAAAACAATTTTGACATGTATTCCAAAACAAATAAAATTCCATTGAAATTTTTCCTTGCATTAAAATCATTTATCTGTTGTTACGATATCGTCATATTTGTTTTTTTATCGATGTATGTATGATAGACATGTTGCGTTTACACAAAAAACTACGATCTATTCATGCAGGAATAGCAATCGTATATTGAAACATAAAAAACGTGTATGATTATTATAACGGATTTAACATATTTAAAATCCAAAAGTGATGATAACTTCTTCGAGCGTATTTACCGTAAGTTTAAATTCCTCTGGTTAAATTAAATACAATTAAAGTCAGAGAAATAAACGTCTCTTATAAGTAGGATGGCGTCTATCATCACCGCCGGTCCTCATAGAACACACAGAAACACCTAAGAAATTATAATTTCTAAGCATCTGTCATTAGTGACCAAGAAGGAAAGTAGACCGCCCGAGTAGCATCGGGAAAAAAACACTACATGTGCGGTGTTGAGAAAAAAGGATGTTCCCACCCATGAATGAAACGAGGGGAGCTAATGTATCTTTTCAGCCACACACAAAGTGATTTGAAAAGAGAAAGTACAACGCCCGGCTTTGGTGACTTATATGAGAATACAGAAAAATTACTTTAATTTGAATCATTTCGTTAAAAAAATCATTAAAAAATGTTTAGAACATCCTTTAGACAATTTTTAAAAGAAAGTATCTCAATACTAATAGGTGAATTAACAGACATATAACAATTTACTATGGATGTCTTAATGGAATACGAAAATGGGTGAAATTGAATTTAATCAAAAGAAAAACAAAGGTTCTATAGTATAAAAGTATTTTAAGATCAGAATTAACTTATGCATCTGAAACTTGGACCACGTCTCGAACAGATGAGAACATAACTATCTACGAAAGGAAGATTTTAAGATTTATTTTGTGGGGAATTCAGGAAAATGGAAGGTGGCGAAGAATATCAAATTTCGAGCTCTATCAATCATATAAAGAGTCTGGCATTGTAAACTACATCAAAATACAACGAATTAAATGGACAGATCACGTTGTCAGAATAAACGAAGACCGCACCACTAAAAAACAAGTCTTCAATGACCAATCTATTGGCATACGAAGAAAGGGCAGGCCAAATATTAGATGGATTGATGACCTAATAAGATATCATAATTCTGAGAACTAAGAATTGAACAACACTAGCAGGAAGAAGGCTGGCCTGGAAAATGCTTCTTGAGAAGGCCAAGGCCCACCCTGGGCTGTCTTGTCACTGAGGAAGGAAGGATATTACAAAAATCGTTTAACTTCCTCGCCTCAATTAAGGACCGCTACTCGTAAAGATTAATTGTAATTTACATCGTACTCTGAAGCAGTACGAGGGATATTGGCGATGCACCAAGTTATATCGAACCACGCTAAGTGACGAAGCCACACGAGCTGTCACCCCTTCTCTAAACTTCAAAAATACCAATGGGAGGACGATCAGCCTATCTAACACGGGGGATTTTCATAGGCTCTAGGGCTCTAACGACTCGACAACGCTGGCAAAGAGACCGCGAACATTGCCACTTAGTACTCGCAAAGATAATTGAATTAATAATATCGCAAAGTAAAATTGCAGAAATCTTCTTTATTTTACAATATAGAAATGGTCAGTTGCATATTTAATGCGCAAATAGATGTTGTAAATTTAATTTCATGAAAATTATTCAAATTATTGTACGTTAATCCGGATCGTTTATTATAAGGGAATCAATTTCACCTTACCACGGTCTTTAGGAATTGATTATCTAAAGTAAACTAAATGCGGGGAAGGAATGAGGAATATAAACATTTTTATAAATATATGCATGCTTATTGTTAGTTACCTGGAGAAAGAATTATTAAAACAATCGATTGCTTTTAGAATTTTGAAATTAAAAAGCCTCATTAAGTGATGAGTTATGCAATAATGGGCATACCATCTATTTTCTTTGTTTTAATTGTTAATTTTTCTATTTAATTTTAATTTTAATCAACATTTTTAAAAATTTTAAAAATTATTAAAAAAGAAAACTAAAAAGATGTGGTTAACTCAAAATCTTTATTTTAAAAATATTTATTTTTCCACAAAATTTTAAAGAAATAATCATCAATTAACTTTTGACTATTAAATTCTGTTTTCCAAGATATAAATATTTAAATAAAGATCTGTTATACTGATTAATATTATATTATGGCTCCATATAATTTGATTTTGTACAAACCTTAGATAAAAGCTTATTTTACGACTTATTTTCTTAATACATCATTATACATATGTTACCGGTTACTTTTTTTTTGTCCCCAAATGCAAGTAATACCTAAACAAAAAAAAAAATTTTTTAATTTACTTATATTAAGATTTTATTTTAAAAATATAATACAATTAGCATTTATAACCACTTCCTAAGACAGAAATATTTCATTTTTAGAACACGCTATCTCTCTCTCTTTAATTTCATCTGCATGTGAAAAAAGTTCATCGAATTTCCTTATCAAGAGAAAACAAACGCATTCAAAGCAAACTTTTACGCATGCGCAATCCTCCAACCATTCCTGTCCAAAACTCAAACGACCACAACCACCACTGCCCGGAATCCTTCACGAAGTAAGGGGGATAGAATTTAACTCTCCCCCTCCCATCCCACAGGTATCAGTCACGTTCACTCCACCTTACTTGCACGGGGGGGAGGGGCGGAGATTAAAAAAAATCAAGCCACTAATCTATTATTAGTTATGTAGCGAGGCAAGCAGGGAGCTCTATCTGGGGGAGAAATTCTTCACAGAAAACGCGAGAAGCCAGCGCAAGAAGATCCGGAATGGATGGGGAGGGAGAGAAGACTACTTCCCCCCCTCCCCATCGGCCTACCTGACGCCTGCGATGTCGATGATTTGCCACCTTTGGAAGATTTATGGACCCCGGAGAGCGAACCGCACGAGGTACGCGGACGACCCTTGGTGGCAATTTTCACTGAATTGATGTCGACTAGAATGGGAAGAAATGTAATACCGGGGATTCAATCGCTTAAAGACTATTGGACATGATTGTGGAGAAGTGCTTTTCGACTTGAGCGTCATGAAATGGTAAAATGACGCGCTTCATCACTTTTGTAAATTGTTTTCGTACACGTATTTTAATTCAGTGTATATGGAAATCCGATTTGAAATAAATGACACATGATATTAGAAAGGAATTATTTCCATCCAATGTTCGAAAATATGACTCGACCCCGAGCGCAACACGAGCAAGAAAATGAAAATTCCATGATATTAAGGTAAGTAAAGTAAGTTAGCTCATTAATTCAATAATTAATGAACTAACAATTTTGCAACTGAACCATCGTTTTTAAAATGAACAATTTCAACTAATGGGCAATTAAAAATTTAACTGAGCAATTCGAATAAAGAGAAAAATATTTAAAGCTAAGGTTAATTTCTTTCATGATTTATAATAGTTTCAGCGAAACATTTATGGCTTTCTACAAACTGTTACTTGTTGATGCGTTTATTAGAAAATAATTCGAATTCGGATGGGGGGGGAGTAATTTTTAGTGCAGTCTATGAAAGTGTTTTTATTTAAACAAACAGAACTCAGTCTTCTGAATAAACAATAATTAATTCGAGAAACAAGTTCCGTTAAAAAGAAATAATCATCTGCCATAAAAAAGAAATTTAATCAAAATGTCCGTCATCAAAAGTCAATTTTTATTAAAAGAAAAAAATTATATCTGTTAAGGATATGAAGATGAAAACGAAATAAAAACTTATAAGTTATTTAATTTCAATTAACATAAATATGTACTACAAAATATTCTAATTCTATCAAACATACGTACGCACCGTATCATAAGAAAATTTTGCTTTAATGAAAGAAAAATCAAAAACGAGATATTTTTCCCCTACATAAATCTTTAAAAATGGTCCTTTTCTTAAAACACACTTCCGAAATGTTCAATATTCTTCGTGAATTTGAGAAGCATGGAACAATTTTCCTGTTGTTGTTTCTTATCCCAGGAAAATCTCCCAAGAAATCCAGAAATAAAATAGGATTTCTTAAAACGTTGACAAAAGTAAAACTCAAATAATTAAGAATATGACTCTGAGACGCCTGATCAGCCTCGAATCTGACACTCTGGAAAGACTTTCCGGCCCTGTTCAAAAGTAAGACTTGATGTGGCCACTAAAAAAGCGCGATAGAGCCGTCTGCCGATCCCTAGGAATATTAAGTTGGCGACACCAACGAGGGTTTTTTCCGGGACAGGCACTCCGTAAATTACATGCCACTTGCTCATTTCGGGCCCTGGCCACAGAAGATCTACGGTTCCCCCTCGCATTGGCGGGTCGAAATTTATTACCAGAAAATCTGGTTTAAGTCTAGCTTATAAGGCCCTTTCGCGCCTTCCCGGGCCTCTGGGCACCGGCCCCAAGCGCCCAATGGATAAACCGACACTGGTCAACCCGCAAGGCGTCAGCAGTGGCAGACTTGGTCAAACTATCGGCTATCTCGTTACCATTCAATCCAATATGGGAGGGGACCCATTGAAAGTATATAGAGTATCTAGAAGAAAATCGAACCACAACATCCAGAATATTCAGACTTGTGATATCCCCAACAGTTGTCCAACAAGAAAAGTGCTGTATAGAAGCACAGCTGTCAGTTAAAATCCAAATGTCCCCGAAGACAATGTGAGAAGCAGTGCCAATAAATTGCAGTCCCTTATAAATTGCAATACGTTCAGACCTAAAAACTGAACAGCAGTTAATATTTGTAATCTTGATATAAAACGTACCATCAAGTGTCTTAACGCGCATGCCGATTCCAAAAATACCACCGTCACCCATGCTGCCATCAGTATATATTTTCAATAACGAATGAGAGATGCAATGTTAACTATGGAACAATTTTCCTGACAAAGAATGATAAAAAGGTAAAATTCGGCGTTTCAACCACTAACTGGAGATAGTCGAAAAGAGCTGAAATGTATTGTGTTCCTGTGATTATATTTACAGCAAAACTCTCACGTTTGATTTGTTTGAACCTAAGTTCGAACATCAACAACCTAACCGCATAATCTTACCGGATATAACCTTAACATTTACAGATGGGAAGTTTTTTTTTGTAAGGTAACATAATTATTCATTCGTTCCAGAAATTCATACGAAAAACCGTCAACACGAAAACCAATCCCAATAATAGTTTAAAACGCATAAAACTTTTATACCATGTGGTTACCTAGGAAATATATATCGTTAAATGGTTTTATTTAACTATTTATACTTTTTAATGGTAATTATATCAATTGAAAATGGTTGACTGATACTGTTATTGACGTTACTTTTCAAAGCAACACGAGGAAGCGCATCGGACAAAGTAAAGAGAAAGACAACCGAGCTGGTATCACACTCAGGAGATTTCCACATCAAAGCGAAGAGCTCGGGCAGATTAAATATGTATCAACTCCAATACACGGCGGGTTTTGAGCAACACCAAACCCCGAGCCCATGCCTCGACGGAAACAACGTTGGGCACTCGAGATCATGATCACTAAGAAACCCTCCCGGCCATTATACCTATTTATAATTTCCGTAATTAATGGAAAATTATATGCAGCAAAAATTACGCAGTTATTTATTTATCAAATAAACCTTCCTGTTCGAGAACATACGAGTAATAACGACCATCAAGTCGTTTGAATCCTTCAAAATAACTTAATTACACACAAAATTATTTCTATGATCTGTGAAACACAGATTAGGTTATTTAAATTATCCGACAATTTAAAATAAGTCAGTTTAATTTCTGAAATAAATTCGGCAAATTAAATACATCGATTTGTCGATTTTCGTGTTATGCTGAGTTGATAAGCTCTTTCTATATAGACAAGAAATACAAATCGTTTAAAACGAATTTGGATTATTTAATATTGTTGTTCTGTTCAACTCTTTCAATGGCGTACACAAACTCCTTTTGTAGCCGGAAAAGGTGCATATAAAAAAGTAACAAATTGGCAAAGGCACCAACATCTTTTCAGAATTGTGGAAAGTAACATTTACGAAATTACGAAAAAACTGTGTGAAAGGTAATTAACGGTAAATCAACAGCTAGTTTAAATTATTTGATGTCAATGATGGAGAAATTTGATTGCCTGAAGAAAATTGCATGCACTTTGCTTTCCACTTTTGGTTCAACATATCTCTATGTAAACAAATCTCTTCTCGCATGAAAAATATGTTGAATCCGCAAAGAAGTGCTCTAAGGCTGTCTTCGGTTAATGTTAAAGAATAGGACTCGAATTCGGAACATTTTTTCAGATATAAAAGAAATGAAACATTAATATGATATTATAGCTTCACTATCCTTTAGAGAGCAGCATTATTTATCATATATCCAATTTATAACCAAGTTGATTCATTTTTTTCTGGTATAAACTGTGTTTCGCGATTTTTCTCCTATATCTTAATGTTAAATGGGCTGTGTCTTTGCGTATTAAAACGAAAAAGAAAGTATTCATGAAATACTTTGAAATTTTTAAAAACACTATATTGTTAACAGAGGTATGGGTTATAATGTAGCTAATTTCCATGAAAATTGAGGAATTTTTCTGTCTGAAAATGTGTTTCCTGTTGAGTTCAAGTTCTCGTACTTTTACCGAAGACAGCCTTAATCAATTGAAAATCCAGAATCGCGTCAAATTTAAAATCAGAAATTAGATCCCTCCCTTACGATATGAAGTACAGCGGTGCAGAGAAATATTAAAATATTTTTTTATTTATCTGTATTGAAGGAAAATACTTATATTTTTATGTAGTTTATCTTATACTTTAATTAATACATTTAAAAGATACATAATATGTGTACACAATTTTTATTTACATTGAAGGAATAGTTAGTTCAATTTTAAGTGGTTTATTTTTTATGATAATAAATATCTTTTAAATGATTCAAAATTAGAATCTAATAAAATTCTAAATCTATATATATATATTCTTGACTTTTATATTCCCTAACTCTGCATGCATCATCGAGGGAATCAAATTGTTTCAATATTTCCTATAGTGTGGCATCCTGAATCACATCGGTAGATTAGTTCGGCACGCTACAACTACAAGGTTGCCGACCCCTGGTCAACATTGTTGTTTGAGATATTATTGAAAGCTTTTTCTAAGAAGTTACTACGCGTGCAATGTACAAACTTTTCGAAAAACCATCTTCCAAGATAGAATTACGCACTTTACGCAATCAATATACTTTCTGGTTAAACAAAACCAACTGAACATATAAATATAATATTCTTTCTTTATTGAAACAAAATGGGTTCAAAGACAGAATATTGATGAAAACGTCGTAAAAATAGCTTTTATGCAACTTGTTCATAATAAACATACAAAAAGAAGTTGTTCCAGATGAATATCAGTCAGAACCATAACACATAATCATCTATATAATGCCACCAAACACGCAATAACATAAAAAAATAGAATACATTTTATTTAAAAAAACATAACAGCGTATGTTTCATTATTCGGTTAAATTAACAGATATAACAGAAAAATAATCCGTTTCTAAAATGGTTTGGATCCTGAAATACGTGGCAACAGTATTAATATTCAAAAGTATACAAAAAACTTTCTCTCGAAAGCAAATATAATATACAGTCGAATCTATATAACGAAGTCGCTAAATCCTGGAAAAAAAGTTCGTTATATGAAAAATTCGTTATATAGAGATTAATCTTTTAATGTACTTTATAAACTACAAAAAACAAATTTTAAATTCATAAACACTATGTTTTGAAAAAAGTAATTATTCATACTTATTTTTAAATTAATAAATGTTTATTTTATATATCTTATACCCATAAAAAACATTTTCTGGTTTAAAGCAAACAAGGAAAAAACACACATTTTTTATAGCTAGGACATGGGGACAAGGGACAACTCTACTGAGAGTGAAAGGGGATATCGAAGTTGTTTCTAGTGAACTGGACAATGTAGGTTAAAGTTGCACTTAGATGAAACGGTGAGTTAGGATCTAATAAAAGCAGTTCCAAGATTTATAACCACCATAAAATGTGTTAAAGAGAGAATAACTTGAAATGTCTAGAAATACTTTAAAAATAAGGAGGAAAAAAATTGAACCACAAAAGAAAAACTTCGTTATATAGAAAATGCACTTCGCTATAGATAGTTTATTTTACGAAGAAAATCATGAAATGTTCAAGGTTCCAGGAAAAAGTTCGCTATGTAGAAAAATTCGCAATATAGAGGTTCGACTGTATATATATTGTTTACATCAAATACTACTTTGAGAATAAATACAATAATTAAAAATAGATTGTGCAAACATTATGCATAAAAGAAATCCCTCCAAAAAATGAAAGGTAGATAAATAAGGAACCCATAGAAGGATATTAGGTAGGATCCAATGACCTCAGACCCTTAGGTTTTTAGGTGCCTCAAAATGATAACAAATTATATCATTACACAACTACCCTGAATGGGGAAAACTATATAGCGAAAAAGGTACAAAACATAAAAAAATCTATCCGTGATCCCGAGTGTAAATGAGGTGGGCTAACAGATAAGATTAGGTGAAAATGTTCGGTGTAAGACCAAAGTGTTTCCTATCTTAATGTTGTGTCTCCGTTTATTAAAAGGAATTGTTTATTATCGCATACTTCCAAAAAATGAGATTTTTAAAAAAATTTGCTTAGTGTTTAAATATTTTTTTAATACGTAGATATGAAAAAATTTATAAATTGAGGAGGACGAGTATTTTAAAAAGATTTTGCGAATCTGTTATCGTACCTTTTGGACAAATTCTTTAGAAATGTTATATTTCACATCCACTATTCATTTTTCAGAGACCGTGGGCCTCTTAATGCTATTAAATTTTGCAGATTTTTTTTTTCGTTTATTCATTTTACTGCTATTTGATTCAATGAACGGTATTTGACTGTCTTTTAAAACTAAGAAATCATATTCAAAGACTGCGTAAATAAGGACGGCTTGCCTAAAAAAACGCTTTTATTATAATTAAACCTATCTCATGAAACTAGAATGATAGGCTACTCTAAATGGCTTGTTTTTGACGTCTAATGCTCTATTGGTTTTTTTTCCATTGAAATTTATATGCATTTTATATTAAAGAGTATATATTTTCTTATTTCTTTATTACTTCAACATCTAGTTACAGTTCTTTAATGCTGTATAATTGCATTATAAATAAAATAATACGATTTTATTAGGTTACAAATGTCCCTTTTGACATTGCCTACTTGTGTTATTTATATCAATATATATAATTTTCTACATCTTTTAACAGGACCGTAGAAAATGGGGAAAGAAATCAATAAAACACAAATAATCTCGGATTTGTTATCTTTAAAGGTTATTCTTTTTTCTCTGGTTTCTGTTGCATTCTCCTCCTTCCCACCTCCCTTATATGTCCTCTTTCGTTTTTCTTAATAAAATAACTACTCAATATAAGTTGCTTTTATTAATTTCTTAAGTATACATTGAACAGTCCAAAATTTCTTTCATCAGCTCTGCTATTAACATTATTAAAGCTCTTTAGATTAACATCTTTTGCAGTATACAACGAATTTTATGAAACTTATACTTCGGAATTAGCACAGACCGAAGCTAAACTCAGAAAATTACATACTTCTACAAGTTTGGAAAGAAATGACAAAAAAATTAATAATTATCCTCCTTCAACGGTGTGGGATGACCGAGATTAGTTTGTTGATTGCTAATTAACATGGCTCTTTGAAACACGAGAGGTATTGACGATAAACCTCGTAATTTTGAACACGGGCCACCTGAGCAGCCACTACACTCTCCAGTGAGTGACGGTATGTTTATTAACACCGAACTTTGGGGGGCTAACAGAGCTAACTTCGGCCATTACCAGTTTCCAAACTTCCACATCACAGCAACGAGAGGATTCTGAGTCTCGACGTGCATTAGCCCCTTTTCACGGTTGATGATCGGGAACCGACATATACTAGACCAGGTGTGGGCAACTGGCGGCCCCGCTAAGACGGTCACGGAACCTAACAGATGTTCAAAATATTTGGTCCAACATATATTTCCAAGCAAGTTTTTCTTGCATATAGGCCAACAATATTAAATATACGTGAGAATTATAGTACATTAATTTGCAGACTGTGATGAGAATTTAAATAAGCAATCTCACTCTTGATTGAAAAAAAATGTAGAAAAGTGTTTTAGGGTACAATTGTCTCATTAAACTAATTCTAAAAATAAATATGCCTGCAGCTATTAATGATATGAAAAATTAGCACAATAAATAAATTAAATCAAACTGCCACTATTTTATTTAACTCACACATTTATTAATTTTTTTTAGAATGGTACTATTTATATCTTTTCTGAGACGCACCGTAAAAATCCAGCGTATAACGCGCACTTTGAACACAAAAAATAAGATCGAAATTTAAGGGGGCGCGTTAAACGCCGGGTATAAAAATGACAGCTTTAAAAATAATAAAAGAGGTAAATAAAAGAAAAATTAGACTTTCACACAGATCGAACTACTGTTTATTTAAAAGAAATGACACACCTTGTGAATTTAAAATGCCGTTAGTTCTAGAATTATACTATATATTCAAAAACCTCGGATAATACCTCGAATAACTGTCTTCATAACGTAACAGTGTTAAAAATGTATATTTCAGTTTTTCGTAAAAAAAAGAGTGCACACGTTATACGGCGAATACACCAAATTTTTTTATAATGCAGCTTGAAAGTACAGGTGCGCGTTGTACGCCGGATTTTACGGTAATCATTTTCAAAAAGGCGTGGCCGCCCAGTATACTCCGTCTGCACAATATGGTCCTCGATCCAAAAGAGTTGCCCTAGCATTATATTGCCAAAAGGCTGAAACCACAACCATGCAAAGTAAGAGTGAAAAAACTTGCTTCAATAAACAATATTTTTTCCCAGTTAATGCACAATCCACGTTTCTAAATCAAAAGAAAAATAGTGCAATGTCATCGAAATTAACTCTACATTCTAGAGTGCAGGTTAACTAAGTTCTACAATTGATACCTTCTGCATAAAGCGAGAGAAAAGAAAGCTGGAGATCCCGAGCTCAGGTGAGCGCGCATTAGTATGCGAAAAAGAAAATGGCGAGAATGACTGGATATTTAAAATTCAAATGCAACCTTTCAACGGCTTTACGACACATTTATTCAGCAAATATACAAGCACGTCATATCAGCCCAAGTGCTCACGAAGTTTGATAACCGAGCTGTGTTTGTCTAGGGCTCTGCATATCCAATACAAGCTGAAGGCCCACCTCACTCGATAAAAACACGACACAAATTGCGATTACTTGCAGCTATTCAGAAAAGGCGAGGAAAACATATCTGAAGTACCTACCTAGTAACGATAAAAGGGATGGCAGATAAAAACCCTTAGCTAATGCGAAACTTAGTTCTGTCTTAATTTTCACATAAGAAAATAGTAGAATGTCTCAAAACGATTCTTAACATATTAAAGGTACAGAGACGAGAAATGAAAAAGGTAACCAAATTCGCAAAACAACTAAGTCGCAATACAATTTGAAAAATCTAATATACACACCCATTTTTATTTCACTGGATTCAAAGACCCCGTTAGGTCCGGGGTGGCGAACTTTTATGGATCAACGTGCCATTTTTTTCTAAAGTTGTTTAATGAGGTACAGATGTGCCGTCAAATAATTTTGACCTGAGATTATTGGGAAAACAATAACTAAACACTAACACAAAATTCTTAAATTACTACGAAAAAAATACCTTTCGCACTGTATAGTTGTAAATATTTTAGTTATACGTGTAATTCATTAAAGTAACAGTGCGAGTTCTGTTGTTGCAGATTGTGTGCGGATTTCTAATACCTTACATTAGGATTAAAAGATATTACCGTAAAATCCGGCGTATAACGCGCACTCTGAACACCAAAAATAAGATCGAAATGTAAGGGGGCGCGTTATACACCGGATATAAAAATGAGAGTTTAAAAATAAAAATAAAAAGAGATGTGCATAAAAAAATTAAGACTTCTATATATTTCGAAATACAGTTTATTTAAAGAAATGACATTCTTAATGAATTTTTAAAAGGGTTTTTTCTAAAAGTATACTCTATTTTTGCAAAAGTTTAGAAAAATACCTCGAATAAATCGCTTCAAAACATAACAGCATTGCACACGCATATGCCAGGTTTCTTCGTAAAAGAGGAGGTGCGCGTTATTCGGCGAATATACCTCAAAATTAAAAATTGCAGCTTTAAAGTATGGGTGCGCATTGTACGCCGGATTTTACGGTGCTTTTAGTAGAATGCACGCTCAATTGGAGTCATCTGCCAATCGGTTTTTAAGCAAGTAATTATTTTTGCTGTGGTTCACTTTTTTGACTGGAGGATTTGCGATTTGTTTCACAATGCCGTTTTACAGACTACCACTATTCCAGAACATAAAACATATACTACTTTTTGTCGCCTTTACTAATAATGCCATATTTCTAGATTCACCAAATTTAAAATTCTCTCTGTTACACTTACTATCTTTCCCATTTTATTCTTTTGCTGAACTAGCCATAATAAATAACACTCAAAAATCGTAAATATAGCAAAAATAGACTTTAAAATTGAGTAGTGTCAATGAAATATAGACTATGCTATGCTTAGACAAACTTTGCATCATAACGAATTGCAGTCCACGAAATTATCTAGTCCACGAAATTATCTAAGACAAGACAATAACAAACTAGTGTGCACCCGCCGCACCGCGACCGATCACTCGCGTTTATTCGTAAAACTTTATAGTAAACTTTGTTATTTTTGAAATAAAATGCAAACTATTTTAATCGCGGGCGTGCCCAAAATATTGTGTCGCGTGCCAATGGTTCACCATCCCTGCCTTAGGTATTCCACAGAAAAATTTCTATGAGCATCAAAGTTCGGATGAAAAAAGTGCAACTCATCATGGTTATTTTTTAAATGACATTAAGTGAAACTGTCTTTTCTTATAGAGAATTTATGAAATAAATCAGTGGGTGTTAATTACTGCAGTGTCATCAGAAATAACACGACGCCACACGCGGTTTGACGTTTTGTCAAACTTTTCCGAACTTCCAACTGACATTTTTTAATCGATGAAAATTTATGAAAGGAAAGCGTCAGTATATTACGAATAATTATTTTTTAACGAGGTAAGAGATATTTTCCACGACATATTATTTATTGATTTTTATTTCAAAATATTTACTTATGAATTTGAGTATGGCATTTTGAAAGAGGGTCCATAGAAAAGAGAAAGTTCTTCAAATAAATAAGGTTAAGAACCTCAGTTTAATTATAATTTTTAGTAAAAAATAATTTTTCCCCTTCTTTATCTGGAGGAATTTAAGAGTTAACGAGGCCGACAATGCACTATTTTTAGTGTTTAGGTGGTTCCGTTTCGCCGCATTATTTTCTAAAAAGCATTATTTTATAAAAATCATGACTATCACGAACATTAAAGAATAGTTCTTCAAATCAAGTGCACTGAATTGACGCACATTTTATTAGCAACATTTACTTTTTTTAAAAGCTGCCACGATCCCCACCCGTATGGGGCTTTTGGAATTTTGTGTATACATCTCTGGTTATAATATATGAATATAATAAAATATAAAAATTCTTCAAAAAGAGCAAATATTTTCGAAGCAAAATTATTATTCTAATGCACAATTTTGAAAATAATCATTCTGTTGCATAACTTTTAGGGCATATATAACTTATCCAATCAGAAATTTCAAACAGGCAGTTAATGGGTTAATACCCGTTGGTATCCTCTCCTCCTCCTACGTTTATTTTCGCCTCAAAACGGGATATCTACTAATTTTTATATACTAGTATGTGCTAAGGAAACGCATATGTCATAAGTTATTCTTCATCAATGAAAAGAGCAGAAACGAAAACGTGACAATAAGTTGATTGTATATACATATTCCCAAAGAATAAATTTGATTAAACTTATAATGGTGTTAAAGTCAAATCTAATTGAAATTGTAGTCAGCAAGATTCCTTAAAATTTACTTGGGTTCTAAGTAAGAAAATTAGCGGATGAAATTCGGACCGACCTGCATGCATGGAAGCAGTGGCGTAACGGCGAAAATTTGGACCCCCTGTTAAGTCAGGTTTTGGGCCCCCAAGTTGGATTTTACCAAGGGTAGGTACTTGACGGCACCCCAGAAACCTAGCTTTGAGCACCCTAGAAACCTGCCCCCGTAATGCGGGGGTGCACGTTACGCCATTGCATGGGAGACATAATGCGCATGCCCGTTTTTTAAATTTGTTGTGGTGGAATCTATTGCACAAGGGACATTTTGGATTGGCTTGGGGGGGAGAACACATTACACGCAACATACAACCACAATCACGTTTCTTTTACCAATTAGAACATTTTATACTTCTTTCAGACCAATCTATCGGTGGTGTGTGTAAAGCGGACGTGGTCAGAACGGACACTCAGAAACTCATCGTGGTTAGAGCGGACACATTTTTTCCCCATTTTAGAACAAATAAAGGATGCAGATAAATAAGTACAAAACACAAATATAATTTGAAACAGTATTTTAAGTGGTAGATCTCTTACATGTAAGATAACGTTTTTCTTTTCTTTTTTGTTTGTTTGTTATTGCACTTGATTATCAAATAACAAGGATAAGTACATTTTTGCCAATCAAATTTAATTATTCCTATTAAATTGTTAAGATATTGACAGTGCGAATGCATTTTAAATAAGGCGAAATGCAATAAAAATAAAAACTTTCAGAGAAATATTTAAAAACTAATAGTAAGTAACAGTTATAATGAAGGGTCGAGACTGCACAATAGATGACATGAGACTGATTCGAGAAGCAACACAATAGGTGCAAGTATGTTCGTTCTGCCCACCCAGCTTCCCTCACGTGTCCGCAGTAGCCATGTCCGCCTGACCACGTCTACTCTGGCCACGTAACCAAACTTATCAAAATGGAAGGCCACAAAAATTTTTTATCAAAAATATTTATGTCATCGTTTTAAACTGTTGGAGAGCTAATTATTTAGATTCCACTAATAAACTCGCACAGCTTAACTTCATTTTAATTCAGATGTCTGAGAAAATATTACAGTAAATTGTTGAAACATTTTATTATTCTCAATGCCTATTTAAATTTTTTGAAGCGCTTGATTCGAGTAAACTATCATCTGTGCAAAATAATATGCATAGATGTACGAAACCACACACACAAGCTTGGTAAATAACATTGAGAACTTATATTAAGTTGACAATCCAATAACAAACTTTGTACATCAATAGTAATATCCAGCAAGAAATCCAGCCAATCCAAAAACGGATCTGGCAACACATTTGCAAGTAACAATTATTCTCTATTTAAATTAAAACACGAGGGAAAGTCAGACCCAAATACGGTTGTAATCCTATTTTGTTACGTAATATCTTTAAAACAACTGTCGACACAGATTAGGAATCTCAATAATCTAACCACTTTTAGTTGTCATTTAACAGTAATGCATGAAGGATAAATATAGCTCAGTAAGATATAATATATCAAGTAGGTTGAATTACCATTTCCTTTAGATGAAGTTAATATTTTTTCAATTATTCGAACAAATTCATATTTTAGAAAGAACAAATACTAAAGAGAAATAACGTCTTCCTTAAGAAGCAAAAAACATTTTTTTCAAGTTACAAATATTTCTATATTAGTTACACATACAGTGAAAAATGTCACAATCATTCCGACTTTTTTTTTCTTTTTTGAGAAAAGAAATTAACAAATCAAATAAGTGCATAAACTAAATAAATTTCAATATTAAAAATTCTCCAGCATATTAATTTTTTTTTATAAAACCGAAAAAAAAAACGCTCATAAATTTCTTAATTCTGTATAACATTGTTTTTTGATATAATCAACATTGTTTTTTGATATAATCTTTAACAGAATTCTAATTCGAAAGCCACAAATACCTGAAGAGGGGGGAAACCGCAACAGAAAGAACTAAATATTTCAATATTTAACTTCGCTTCAAAACTTAAAAAGATAAAAGAATCAAACCGAATCAATCCATCGTAAATTTTATCCAGTTCGATGTAATAATTCGCACGCGTTAATGCATCTACAATTTGATTCAGTATACGTGTTATCACACAGAATAACATAACAAGAAATCTAATAAGAAGCTGTGGTTGTGTAGCACTCAATCAGATCTTTGAGGCAAGACTATTTTCGCAAATGATCGAATGTAGATATTTCGCTCAGCTTATACTTTCCTTGTATTTTAAAAAAAAAACATGGAATAACCGCAATAGACTAATGGAATTCTAATTACTAATATAGCCCGAAAGTCATTAGACAACACTTTCATACCTCAAGTTGAACTGGATATCAATTGTTGTTTATTATTAATCAGATTGTTTTTGTTTGAAAATTATACATTTGTCAGCCATTGTTTATGTTTGAAAATTATACATTTGTCAGCCATTGTTTATGTTTGAAAATTATACATTTGTCAGCCATACTTACACGATTTTCAGGAACATAATTTAATTATTAGTGTCAAAAATCACCATGCCACTTTACAACAAATCATCTATTTAAGGATTCCTTTCATTTCAAACCTTTCGAAATGAGAGGGAAAAAAAGATTTTAATGTTTGTCGATTTTTTTCGAATAGAAAGATACGAAACCAAGAGTTTAAATACAGAATATGTAAAAATTACATTTATTCCATTCTTGTGTTGCAAAAAACGTAAAAGAATACTACCTAAAAACCTGGCCTTTTGGTACTTAACAATAATCCTCCCCCCCATAGATTTTAATAAAAAGAAACCACAATTTCTAATAAATTTAGTTATTTAACTTAGTTATTACCCTTCCAAAAAAAGCTACTGCATTTTATTGTTAACAAATATTTGCTGATTTTTTACAGTTCACAATGGTTAATCTCAGATTGCAAAAACTTTTCTGCTGAAATTTTTCAAGGTTATTTACATTTCCAGACAAAACCCAACTATTTCGATTTTAACTCCTTTTTATTCCTTTCTTTAAAAAAAATTCGATCGAAATTATTCTTATGATTCCAACAAAAATATAATTTTATCGCCTCATTAATAATTCCATGAAACTGCGGAACAAAAATGATACACAATATCGCTAGACAAAACTAACACATAACTGTATATTACTCCGAAAACACAAAACATTTCACGGGCAAAATATGTTTTGGCGAAACTCTAGTATAATGGCTGGTTCCTGGAAAAATCAAGAAACCCATCTCGTTTGGCGCCTAAGTAGCTTGAAAAGAGAGGCTCTTAAGGGGGTGTCTGGTATTGCATAGGTATTTATTCCAATCGCTTGAGACTACAACAGAAAGGAGGTGTTTATACAAAGTAGTTTAAGTTCCCAACCTTTTTTGAACTGGCGCTTCCTTTTCTAGTGAATATTTCGTTACCACCCCCTCCCACTCTAGAGAAATAAGAGAGTACATAATACAAGGCGAAAACAAGAATTAAATTTAAAAAAACAGTCTATTTCTAATAGAATGTATTTTTTTTTTGAGTTTTTTCTAAAGCCCCCATTTCTTTTTTTCTTTTTTTTACTCGCGAACCTGAAATAGCTATTACCACAAGTATGTTTAAATGTGTAATATTACACATTTTAGTCGTTAATAGGATGATTGCTAGAATTGAAACGCTACCGAATTTCTTCTTTACTTAAAAGAGAGGAATAAAAGTTTGTTGATTCGAAGTAATTCATAATAAACAATTGCTTTCAAAATAAATAAATTGAAAGTTTCATCCTTTAAGGAATCCCACGTTAATTCTTGGTTAACATATTTAATTATATCTCTTGATAATATACGTAATAAAATACAGTGGACGAAGCATTTTTCATACTGCTTACAGGCAAAGACAACACGTACCACTACAGAAATTAAAATTTACTATATCATTCAATTTAATGTAGGTCTGAATGTACTGTTATCTTTAAGTTTTTCATCCACTTCACGAACTACCGAAATATGTTAATTTTTTGTACATGTGATAGAAATGATTTAAATACATACAATCAACGTAAGGGAACCAGTATTAAAGCTTACTTTTGCTAGTACATAATCAGCGTATTTTTTTAATCTTTTTTAGACTATATTAGCCCAAGCCCCTCCGTGCCATCTCAACGCCCCTTAATTTTCTCTGGGTCTTTTACTGCCCCTTGATAGTCTCAAACGTCCACAAGGGGGCGCTATCACCCACGTTGAGAACCTGTGTAGAGGAAATAGTGAGAGAATTAAACCCACACACACACACACACAATCGTAAAAAACTATTTTTAATCCACATTAAGAATTTCGCACTCCAATACGATGCATAAATAATCATGCTCCGAAGGGTAACAAAATGTAATTTTGTAATATAAGTAGTATATCGATGAATGAATGTTAAAAATCGATGTAGTTGCTATTGCAAGCTGTTTGGAAAAGTTACATATAAGGAGTCTCAATTATCATTATATAAAAAATGGATTTCATTGGCATAACTAAAAAACGCCAAGTCTGCAACTTTTTCACTCTAACTCCAAATGTTTCAGTAAATAAGCATACTTATAACGAATTGAAGCGATAGCATATCAAGGATTACTGAAAACTAATGTTCAATAAAATTAGTAAGTAATACATAATATCTCTTCAAAGCAACGGAATTTAAAATCGTATTTTCCTACTCCTACCGTCAAATTATCTTTTTTTTCCCCACTTAGTTCTGCTGAAATTGTATAATAAACATTATCAATATTCTAATGAAGTACAAAATTTTTCGCGCAAGAAAGCAATGGAATTTTGAAGATTCTCCGAGGTCGCAATTGTGTTGATTTTGAATTGAAAACATTTAAGCTCTAAATGGAAATTTAGTTTTAGGGATAACTATTTTAGCTTGTTTTTTTTTTCGCTTAATTTAACCAAAATGAAACATTATATGAAATAAAATGTCTTACAGGTGAACCTCTCTTCAAACGTACTTATTAATACGATTACGAATTTCGTCAGCTAGCCACATAAAATATCTGAAAGTGGGTTCACCAGAGTACATTAAAAATTAACACAGAACTGAATGAATAAAGATACTAAATGACATAATTAAGGTACACAGTGAACTTACAAATATACTAACGATAGAAAATTATAACAAAGAATATCATTAATCCCCAAAATTGGGTAATCCCTATAAAGTGGGCATGTAACAACTCTTTGTTTATTATTTTGTTAATTAAACACAAGGGATTACGCACCAACATATATAATAAACTACACAGAAAAGAAAGGGAAGATACGACACAAAAGATTTAGAAAAGCAGTGAACCGCAATTAAATATAATTGGACGAAAAAAATGTTTCACTAAGGGGAAATGAAAACCTTTAAAGTTAAAAAGAAGCTATTGAAAAAAGATTCTGGAAAGAGTAAAATTATTGCTGTTTAAATTTTAGACATTTATTTTTCAATAATTATCCACACGTGAAAATATTATTTAAGTTATAGTAAGCTTCGTGATTAAGATCAGTTTTCTTTGGGGGGGTGATTTAGTTTCAGTTTAGTGATTTTTATTAAAATAAACCACATTTATTTTAACATATATTCAATTAAAAAAACCATTTAAAAAATTTTCACTTATGCGTTTTTTCTTGAAGAAAAAAATTTAAGAATAGAACTAAAGTCATTACTAAGCTTGCTTTTTTGCTTAAGTTATTAAAATAATTATTACAAACATTTCGAAATAACTTTTTGGTATTATTTGTGAAAAAGTTTAACCAATCTTTCTTGTCGTTTAACGCATTGTCACGGAAACACAATAACCAAGATAGAAAATATTTTTCATCCGATATGCTAAAAGCTTAAGAAAGGATTTTGATGTGATATTTTCAACAATTGACTAACGTATAGAACATACTTTTAAAGTAAAAAAAAAACGACCCATAATTAAAAGATTTCAGAAAACTACTGAACCGAAATTGGATAAATTAGAGGAGCAAAATATTTTTCTAAGAACTACTTTTTTCGGGAGGGGGTCGGACATTTCTTAAGGGTCACGAGTCACTGAGTGAGAATAACAACAAAATTCAAAAATTCAGTATCGTGCGTTTTCTTTTTCTGCATCAGTAGTAGCATCTATGGCAGGCGAGAACGCGGTTGATTGATGAAAAAGTGTAAAATATAAAAGCGTAGGTCGCAAAACGTGATCGAATAGAAGTGATGGGTACAAGCTGCGTTTTTGTAAAACCGCACTGGGGAAAAACAAAAGAGAAGGAAAAAAAGGAACATAATCAAATGCAATAATATATGATTGCTAAAATTCTTCTCTGGATATTTCCAAAAACAGAATAAAACCAATGAAGCGATGTAAAACTCGATAGCCTGGAATTCCTTTCATTTTTTATTTCAGAAAGTTATTTTCCCGATTCGATTATGATGAGACAATAAAGAAAGGATTGATGCTTTTTCTGCAGCAAAAGGAGTGTATTTATCCGATATAGAAGAGCAAAATTATCGATAGTAAAAGATTTCAAATAAAATTAGCCGACTTTATAACGAATTTAGTTAATTTAAAAATATTCACACATAATTATAATGAAAACATGCAGTGAAGAAAAGGATTAAATATTCAGATACATAACCTTTCCAAGTAATTTAGATACTCTTATTAAAGGAAAAAACTTGACTAACTTTTACAAAGTTGTTGTTTTCAATTCCACCTGTTTGACGTTGTCAGATCGAGGTCCACGAAATTCATTGTGGCAAAGGGGCTGGTAATTTACGCCTGTCGTTAGCCGTAGCTTTGAGCACCATGCGTGGCCGGGGTAGCCGAGTGATATAGGTATCGGATCGTGGCTTGCCTTGTCACGAGTTCATGCCCAGTACCACTAAAGACCCGCCGTGTAGGGCAGCGATGCACGTTAAATCTGTCGAGAGCTGAAACGTCCTCCCGTTGGTGTAGTGTGGTAGTTAGGAGAGGGGTGCCAGCTCAGGTGTCGTCCACATCACTTGACCATGGTTCAAAATTACGTGGTCCGTCGCAAAATGCCCTTGTGTAGCTGAACAGTGCGATGTTAATATTCAATCTATCAATTGAGCAGAACGATATGGTTCGGTTTCACCCCAATTTGGAGGGTGAACGCTCTGGGGTGGTCAAGGGCCTTCCACCTCTCTTTCCCTTCCACCAACCTCACGAAACGTAGGTTGTGATGAATAATACATCACATCTAACGAAGAATTTTAATTTTCAATGGATGTTTTTTAGTTTAAAACAACAGTTTCAGCATAGATATGCGAATCCATGTGAAACATTTTTTAAACATTAATTTTTTTATATATATTGTTTAATAAAGGAAACGAATTTACAATTTTTATTCTTTATTTTTTTTTAATTTTATTGAGAGTTATCTACGTACTTAAAAACACACGAAACAAAACTAAATATGAAGTAACAGCACTCATATAAAGAAAACTAAAAACAGCATCTTATAACTTTCACATGTCAAAAATTGCCACAATGAATAGATCTGATACATAAATGGGAAAAATTGATCAGATATGGCATTATATATTTGAAATGCGCAAAAGTAGTTTTACATCCAAATAAGCATTAGATAATTAGTTCAAGAAATTATAACTAAATACGTTAGAGAGGTATGACAATACTAAAATCTTGGAAATCAGGCCATATCCCATCATGATTGGAATGCAACACGTCAAGAATTCTGACAAACTAACAATAAGAAATTCCACTGAAGACCTAGTGGCGTAAGGGAGAATATTAGGGCACCCTTGCAGTCAGGTTTTGAGCCCCATGCCTAGATACGGACTTAGCGTCGATCTGGCTTTGGGCCCCTTAGAATCCTCCCCGCCCCAAAATGGAGGGTGTACGTTACGCCACTGTGAAGACCAATATGCTATCCAAGACAAAAATGTAAAATAGAACGCTTAGAAACCACAAGAGAGAGAATGGTTTTCCATCCTTCTAAAACTTATAAACTTCAATGCCTCAGAATGATTACGACATAATCCTATTAGATAATACAGATTAAATCCAGACTCGAGTCGAGGTAGTGGAACAGATGGGTAATAATTCTAGATAAAATTAATTCTCTCTAATCCACTTTCTTTCACAAAGATTGCCATTAATAAAGACCTCGGTGATGAGATATTTCGAAAAAATGAAATGAGGCAGAGAAAAGTCAAATTTAATTATTAGATTGTTGTATACAACCTTGTTTTTCTTGAAAATATTTTAAATAGAAAGAAAGGAGCTTGTTATTTACTACGCATGCTTATTGCAACCTTTTATGATATATTACTATACGATACAATGCACTTATTATATGCAGAATGTTAAAAAAAAGTACCTTACTGCGAAGTTTAAAAGTTTAACCTTATTTTTGACAAAGTAGTTTACAATATAACATTGACAAATGCATGTAGCATGAGAAATTTCAACAAAGGCTCTAAATAATATGAGATTAAAAACGTGAATCTATTGTTATTAAAATTTAAGCAATTTAATCTAATCTCTTATTTTTTGTAAGTAAATGACAGCTAAGACAAAAAGAACCCGTCTCAGGTACAATGTAGTTCCAATTTCAGAATGCTTTATATATCAGCATTATTCTGTAAAATATAGTTCTTTAATATCAGTATTTTTTACTCCAATTATAAGTAGAAAATTATGTCAACCCTTTAATTTTCACGTACATTGATTGGATGCAGGAATTTTGAGTATAAAGACGCTAGGGCAAATGTACGGCGTCTAAAAACATGAAGTGCGACTTTTTGGAGAATCGATTATTTATTAATATTGCATTCGTAAGTAAAACATAAGGGATACTCACAACAAATCTCATTATTTTGAGCCGTAGTTGAGAGACAAGCAGCACACTTTGAGCTGGTTTTCACTCTCCAAACTTCTACACCATGCAAATATGAGAACTTGGAGCCTCGACTTCCCAAATACGCCGATGCGACTTACTGAAATGCTGAACTATTTTTGAAGAATGTTTCCATGCTTATCAAAACGTTTTAGTCCTCGTTCATTAATTCCATTTCATACTTCGAACATGTACAGGGGGTGATCGGTTAACGATCACTTTCACGAAAGATTTTTGTGTTCGGATAACGAACACTTTCAAGAAAGATTTTTTGTGTTTGGACAACGAACACATATTCGGAGATGATCAGGGGAAAACCCCTGAAATTATGGATGAACTTTTGACAACTGCTAAAAATCTGGAATTGGAGGTGAACGAGGACGACATAGAAGAGCTCATAATGGGACATGAACATGAACTGACGACAGAAGAGCTCCAAGAAATTTTGAATGAAGAACACGAAGAAACACAGCGAAATGTGTCTCCTGAACAAGAGGAAGACGAAAGAGGACCAATGCCGACATCTGCCATTAAAGATCTTTTGAAAAAGTGGGCGGATGTCAGTGAGTGAGTTAATATTAACGTCGCACTGTTCAGCTACACGAGGGCTTTTGGCGACGGTGGGCGGATGTCAGAGCAATGGTCTTAGAATGGCACCCAAACCAAGCTGATGTCAGTAGGGTTTGGGATCTTTATAACGACAATTTTATTAATTACTTCCCGAAAATCCTGAAAAAGAGCGAAAAGCAATCGACATTGGACATGTTCTTCAACGCCCCATAAGCAAAAAGTGAAAAGGACTGACTAATATGCAAGACTATATATGTATGTATTTTTTAAAAAACTTACTAAGAAATTATACATTTTTTAAAATTTAATTTTTAGGGTCTCCAGAACGAATTAATCGATTTCACATAGAAGTCTATGGTGAATCGATGATCGGTTAACGAACAATTCGGATAGCGAACATAGTCTTGAAACGGATTGTGTTCGTTAACCGATCACCCACGGTATATTCGAAATATGATACAGGAAAAGTGACAATGATAATGCTTCCGGAATTTCAACAATTAAAATTCAATGCTAAAGGAAAGCCAATTTAAATACTGTACATCAAATAAATGTATGCGCTTGAAGTCTGTCTCAGTGTACGTAATCGCAGTCTATTTCAACAAGATGAGCAACATTTTTTCATGTATTCCTTAACACCTTTCTCATAATTACTCATTCTGCAGAGTAATTAATAATTATTATTAATTCTCTCTGATCTCACACTTATACTAATTTTAGGCTTCCAAATATTTAAAGGAAACTTTTAGCGTAAATCTTCTTTTAAGAAATTTACAAATTTAAAATCGCGGGAAAATTAGTGCGATTTTGAATTACAATTGGAAAACGAAACAGAAAACAAGGAAATCAAAGCCGCTTGAAACATGTCACATTATTTTTTTTTTTGCCCGAGAAAAAACGGTAATCTTCAAAAATATTCTTTTCTTAAAGAAGAATTCTCACAAAAGAAAGGATAAGTATACCAGCATGAATTGCTTCAGACAGATTTGTGGTAATAACGTACTGTACAACAGCTATCTCCAACCTTTTTGGCACCATAGACCGGTTTCACGAAAAAGAATATTTACAGAATAGGAATGTTTTCCAGGTATAATTCAAGAGCATTACATGTATTGTGCATTTTGTTTCAATTCGCTAAAAAAGTACAGTGATATAATTGCACTCTGTGAATAAGAATAACGGAATACAGTTCCTGTCACATAATAAAAGAAATGAAGGCCCATGGTTTAAATCAGTGACTCTCAACCACTGCTCCGCAAAATTCTAGAAGCGAGCCGACAATTTTTTTAAAAAAAATTATTGATTATACTCTGACAAAAAAATAAAACAGTATACGGAATCAAATCATTTGGCAGTTTTATACAAATAAACTTTTCATAAAATTGTTATTGACCGTTTGACAACGATAGAGGAAAATGTTAATTCATTACTTTACAAATTTATAAGTTAAAATTTGATTGGGTTCATAATCCGTTTGTGAAAACGGATACATCTGTATATGAGTTAACTTTGAATGAAGAGAAAGAATTTTATATATATATATATATATATATATATAATTTCGCTCTGTAAAAATTGAGATTTAATTTCAACACATTCGAAAGAGTCAATTCATTTTAGATTAAAATTACATGCGATTATCCCATAAATGCCAAAAATGCTTTAAAAGTTTTGTTTCAATTTCCAACATTTTATTTGTGTGGATTCGGATTTTCAGCTTTAACATATAAAAATGAAAAAAGATAGAAACTTTTTTTAAAAGTAGATGACGAAAGGAGAACGACATTATGAATTTTACGACCCAATACTATAAACGGAATTTTCAAAAAAACATCTTCAAATTTCGCATTAAATGTATTCTTATAATTACTCAATAAACATTTGATTGACGTTTTCGTACATATTTTATTTAACATTGAAAATTTTAATCAAATTATTTTACATATAGATAGTGTATTATAGATAAATAAAATTCTTTTAAGCTTATTTTATTGTTAGTGTGTCGTTAAATTTTAAAATTGTTAAAAGTGCACCCGCAACACAAAAAGTCTAGCTGTTCAACAAAAGCTTAAAACAGAACCGAATTTCAAGATAGCACGAAAAAAAGGAAGTCCACAACCAACAGGCTGTTTTTGAACTTGCTTGCTGCTTTTGCTGAAGAAAAAATTTCAGGAGCCCCCTAAATTTTCCGTTCTTTGACCTTTAAATGAAACATCGTAGATAGATTCAATCAATTATGTTTGCGTCTTCCAGGATTTTAAATAGGCATATATTTCTCGGTAGTCTCTCAACACAAAATGCTTGCAATTTTTCGTCCAGTCAAAATTAACAACTTCAAGAAGAAATTTGCGAACATATTTTTTTGATGTATCGCTCCATGCTTCAAAAATTCAGATAATTTATATATAATATACAATTATTCTGTTATAATACTATTATGTCCGACCAGCGATTAAAAAAAGCAATCTTTTCGGAATGGATAGGCGATTTATCCTTCATCAAATAATTTGCTACACGGTTTATGCAATTTGTTTTTAAAAAAAAAACTTATTTCGATAACAGAACTAAATGACAGTATTTTAAACATCGTATTTATAAATAATTTCTAGTATATACAGCACTGAAAGTCAGTGTAAGAATGAACCACGTTTCTTGACTAACATTACAGAAGGTACAAGAAAAAAAAATTAAAGAGCTCCTGTTATTTGTGTTCAATGTAATTTATAGTCAAAATATTGATGAAGAAATTTATATTCCTTCATTTTTTTTTTTTTTTTTTTTTTTTGCACTAAAAAAATTGCGCTGTCTGCATTCTTTTTCTCTCCACTCAATAAATTGTACAATGTAATAAAAAATGTTAATTTTTAAAATCCCAGCAACATACAACTAAGCTAAATTGTAATGTAAGATTGTACTTAAATTCAAAATTAATCTCGATTTATTTAAAACACAGTGTATATAATATACAGATTTTAAACTGGTCCTTTTAATTTTTTTTTCACCTTCAGAATATCTTATGTAATTTATCAGTGTTACTGTGATTTGAGAAAAATAACTTCAATAATCTCTATATAACTGTTCCAGGTATAAAAAAGTTCAAAAGGATATTGAAGTATTTCATTTAACTCGGTTTATCTAAAGTCAATTTTTTCTGGTTACGTTAGTGAAGTTTTAAAGCAATTATCTTTGCAAAAATATATTTCAATCTTCAACGATTTTTATTAAATGTTCTAGAATCGATTACGTTGTGTGTGTGTGTGTGAATTTTAGAAAATAATAAGTTATGATCAGTTAGAAATGTTTTGACCAAAATAAATTTCAGAATCAGCTACGTAAAAACACGCGCTTTGCCACATGTTGACAAGAACATAAGTTCAAAGATCCAAGAAAAATAAAATAACTTCTTATTCAACAGCCAATGGTCATGGAAACAGCACATCAAAATCTGGCGGAAACATTTCTTTGAAATTCATTTTAGTTTCGAAACATTTCATAGAAAACGAAATAGGGAATCTGAGGTTGCACTGTTAATGGCGTCACTATACACGTTCATAAAATGGAACCATAAATAAGACGTCTCTTTTTATCTTTTAAAATTGTCTCTCGCCAGAAACAGCCAAGGGGAATAGGTTTTTAAAAAATAGTGACATTTTTCCGTTGAGATCAATTAAGGTTCATTTTAAATTTTCTAACATGCGTATACATTGTGCAGTCAAATTTTTTTAAAAAAAATTCTTGACAACTATGCTTTCTTAGAATGGCAACAAAATAATGCAATTTCTTTAACTCAGCTTTGTTTCGTACATTTCACAATTGTTATATCTTTCTCAGAATTATATAATTTATAGTGCTTTAAGAGTCGATGCAAATTTTAAATACTTCTAGGCCAGAAAAAAAATTTAAAAATCTAAAAAAATATTTTTTTTTAAAAATCTTACTTTTTATTTATTGTACTTTATCTTTAAAGTTCAGATGCAATCAATAAATAGTCAAATTTTTCACTTTAAAATACGAGACTAGAAACTCCTTGATTTCACAGAGAATTAAGTTATAAATATTGGAACCTTTCTCTTTTCTCTAACCGCGAAACGTTTTTCTGTTATTCTAGTGTTCCAGTTCCATTGTAAAATTCAGGCAAAAAAAAAAAAGGATAATAATTTAAATTATTCATTTTAGATTTTTTCAATGGCCTTTATTAAACACCTATTGTTATTGTTTTCTTACTTTAACATATAATGGTACCTTATTCAAGATTTTTAAAAAGAAGAAAAAAAGAACATATTTAAAAAGTAAAAAATATACTTTTTTTATTAAAAGAATGTAAGCAATTTTAGATGGTTTTGTCAAATAAATTTATATTTATACGTTGAACATAGCGCTTTTTAAACTGCATTTTTAAGCGTATTGCATACATTCTTCTATTAACTTAAGTTTCCATGATACAAAAATTTAATTTAAATATTTTTTTCATTTTAGTCTGCTGTCAATAATGCAAGTAAATCGTATTACTTTTAATGATTTGAAAAAAAATTTTGTCTCGTTTTTAAAATAAATATACTTGTCTCGTATTATAGTTTGTGAATTCAGCTTAATAATTATAATGTATATAAATTTTTTCCTACTCTTGAAAAATTTCGAAACTTAGAAAATTCTCAAAGTTTTTTTATCTTAGGGTTCAGCGTATCCCCCTCCCCCCAAATAGCTCGCGTCATTAATATCAATATTTGTTTATATCATTTAAAAATCTTATTTATAAAATTCAGCTATGAAATTTTCCCATTAAGAAACAAAGATTAGGGACAGAAAAAACAATTAAAACTACCATAATTTTTTTACAAAAGTAGGCAAATTTTTTCGAAAGCAGCTTTGAGACAATAGAATAAATAAATTTACAACTTAGTCATTCTTTTCTTGTCTGCCTTTATGCTTCACGTCTCAAATGCAAACACAGAAAATAGAATGATTTGAAAAAAAATATTTAAGAAGCGTATCACTTTTTTCACAATAAAAACGAAAACTACCGTGATTTTTCTGTATATGCTTACGTAATTGCATAGTTCCGGATGACCGTCATATGTTTGATCTATATATGAGATTTGTATATAAAACGTGGAAATTAAATATAAATATAATTTTTTTAATAGTATAATCTTGAGACTTAATATTAGGTTATATTTTTGTAAACTAGAATACTTAAAAAAATTGATTTTAAGTTTTCAACTTTACATATAAAACTTTAAAAACTTTTAGAGAGAGAGAACTTATCAACAAACTTTCAATTCATTCACGCGAGAAAATATGAAATACTGTGTATGGGGAAGGGGAACATTTTTGGAGAGAATATTTATTATTCTAACACAATATATATTTTTTAAACATATTTTCAAGCTTAACAACCTAAGTAAAAATCTAATAAAAATAATTAAATAATTTCTCAATATAAGTCAAATTTGCGGGAAAGTTAAAAAGAATTTAGAGGGAATACAAAGAGGTTGTTTTTTACTAACAGATCTATCGATATATATATATAAAAGAAACTACATACAAGATAAAAACAAATACAACTTACCTTTGAAGTTCCCGACTTTTGTTTACGTCGATTCCTTTGAAGCATGAAAAAGAAGCATGTGTGCATTAAAGTGTAAACTCGCTCTTGCAACTTCGCACTCTGCACAGGTGCGCACACTGCTAAAATTCGAAAACCCTGATGTACATAAACAAAATGCGCACATTTCAAAACAAGCTGCCGCGCAATGTTTGTTACATTTCCACGCTCAGGTATGAAGAAAATACCTGATGATCGGCAGAGCTACGATTTTACCCGTAGTCGCAGGTAGATCCCGCGTAAGCAATCTGGCAACGAACTCGTTTTGCCCGGGGCGAGTCAGGTGCCTACAAATCGGGAGAGATTGCCACATTTGGCAACAGTTGGCTCTCTTTGGCGAGGAAAAAAATTTGTATGAATTTCTTTTCTTTTTCTTTGTGTGTTGTTTAATTATAGGATTATATCTGTTGTGACTAAAGAAGAAGTTATGATACCAACACGCAAAAAGTGAAACGTGACGCCTTGAGGCATATTTAACAGTTAGAAAAAAAATGTTTTTTGTTTTCTTGTTGTGAAAATATTTAATTGTAGATATGGGACGCAACGTTTAGAAATCAATTAAAGCAATGGTAATTCGTCACGAATCAATCGTGTCTCGTACTGATAGTTGGAAAATGTGCGATACAATAATTTAGATCAAAATGATAATGGAAGATATGTTTTGTGAGCCGATTTCTGGTTTTCTCGGTCATTAGAGTAGGTTAAACAGAAAAATTATAATTAAAAAAAAATCAACCGATTTTTTTTTTAAGTTTTTCAAATTTTATGTCGCAAAAATCTAATAATTACTATCTGCTCCTATCACAGTCAGCAAAAAATATGCATTTTTTGAACTGAAATATTTAAAAATAAGTTGATAGAGATAAAAGCTATCGGATGACAAGATAATTAATCTACAAAAGATATGAAGATACATTTTAGATTAAGTCTAGAACTCAGTGTAGAAACAATTCAACTTTTTTTTTAGTAGATGATTAAACTTCAAGCGAAAAATATTACTCATATTTAGCGAATATTAAGTTTTTGCTGCTTGAAAAATCCAGAACAAATGATTGTACGCTGAATGTTGATGTACATGTCTGGGTCACCAATTTGCAGGATTTTTGCTGCTAAATTTGACAAATGTCACTTCAGAGGGAATCTATTCCGAAATAGTGTATCATTTGTTAAATTCTTAGTATTAAAAAACTCATTTATTCAATTTCTTGTCAAACAACAACAACAAAAAAAAACCATATCCGCAAAATAAGAATAATATTTTTCCATTTTAAATTGAATTATCAGCTAACAAAAACTGGAGCTAAACTACTTCTATTAGGGAATGAGTGAGAGTGATATTTACATCTCACTGTAAAGCAGCACGAAGGCTATTGGCAACGGATCACTTAAATTTGAACCACGGTCAGGTGACGAGGACGACACCTGATCTCTGGGCACCCCCTCTCTTAACTGCCACACTACACCAACGGGAGAACGTTTCAGCTCTCGACAGATTTAACATTCATCGCTTCCTTACACGGTGGGTCTTCAGCTGTACTTGACTTGAATTCATGACATGCCAACCACGAGTCCGTTACCTTGACTACGTGGCTACCGTGGCAGCACTAGTTGTATTAGACTATTATCTGGCGTATTATTTATATTACATTAGAATTCAATCCGAATTTTCCCATTTTTAATTACTGTGCAAATGTTGATTTCTGTTTTGATCACATTGAAAGTACGGTATATGCATCAATTAAAAAACGGAAATAAAAAGTAATTTTTTTAAAAATAAAAAATATAAATTGTCACTTGTAATTTTCAAAATAAAGAACATATATAAAAATTTACTTAAGAACCATCAGAAATTAGATTGGCTATTTTCTTTAATCTTAATGAAATTTATGTAAAATCATAATTAAAATAAAATGTTTGTAGAAAAAACATGATCAGATTGTGTGCATAAGAAATGAAACCAAGACTGTTTTTTTTTTTTCAATGAGCTTTGTCAGAAGCTCATTTAAGAAATAATCATTTAGGGAATCCATTGTTAGGATTTTTAATAGATGAGAGAACTAAGACAGAATCTTGAACTCTCCTTCTGTGACGTAGATTAAAATAAAAAAATAGAGGAGATACTAGGAGATATATTTTTAAAAAAATAACTCCTATAAGTAGAATTGATGATTATTCTAAGAAAACGAATCTTTTGGTGTTTTTTAAATAGATATTTATTTCAATATTAAAGAAAGGTTATTACCTTGATCTTATTTATTTCCTTTCTAAACGCCTACGTTCTACATGGAGTACAAGATGCCATACAAATTAGGAAGATTTTCTACTTCCGACCGCGATATCCTACTTCTAACGAATTTTGCTTCAATCGGAAAGGGGAGATGTTTTTTTATTACTCAATATATATATATATATAATTTTCTATTAACGTTTCATTTATTAATCTTTTAAATTTATGTAAACAATAAAAGCGGATAGTTGTTATTAAAGATAACAAGGATTTCACATTTATTGGCATTATCATTATGTTTAATTTAAATCGTGCAGTGTGGCGCACAGAGAAATTTTTCTAAGGAGAGGATCCAGGTTCTAAAGCTCCACCATTTTTGTTTCATACCGATATTGCGAATTTGATAAGCCTCTTCAAAATGTGAGAAATATTTTTTTAGAATACACACACTCAAAATTGTCTTCTTGAAAGACATTTCTGTCACATTTTCTTAAGAAATTCGTTGGATTTAATCCCGAACAGATTAAAAAGCTGAATGAAAATTCATCAGAATTTGAAAATGAGAATCGTATGAGTTATGGAATAAACTTTAAAATGCTGAAATAAAAAAGTTTTTTAAAAAAAGTTTTTTTTTGCTCATTTGTTGAAAATTTTAATTCTGCGATTTAAAAAGCAAATACCGAGCTCGCTTTTATATAAATTAATTACAAAGCGAAGAAAAAGTTTGGACTTCACAGCAATATAATGCCCTTTTAACACTAATTGATTAGACAAGTGATTCCCAAACTACCCAAGTCGAAGAATGACTAAGTATAAGGTTCTATTACAAAATTCCGTGACACCCCTGCGAAGAGAAGCCTCTCCTCACCAGGGCCACGGCAGCGTGTCACGAGTTCGAGCGTAGTACCGCTGAAGGTCCGCCATGTAGGGGAGCGATGCACGTTAAATCTGTCGAGAGCTCATAAGTCCTTCCGTTGGTGTGGCGTGGTAGTAAGGAGAGTGAGATTCCAGCTCAAGTGACGTCCTCGTCACTTCCCCTCGTCCTCGTTTCAAACAACGAGGTCCGTCGACAAAAACTCTCGAGTAGCTGAACACAGTGCGACATTAATTTCACTCACTCACTCCTCCAAGCGACGCTGCGCACAGTTTGGGTGAGCGAGTGTTTATTAACATCATCATTATACAAAGCAACATGCGGGCTACTGAAAACGGACCTCGAAATACTGAACCACGGTCAAGTGAAGAGTGAGTGAACATTAACGTCGCACTGTTCAGCTACATCAGGGCTTTTGGCGACGGACCTCGTAATTTTGAGCCATGGTCAAGTGACGTGGAAGACACCTGAGTTGGCACCCCCATCTCCTAACTACCACATTACACCAAAGGGGTGACGTTTCAGCTCTCGACAGATTTAACGTGCATCATTACCCTACACGGCGGGTCTTTCGTGGTACTGGGCTCGAACTCATGACATGCCTGCCATGATCCGATACCTTGACCACTGGGCTACCGCAGCCCCAGGTCAAGTGACGAGGATCAACCCTTAGCTGGTAATCCCTTTCCAAACTATCACACCTTGCTAATAGGTGGACACTGAGCTTCGACAGACTGAACAAGAATCAGCCCCCTTACAAGGCGGATCTTCAGTAACACTATGGCTCGAACTCGCGACACACCGCCCATGGGCTACCGCGATCCCCACACAGTTTGCGAGCCCCTGTATCACATAAACATGTACCAATTTCTAAGGAACTGATTGTTGATGGTTCTTGTGTGCATATATTCCGAGTACAGCTATGCATTTCCATTAAAGCAGCCATTGGTAAAATATGTTTAAGTAATTTGTGCACTCAAGTTAAATACAGCAATATTTTAATTTAAAATCTAATTATATTTTGAAAAAATCTTAACAAATTCCAGTGCTGAATTTACACAAAAAGTAGAACTACGTTATCATTTCTAATAATGAACATATTGTTTTTAAATTATGGCATGATCAAAAATAAAAAATAAAAATGTTAACAAATAGTCAGCTATCAAAAAATACTATAGCAAAAGGTATTGTGTATTATTAAAATGTCATGCAGTTCCATTTTTCCATTCAATGAAACGGCTACGATTTATGGGAAATATTAACACATAAAGTGTCACATTGGATTCTTTTTAGTCTAGAAGGAAGTTCATATTGGATGACGCTGCATTACTATACATACAATTACACTCACAGTACATGAAGAAATATTTATATAGTTATCCGTCAAAAAACTAACAGTATTTACACAAAAAGACATCGGATTTTAAAATTTACCGATAAGTTAGAGTCAGTGTTTATTTTTCATAAGTTTGTTTCAAAATTTTTATATATAATCCCATTTTAAAACATACACTAAACATAAACATATACAACGACATAAGAAATAAATAAAATTACTATCTTCGTGAGTAAAAATATAAGGAGTTCTTTTTCTTAAGTTAAAAAAAAATTAGTATATTTTCCCATCAGAATTCAATTTAAATAGGCCGTTCCTAAAGGAGAATTTCAGATAACTTCAGACCAAACTTTTTTTTTTTTTACAACCAACTTATATTTTATAAACTCAAAAATAGAATAAGTTAAAATTCATTCGAATTATAATCAGACTCAGTGGCAAATTTTGATCCAAAACCTGAAAAAATGCCTACAAAAATTTAGCAAAAACATTTTTCTATTTTACATGTAGAAACCCATCACTTGTATTTTTCCTCAAATCTACTTTATTATGTTGAAATTGTGCAAATTACGATTCTTTCTAATATTTTAAGCCCTCTATTATTCCTAGAGAATTCTGAATAGCTTTCAAACAAAATGCATTCCATTTTGTAGATGCTCCCGATAAACGCAGACGATCTTTCAAAAATTCTTAGTAACTGTAATTATGTGCATTAATAATTGTAAAATATATTCTGCACCGAGTGGACCGTGATTTTGGGTGAGTGAGTGGCTATTGATGCCGCCCAACGAAGCAGCACGAGAGCTATTGGCGACGAACCTCTTAATTTTGAACCACGGTTAAGTGACGAGGACGACACCTGAGCTGGCACCCCCTCTCCAAACTGCAGCACCACGCCAACGGGAAGGTTTTGAGCTAAACAAATTTAATGTGCATTAGTGTAACGTCGCTTCTCCAAATATCAACATCTGGTCGGTTTCTTTGTAGACCCGACACCCACACGTGCATCTGCAGGTGCAACGCAACCCCTTTTTGACCCCCGAGGAATCTAGCTCGTCGACCGGAAGATGAGGGGGAGAGATGCTTTGAACTTGCACGAGAGCGGTGACCAACGAATCCTCCTCTCACAAAATAGTGGACTCTAACAATCTATAATTAACTTTAATAACTGTAATGTATCATTTAGTAAATAATTTTCAATAGTTGTGACGTAAATAAATTCCATATTTTAATTAACCAAGAATACGCTACCGTTATTCTTTCAAACGTTACAATTAGCTCCCTCTACACCCCATTCTCCAAAGTTCCACATCACACCAAACAATGATTATGGGAAATGCAGATTTATGCACTTGTGTTCATAAACACACAGCAAAATTCATATAATTATTACAAATTTCACTCTGATTCTTAAAATGGGTAACGTAAAGTAGTTGAAGAAGGGTCAATATTGTCTGAAATAAAAGCATGTTTATATATAGTGAATATTAACGTCGCACTTGTTCAGCTACTCAAGGGCTTATGGCGACGGACCTCGAAATTTTGAACGGGAGGACGTTTGAGTTGTCAACAGATTTAACGTGCATCGCCCCCTACATGGCGGGTTTTCAGCGGTACTAGGCTCGAACTCATGACACGCCGGTCACGAATTAGTTACCTTGATCACTAGGCTACCGCGGCCACATGTTTTGATCCAATTGCAAAAAGAAATACTCTGAAAAAAAAAAGCCCCAATAGCTTGGGGGCCCGGTACTCGTGAAATGACAGCAATAGTCCCATTTACAAAGATCCAATTTCCGGAAAAGAGCCCCAAGGAATTTTGATACATGGCCTACTTGGGACTAGCTACGCCAGCACTTTAGATATAGGAAATATATAAGTAATTAGTCCCCCCAAACAGAATACAATTACTATTGATGAACTGTTAAATACGTAAGTTTTAAATTTTACAAAATTATAATCACTGCATTTATAAATTAAAAGCGAGATTATATGTATAAAAAAAAGAACTACCCTCTTAAGAAATTCTAGACACACTTCTCTTTCCCAACCTCATATTTAATACATCTGATATTAATGAATTTTTATCCACCGATCGTCCTTTTGAATTAGACTCACACGTTCGCCTTTATCATGGCTTCCAGTCATTGGAGGCCTTTCCGGGGGCAGTGGTCACACGTGCGCCACGCGAAAAACTTGCTTTTGTCCGGAATTAGATTCAGTGGTTTGGGCTCCTGGCTTCATTCTTCTGGCACTTTCTTTTTCTTTCTTTGGGTAAATATTTTGGAGTTATTTCGTTCCGAAAAAAATTCGCCTCGTCAGCTTTTCCTCTCAACTGGTTGAATCAGTAGCCAAAATATGGCACTATGTAAAATAACCTCAAACATCAGGCTGTTACACATATTTAAATATTAATCTCAATTAAAGATCTTTTAAAATATTTTTATAGTCATTATTTTACAATATTAAAAAATAATAATAATTAAAGATAACGTGGACGTGAGAGCTCGTAATGAGGCCATCCTTTTCTCTTTTGATTGCAAAATGTTTTTATAATTCCGCAAAATGATAAAAAAAATTCAAATGCAAAAATGACTCATACGTAGGTAATTTCTAATATTATTCATCATATACATTTTAAAATTTCGTCAAGAGATGGAATTAAAAAGAAAAAAAGCCATCACTTTTTAAAATGTACAAAAATAAGAACACAAAATTAAAACCCTGTTTACAATCGAATTACTTCCAAAATCATTGCCAATTACAGTAAGATAAATTTACAAAAATAATGAGAAAATTTTTCACTAACATTTAACAATATGCAATAGAAAGTAATGCTCGCACACGATCATAATTGGCTAAAGAAAGAAAATAACAATAAAATGTTTAATTTAAATACGCTAAATTTATGTGCCGTCGTAGTCTCAAGAAAAATACAATCGCATGTTTTTCCAGCCAATCAGTTCACGCACCTCACTGTTGCCAATTTTCGCTTTTTACAGAAACTTTCATTTAATAAAAAACTTTTGTTAACAATAAGAACGCATGAAGGTGAAAAAATGCACTTGGTTTAAAATAACCAAGTAAAAAAAATATTTTGAATAACTCTCTTTTCAAAGGTTTTTATTACTTGTACATCTTTTACCTAATAATCAAACTTCAAATTGCAAGCATTCAAGATATCGAGGAAAGTAAAATTTCGACTAATAAAACTGTTTCCCACTACCTCCCCGTTAGAACTCTTTAATTGCATTTTATTTCCTTTTTAATTAACACCCTTTTATAAGCTTCACTTGTAGACAACGGAATTTTTGAACTCATTTACCCACTTTAAAAGGTCAGATTAATTCAAAATTTTGCTCTCTTGTCCGGGACCGATGACAATATAATAATTTAATAATTTTAATTCATTGTCCTGATCAGAATCATTAGGATTAACGATTTCCCATTTTCAGATCCCATCCAACATCTAGCGACTAATTTCAGATCCCATTTCCAGATTTGGTGACAAAAAGATTAAGTTACAATTTAGTCCGATTAACTATAAAAGGGTGTTTAATTTTTTTAAACTATAATTTATTTTTCCATAGAGATTTCAAGAAATGTTTCCTTCAGATGTGTTTTCAAATTCTGTAATATAATTAAATTAAATTTTTAAAAACTCTAATTTAAAATTTATTTAAAATTAAAGAAAATTTTTCAAAAGAAATAATATATATATATATATATATATATATATATATATATATATATATATATATATATATACTAGCTGGTATACCCGTTCTTCGCACGGGTGAACTGAAAAATTAAACAACACAGATTGAAGGATAAAGAAGTTTTTAATGAGTTAATTTTACGTGAATTGCAAATTAAACAAAAAAAGCTTTTGGCGTAACTCAGGTAAAAAAAAAAGAGAAAGAGAAATAAAACACCTTTCTTAAATTTTAAGTATGTAGGTCTAAAAGCTGATAAAAAGGATTTTTTTTTATTTATAACTCCCCGTAACACTCTTGAGGGTTGATTTTTGAAAATACCTTCCTAAGCTGATCTCTGCTCAGCAAAAGTAACACATTGTTAAAAGTTTTGTGTAATGAACGCTTAAAGTAGTGTAAATAATTTATATTTGAAAGTGTAATACATTAATATTACTTTCTGATGTACTTATTTTATTTTAAAATTGTAATATTCGCAAGCAACGCCGTTTCTTAAATTATAATGGCGATTCAATGAAAAACATAGCGAAATGTTAACGATAGAGTCAAGTTGGCAAAGGGCTAGCTACTTTTCCTAGCTCGAGCTTTATTAGAGCTTTGTAAGACCCGCCGTGTAGGGGAGCAATGCACTTTAATACTTTATCCAACCGCAGTATGATTTACATAAGTTTTTTTCATATAATTTTTTTTTGAATCACTACATGTACAAATTAAGGGATATACATAAAAAAAATACTCCACTTTGGAAAATTTAATCCGTTAGAGCTAATAAATTAATTAAAGATATCCAACTGTAAAATTAATTATGTACACAGTTCACTTAAAAGAAGTAGTCAAATCATTTTCCAAGGTCTTCATTAACAGACAAAACCATAAGATACTTAACTTTTGACATTAACTATTTTTTTGCGACAAAAATACTAATCTTTGCAATCCGCTGAAAACGCAATATCTGCAACAAAACTTTTCGCCTTCCACACTAAAATACTCATCATAGAACCCGTGCTGCCATATATCTTGGAAGAGTGGATTTCAAAGAATATTACAGCTAAGTATTGGTAGAATATTCCTGCTAAGTTGGTGTGGTGTGGTGGTTGGTGCCAGCTCAAGTGTCGTTCCCGTCACTTGACCATTGTTCAAAATTACATGGTGCCAAAAGCCCTCGTGTAGCTGAATGATTGATTGATTGAATATTAACGTCGCACTGTTCAGCTACACGAGGTCTTTTGACCATTGTGGTCAAAATTACATGGTCCGTAACTACCACACCCAAAAGCCCTCGACAGATTTAGCGTGCAGCTGTCTTTAACAGTGACCAGGCAAGACGTTAATATTCACGTGTAGCTGAACAGTGCGACTCACTCACTCACTGCAAAAATACAGTGCAGTAGTTATAATTAGTTTTATACTTAAAAATGCAATATCTGCATATTCAATTAAAATTACAGCGTTATAATTAACTACTAACCACAAAAAAATTATGAAAGTTTGTCCAAATGATGTAGTGTGAAAGAGAAAGTTTATTTACTTTAAGTACCAGAAGCGATAAAAGTAGTTATTTTTGATCAAAAAAAATGCATAATAAAAATAAAAAAAAAAACATTAAAATTAAAAATAAAAGAGATATTTATAACAACCTCTCCCTTCAAAACTTAGTTTTATTCTGAAATAAAAAAATAGGCATTATTCTGATCACAGGAATTAATTAGAAGCGATTCCCTTGCGTAGCCAAAACAAAAAGAGTTTTTCACAAACAAAAGATAGATATATGCTGACGTGGGCTTTTTTTTGCTTGCAGATGGCAGAATTTTTTCCTTCTTACTTGACAAATAGCGTTATATTTTGGACACTTTTTACAAATTTTTATAAATGGTATAAATTATAGCCTATGTGTTATTCTGATGTATAAGCTATATTACTGTAAAGTTTCATTAAAATCCATTAAGTTGTTTTTGCGTGAAAGACCCACAAAGATTTTCACAAACTTTCGCATTTATAATATATATTAGATTATTTATATAATACATATAGATTTTAATTTGAAGTTAAATGCATCTGTGGTACATAGTTCTAAAATTAAATACTCTGGTAAAAATTCACCTTACGCTGAATTTCTGCATCTTCAAATTATCTTTAAAACAAACAAAAGAAAAAGAAATGCAATTTTTAATGAAAAGAAATAATTGAATGTAAAATAGTAGAAATGTGTGTTTATATAATACTTCATAAATATAATTATAAATTATTAAGCGTTAAAAATACTATTAAGATAAAAATTACTTAAGAGATAAAATAATCATCGAGGATGAGATTTAAAACAGAAATTGTGTGAGAAGGTTGTTTCAATACATCATTTACATCCACCAAAATTGTTTCAAGGTTGAAAATAAGTATAACAATCGAATAGGAATTTATAATGTGAGTGTGGGGGGGATGTTTCGAAAAATGCACTGCTGTTCCTTCGTACTTTAAATAATAATAATTAATGTAAAAGTTGTTGAAAATGGTGGCGTAAAGGGGAGAGAGAGAATCATTTAGATTAATTAGAATTTTTACTTTTTATGCGTTCCTAATGACCTCAGAAGACGAATATATAATGACTCTTTCAAGGATGCGTCATAAATTTTTCCACACCTGGATATTAGCGATATTACATTCCCAATGTAATTGAATATTAATAAAAAGACACACACGCCAGAAACATTCTCAATCATTCTTAGATTTTGACAGAAATATTTTCTTCAGCATTATTATTCACACATAATAGTAAAATATATTTGTGCTCATACACATTAATAATACTATTGATATAATAAATACCTTTAGAATACCGTTTAAATTAAATATTCTTAGAACCTAAAAACAAAGATGTAAATATTTTCAATTTATTAATTCTGTGAATAAGGCAAAAAAAAATTAATTTGAATCCCTGATTTAACCATTTTAATCTTGCCTGATGATTAAATTATTATTTTTCTAAGTAAGAGTTAGTTGTTGTAGTAATTATACGCAGCCGTACCCAATTCCTAATCTATAATTTTAGAAATAGTCCGTAAGCAATAAAAGAAATAGAAAGTAATGGCATTTAAAATAACCTTATTCTCCTGTTGGTCAATCTCGTCTGTTTGGTTATTCACAGGCCATGACTTATCGATGCACTTAGAATGATTTAAATTTTTCGATAACCGATTGAAACGCACCAAAGTAATTATCATTAAAAAAGGTATTCAATTATCATACAAAACTTTTCAAAACCTTTAAATGCATCTAATTGATGTAAAATGAATACAGAACAAGCTCTTCTAAGTATTTTGCTAATACCTTGCATGAAGAAAACAGTAAACGATTTTCAGATAGCAACAACGCAGACGATAATATTCTGCTAAATAATAGCTACCCCAAAAGATTTGATTGATTGCTTTATTTACACTACAATCTGAAACTCCACAAGGGCTATTATCTGAAATAACCATTCCATAATTGGTATAAATAAATAAAAAAAGGACGTAGAGTTGGAATTAAACCATCAAAGAGATTAATTTTATAATGTTTGATAAACGTTGTGAAGTTATCCGGAGTTAGTTCTGTGCTCCAATTTACATACGTTTTAAATATGTATTTAAATTTATGAAATAAAAGAGGGGCTATACGTTGTTTAAATTTTTTTAGATCATTTTAATTAATTACTTGCAACCCTTTGCGTCTTTATTTTCTATATTTGTAATATCGATTGTATATAATATAGAATAGTTTCAGAATTCAAAACTCACGAATAACATTACTGACCATTCTAAAAAATGCCGCGTAATCCATGAAGCATTTAAAAGATAGGAGACTAACTAAAATGGACGTTGATAACCTGAGCCAAACCGCATAGTAAAAGAACTACGAATTCCTAACATTCTGTCCCTTCTCGTGACCTTTAGGAGCATTGGGTTCCTTTGAAGTTTCGCTATGGACATCATCTACATAGTAAGGTAAGAAGGGGGTACGCGCAAATCGTCTGCTCTCCTGAAAACGCAGGTGAAGGGGTCGACGGAATTTTGTTTGTCTAGAGCAGGTAAGTTGAAAGGCACCTGAAATGGTACACTTTCTTAGAAAATCTTTTTTGTAATCTTTCTAGGAGCACAATACACAAGAGTTTTCTAAAGAATCATGTTACAAACAGGAGAGCTGTTCATAGACGAAGGATATTAAAAAAATTATTCTGTACCTATGCGCAAAAAGCTTTATGTTGTTCTGTAGGAAGTTGTTTATATTTTACTAAAAATTGGTGCGTACTTTTCTGTAAAATGTCGGTTTTGAATAAATCACCATCTTTATTTATAAATGCTCGTTTTGACTGAAAATCTCACGAACGTATATAACACCTTTAAAAACGTAACAGTAATCAATAGAGAACATAAAACGAGAAGAATATTTTGCTTGAAAATAATTCTTTATACGATTTTAAACATTCGAATTGCAATACGGATAACTCCCACACAAGACTTAAAACGTTTTAGCAATCCAAGATTTATCTTTCGAAAGTCCTTTTTTTGCGTTAATTTATCGACGAACTTGAGGTTTAACTTTTCATTAAACAAATTCATCAATACCTACTGCTTAAAAAATAAGCGAGAACCGTAGAATCCATAAAATTATTGTACATGGTATTTGGTTTAAAACTGATGCGTCTAGAATTTCTAACGACTGACTACGTGTTCTGAAGCACACAGTCATCCTAATTTCTTTTCTACGTAAAGAAAGAGGATTGGTGGGCGTCAATTAAAATTTCAACTAACATGCAGATCTTTCAATCCGTGTACTGGTCTTCAGTGAAACTCGCGATTTGAATCGAATGTCACCGTCTATTAATAACTATTTAAAACTTATTAGAATAGAACAGTCATTATATAGAACTATTTTAAATGTTTGGTTTTATATTTTGACATCTTAAGAGTTGTAAAGTAGTTTTTTTTTTATTACCTAAGGAGACAAAGGAAGGATCTAAAGAAACAAACAGAAAAAAATATTAAACAATTAGAATGTGTATGTCTTCAAGAGTGTTCTTGAATGAGTTTCGTTTCGCTCCATCAGTTTCTGAAGAGAATTTCAATAACAATAATAAAAAAATAATAGTATTTAGTAAAAAACATTAAACACAGACATGAGAAAGAGGAAGAAGACATTTATTCCAAACAAGTTGCCATTTCTCATCCTGAAGAACATACGAAGTATTCAGCGGTAAAATACATCTCTTTTCTAGTGGCTTTTCTACAAGTAAAATGGCTCGTGTCGGAAATCACGATAGGAGACTGTTCAAAATTATTATCCAGTTCGCAAATACATTCTCGAAACACGATTAAAAAAAAAAAAAAGGAGAAATGAATTGAAACATTTGGTTGTTTTTGGTTTTGTTGCTCAATCGTATTAAAAGTCGTAAGGCGCTTTGAAGTTGCCGCTTGTAATAAATTTAAAAGCGTCGATGTAAATGGTTCAAATGTGTGTGAGAGAGAAATAGTTAACTGGTATTTAAGGTATCATCTATCCCTGTTAAAAATAAATTTTAGTTAAGATACAATAATCACTTTTTAACAATAATCACTTTTTAGGAGAGGGGATTAAAAATATCCATATACGAAGGTAAAAATTCGAGTTCTATGTTTAAAAAACAATTATAATTCAAGGTAACGTGTAGAGTTTCAGAGCTAATTTCTATTTATTCAATATTCAAATGAATACATTCAGTTGAAAATTGATTGTTTATAGTTTGACAACACTAGGAATTATTCATTTTTTGTTGACAGTACTAATGGTATTACACATCTTTGATATTTTCTTTATCACCCCATTACTTTTTAACATAATTTCTTTCTAAGAATTGGTATTAGAATAAATGCTACATGTGAAACAGTTGGTATTAAATAAATTAAGCTTTTCAGTTTTTATTTTTGTAGTTTAAAAAGAAGGATAAATACTTAAAATTACTCATTCGTGTTAAATTTTATTTAGAATATTAATATTTCATATTTTTAATTCATTTTTATGAATAACTTTTCCGATGTTTCCAAGAGAATAATCCTTCGTAAACACTATCTCTTTTTCCAAGCCTGAAACATTAAGTATCTCTTTCAAAAATAGCATATTAGAGTTTGCATTCTTAGAGTGAATATTTCATTCAAATTTTCGCATAAAGCCATAAGAAATTTTAAGTTACGACAGATTTATTATGCCGTGTGAATTTTGTTATTCCCACTACAATTTCTAGATGAAATTGGGAGTCTTAACTTATGAATCATGAGCCATTAAACTTGCAGTCTCACTACGTCTAAGTAGATATATACAAGTGGATCTTAAATTCAGGCAGAGAATGGAGTAATATGGGTAGTATGTATCACATTTCTCTATAAGTAATAACATTTTAATCGTGGCAAATAATAAAAAGCGTGATTCAATATCATGCAGTTTAAGCACTAAATAATATTCAAACCACAGATACTCTATCAATCGAAGAATCGAGGGGGGGGGGAGGCAAACGACAACTTGAGTATATGAATGTAAAAAAAGGTTCAAAAACATTACCCTTTATGAAATATTTTACAGTTAAGATACAAACATTTTAAGAAATTAAATATGAAAAGAAGAAATTAAGTGGTGAGAGAGAGAGAGAGATTTCATTAAACAAATTTTTAAACTTTATCTTAAATAGTTTATATACCAAACAAAAACAGTACTCTTCCTAACAATATTTAGATAACATTCTTTCAACTGTTTAAAAAAACTCCATCAAAATAAGAATATAATTAATACAGTGAATTGAATTTATTACACGATTTAATGCCAATGCTTCATAATTAATTTAGTATAATCAAGTACGATTTGATTAATATAATTTTTCAAAGCTATTACTTCAATCGACTTCAGATAAATATTTTCGTAAATCCATTCCATACACTTTCCAATATCTCCCTTATATTAGAAATTCAAGACTTTCCAATCAACGCACGCTTGCATGAAGAGAACGTCACCCACATTCCGCCAGTGACAGATTTAGGCTTAGGCCCGGGCCTAGGGCGGCAAAAATTTGAAATCAATTTTGTAATTTATGAACAGTAAGACCGAATTTTGATGCTTCATTTCTTGCTTTACAACCTCAAGATGTCAATATTAAAAAGGTAGAATTATTTTTTAAAATAATTAATCGGATAAGTAGTAGAATTTAAAATGTTTAACAAATAGGTGCTAAAAAAATTTTCGCAAGTCTAATGACATTTATCTATTTGACGTTACATCCTTCATACATTTTTCTTAAAAATCTAAATGCAGTGTTTTTTGCTCATCATTATAAGACAAAATATTAATTAATCATATTTAGTTATACCTTTGTCCGGTTACTCAAAAACTTGAATTTATATATATATATATATATATATATATATATATATAATCCCGTATAAAAATTTTCATACGTTACGTAATGTGAGGCGTAATTCATGCCTAAATTCAATACCTAAATTTAATTCGAATCCATTATTATTATTATTTGTATTATTATTTTTACACAAGGGCGTCAAATTAACTTGGGCCTAGGGCGCCATCGAACCTGAATCCATCCCTGCATTCCACGGTCAAATTATGCAATTATAAGTCAAAACGAAAACACACACAATTACAAAAAATTATGCATGAAAATAAAATTCATTTTTATTAAATTTTAAATTCCATCGGAGAGAAAGAGAGAGGTTGATATCTTCAAATCCCACCATCTGGGTTCCCAGCGATTTTTATTAATGCATGGAAAAAGATTCGAAATTAGATCGCACTCGTAGAGCGTTGTGAGGACAGATCTAATCCAGCCATCTCAAAAACTTTTTATCGGAGAAGGCGTGAGTCACGATTAGATAAATCTATAGACAACCTTCATCAGACCTCACCTTGTTCATTTACCACCGGCAGTTTGCGATGCAAGGAGTAAATAAGGAGAAAATGAGATTCCAATTTTCCTTCCAACGCAATTAGCATTGCGCTCTGGTCCGCTTTTCATCATCTTCAATGAGTTTGGCGTTGATGGTTCAGGCATCTTTCAATCAAGATTACCTGTTTTTTTTTCTGATAGCACTCTCCATTCACACTAAGAATGAATGGATTCCTTTTGAAAGTAAAAAGGTGATAACTCACTGAAAATGGATAACTCTGAATTTTTCCTCCTTACATTCCATCTTGAGTTTTCATACATATTTAAAACCAATATTAGTGGTAAATATTACGAATTGTGAAAAAAATGTGAAGCGATGTATGCGTATCCCTTTTATTTCTAATTCAATATCAAAAAATTATATTCCATAAGAGAAAATTTCATATAGTTTATAAAGGATTTTATTTTATTTTCTAATTTAGCTGTATCATGAAAAAACCAATGTTTATTGTTCACTAAAACTTGTCTGATGGTAAACTGTTACTAAATATTTTAATAAGGTCAAATTTGGGTATCGCTTAATATATAAACATCTATCTTCAACAATCAAATATTTGTATTTTAATGTCTGGCAACAGTCTACACAAGAATTCTTTGGCCTATAAAAGCGACGCGCGTTTAAATAAACAATGAAAACCAAAAGTAAATAAATTTGTAGAGGTATTTTAATCTCTAAAATAAGGCAAAATTTTGTAGTTATGCATCTGAGTTTTAAAAATGTTCATGGTTTTAATGAGGTAAAAAATTAAATCGTATAAAAAACCCGAAATTTTCATGTAGCATGCAGTTATTTAATTGTTGTTACTTTGAAATCCCGAATCGACATTTTAAATGCTTTTTTCTTCAATAAATAATTCTTTCATTTTACTGTCATATGTTCAACCGTTCTTTTAAACATGTTATTTTTATTTTGAATTTTTCCATTGTCTTTATTTCGTGATAAAAAAACCCGATTTTCTACTTAAACCAGAAATGTACGCTTTCATGAAATTTGAAATTTATCAATAATATGGAAATACCCAAGCATCATTTTGATGTCTGGATTTCCTTAATACAATCCATATGAAAACTGAAAAAATTATGGCGAAATAACTAAACAATGCTGACGAGCATGATTTAAATTGGAGCGGCGAGAGCAATTTCACGGAATAAGCTAACATAAACCAACAAGGGGCGAGATAGTCTTTTAATGTATTAGTTAAGCAAAAATTTTAGATTAGTCATTGAAAAATAGTTTCTCTAATTATGCTGGGTACTTTTTCTGAAGAGACTAATTGTTAATTATTCACTGGGATAAATTTCCTCATAAAATTAAAACGAGGTTCGGGAAAAAATTCCTTTTATAAAGAATATAATAATGAGTATATAAAATTCATCGAGTAGACGGAAAGATGTTTCAATAATATCTAGTTAATGAAAAAAAGATTTTATAAAAATGATACAATGTTGATTTGCAATAGAAAATAAAATAATTATCTTAAATCAAATAAATAAGATAACGTTACAATTTGGAGAAATAACAGCTTAATTTATGAATAATTTATCTTTCAGGAATTCAAAAGATTAAAGGCAGCGAGAAGATCCGGGCGATAAAAAAATGGAGTGGTTATTGTGACAATAGACCCGTGATTTTGGCTAGCCTGCTCTCTCTCTCTTGTTTTTAATAATAAGGTGACCAGTTTTTTTACAATGAAAAGGACGAAAAATTTAAGAAAAAAATTACGACTAAATATATATGTGTGTGTGTGTGCGAAACATCTAGAACACATTTTATCCTCTTAAAAATTAGTAGATGTTCTGCTATGAAGGAAAATATAATAACCGTGGAATCAAACGTGTCTCTAGTATGCTCACACAACGCATCGCAGATGTATTAGTCGCAGAGAAACGATGAAATAAGGGCTTTCGTCAAATCTCTAAAGGAGATGATCAATTCACGCAAGATGTTAAAATAACGTCTCTTTGATGTCTTTTCCCTGTTGTAAGTAAGTGAATTAGTTAAATCCCCGAACTGTTTTAGTGAAATGATGAAATGAAAACAATATGCCGCTTTTTTGGTGCTAAGGGACTGGTATTTGGGGATCGTAATAACTTTTGTTATGGTTAGGATCTGCTGGGACACATTTCCCCCGGTGCATTCCCCCCTCTACAGCTTTTTGGCAATATCTCGACACTCGAGCCTCACAGTCCATTCGGACCTGGCTCATTCGATACCTCTCTAACTTCTCTTCCAATTATTATAATTTCATGCGCATAGGGTGCATGGGTGCTCATTAGGTGCGCTCATTATAATTTCATGCTCCTTACATAGTTTTTAATTGTGAGTGTTTTAAACTTTTAAAATTTATTTAAATCCACAATATTTCGGCTCTTGTTTGAGTCTCGGACTTCCACTCGTCGAGACCCATCCAGTCATATACTTGACTCCCATTGTGTAGGCATGGGGAGAGCTTAAGCACTAAAATATCATGCCCCCATGTTAATCCTTGGGGATCTGGAAACATTTCACTCCCCTGAGGAATTAAGCTTGGGAGATGATTTTTCGACGTTTGCCATATTTTCGTGTATGCGCGAGCTTTACGTGGAATTTGCCCCCTCCGGTGCTCTCCCCTACAGGGCTTCCCCATTAATAACTCGAATCCTATGCTATCTTGGTCGACCGCACCGGCTGGATTCGATTGTTTTCCCTATGAGCTCTTTAAATATGTAATTTTATCCCAATAGCCCCATTCCTTCCCCCATTTCCCGTTTTTAAACAATTTTAAATTTTTTAAAATTTCCCATAGCTTCCAGAATTTTGACCTAAATGGTTCGAAAGTACAAGGACTCGACCTCCCAGGTGTCTCTCCCCCCCTGGATAGCATTTTGCCAATATTCTAAAATAACGTCTCTTCAATGTCATTTCCATGATGAAAGTAAGTGAATGAGTTAAATCCCCAAAAAGTTTTAGTGAAATGATGAAATGCGCTAGTCAGGATTTGCATTGGCAATATGCTGTCCCGGGAGGGGAGACACCCGAGAAGTCGAGTCCTTGTACTTCCGAACCAAACAGGTCAAAAATCCTCAAAGCTAAGGGGAATTTAAAAAATTTAAAATTTTTAAATTGCTCATTCCCCTAGCACCAAAAAAGTGGCATATATATTTTTCATTTCATCATTTCACTAAAACATTTTGGGGATTTAACTCATTCACTTACTTACAACAGGGAAAAGACATCAAAGAGACGTTATTTTAACATCTTGCGTGAATTGATCATCTATCTCCTTTAGGGATTTGACGAAAGCCTTAATTTCATCGTTTCCCTGCGACATATATAACAGGTTCTCTTTATATGTCTGAGTTTTGTACACTTGAGGTAGTACTATGAGCTGATATGTACAGTGGGCAAAAATTGCAGCATACAATTCGAAAGCTGCAGTTATTATACAATATGCTTGAGGTTTCACCAACCACCTTCATATGTCTCGAACATCAATTTAAGCTACATTGAATTGATTTCACTCCCATCACATTTGTGTAATTAATGGCCTCAAAGTTTTCAAGCAGCAGAATAAAAGTCTGTACAGACAAGTGCACTATCACCTGGAAGTGAATCAAACCTTTAAACGTCATCACTGAAATAAAGCATTTGTTAAAGCGAAGTTAATTTCAAAAAGAATCTTTTAGGTGATTAAAAACGAGGCGAAATGAATGAATGCGCCAATATTTGGCTTAAATTTTAGCAAGTAAACAAACTTTTTTTTTTAAACACTAATGCCACAGCGCCATTAACTCAACACCATAAAACTGTTAGCCAAATTAAAAAATTTAACGGGTGTACGAGTAACAAAACACATTTCACACTCCCCATTTAATTTCTAGCTAAATAAAATTCCACGTATGCTTAGTAGTTTCGTCCATTAAAATACCACTTACGATTGCGTGTATTATGCATGTACGCCCGAGGACAGTACACGAGTTATAATAATAGTTTTTAATGTCCACCTCTTTCCACGACCGCTCAAGGTCACAACTCTACCGAGTTTCATTTGCAATGCGTTCTTTTCTGAAGTTCTCGAGTTCCGCAATGGTTCTTTTTCTCTCTTTTCAGAAGCGCGTCAGCAGTAGTTCCAAGTAACAACAATTTGCTTTGAGGTCAATCCGAATTCCGCGCGTTAACGGGTCATGCATCATTCGAACAGGTGTCGGCTACCAAGTTATGTGCTGACGCTTCGGGTTTGGGGGTTGTTTCACATGCGAGTGATCATTTTCCGGACCGAATCCCAACCCCGAAAGCGTTTAGAATAACTGTTTTGAACGAGACGCTCAAATTGCCATTTACAAGAGAATAGCATATTTAATATCGCCAACGAGGGCCGAAAATCAGGACGATTGTTCAGGGATAATAACACCTGTAGATTTCTCGGCTACAAGAATTGGCTGATTCGTCAGTTGGTTTGAATTAACAGAAGATTGAGATGAACATTGCAGTTTTAAACAATGGTCCAGCGGTGAGGAAGGTGTTTTAGCTGATACTAGCATCCACGCTACACGACGAGAAATTTTAACACACGCAATCAAGTTACAAACTTGAGTTCTTTTGAAACTACTTTTTTCTTCACGCGGGCAATTTTATTTTTAACCCACTTTTATCAATCTAAATTTCGAAATATTTTTCAGTGTTGAATCGATCGTGGTACTAGCAGTCAAGGTATCGTATCGTGGCTGACTTGTCACGAGTTCGAGTCCAGTACCAATAAAGACCCGCCGTGTAGGGGAGCGAAGCACGTTAAATCTATCAAGAGCTCAAACGTCCTCCCGTTGGTGTGATGTGGTGTGGTAGTTAGGAGAGGGAGTGCCAGCTCAGGTGTCGTCTTCGTCACTTGACCATAGTTCAAAATTACGAAGTCCGCCGCCAAAAGCCCTCGTGTAGCTCAACAGTGCGACGTTATTATTCACTCTCTCAGTGTTGAATCCTTATTCAGTAGTTAAATGTACTTTAATTTCTAAAAGTCTACTGCATGAAAGTTTGATTAACTTATGTATTTAATACATGTTTGCTCTTAATGAAATTTTAACGAGCGATCTTTAAGTATTTTGATTTTGTAGTAAATCCATTCAGTTGCTTTTAAAGCAAGAAAGAAATGTAATAAATCAAACTGCAATGGGCTCGAATCCAGTAACAAATAAAAATAGCTATTTGAAATTGGAACGTATAGTTAAACTATTCATTAAAAAAGAGTCAATAATTCGAAAGATTCGTTATGAAAGGAGCCAAACCCTTTTCAATAATCTAATTAATCAAAAGCTGCTGACACGAAAATTCGAACGAAAATTGCATTGAATTCAATGTCATTCACTTCAAGATTTATTTCAACCTATTTGCTTATTATCATCTATTGACACGAAAAGTGATCAAAGTTTTTCTACCTGTTTAATTTATGAATCTAATCTAGTTTAGTTTATAATGAGAGACAACGTTTTTAAATAATAAGACTAAAAAAAATGGTTTCATAAATTCAATGCTGTTGATTTGGAAAATTATATAATTATGGATACCAGCTAACAGTCAATACACTGGCGTAGCTAATTCTGAGTTGGCCCCATATCAAAACTTTTTTAGAAAAGAAATCCCTGATAGTGGTACTGTAGTTTACACATGTTGGGGTCCCGGTAGCTTGAGGGCCCCGCATCATTGATACGGAGGTACGACCCCGAGTCAACAGTTTTTAAATTCCTTTTCTTGTATTTGTGAATAACAGACATTGGAGACAATAAATGAAGGAAATCAGATTTTTTGGAGAATTCAACAAAATAATTTGAAATTACGACTGAGACGAAAACGAATTCACTTTCGGGCCAGTAGTTAAAAACTTTTATTTCTATCCGTTTTGTTGTTTGCGATTACAAGAAAGAGTCGCTGAGAAGGGCGTAGTCAATGATAAGGGGCCCTCAAGCTAAAGGGGCCCCAACTTGTGCAAGCCAAACAATACCAAAATGTTAAGGACTGCCAAAAGGGTCCCCTAAGGAATTTTGATGCAGGGCCCACTCAGGACTAGATACGTCACTGGTCGCTGCAACATTAAAGAAATATTTGAAAGGAAAGCAAGGGTAAAATTTAGGCAAGCTATAATTGTGTCTTCACCCTCACAGAACCGAAAGGATGCACAGACTAAATTATCAGCATGGAACTTTTTTACTTTGTTTATATATAGGTGTAAAATAAATAATCATTAAAAATACAGTGAAATACGTTTAACGTGAAAATGCTTAAGACGAAATATCGCTTAACAAGAAGAAATACAACGGTCCCGACAAACTCTACTATATTCTCTAACACGAAAAGATTTCCCTTCTGGGAATGAACAAAATACGGAAAATACCAGTCGGATTGGACTGTCCTATTGTATTATCGGAAGAATTCGTTGCAGTAGATGATGATAATGTGTACAGCCCCAATTATGGCAGAGTAAGACATTTTGGAGTTTGTTCAAAGCTCAAAAATTATCATTGAAGCAGATTCCGACGATGAAAATTCAGTGAATCATGAAGATCCTGTTCCCACATCATACAAAATGAGGAACGTCATGAAAAGTAGGCGTATTTATTTAAAAGCTCATGGCAAAAGTGAAATGAATCACAAAATGGACGATATCGAACAATTCGTTGACAATTTGGAGCTAAAAAAAACAATACAAAGAAAAGAAAATTATTAGATTATTTTTCAAAAACTAAATAAATGTTTCGTTTTTCAAAAAAATTGTACTAAATTTCTTTAAGTTTTTGTGAATGTTTTTGTTTCATTGATTTTTATTAAATGTATGTATATACACATATCTATGTAAATAAAATAAATTCTAACTTCATTTTGTTGATATATGTTTTTTCTCTTCAAAATCGTTTAATATGAAAAAATATTTCAGTCACTTTAGTGTCGTGTTAAGCGATTTTCACTATACATAACAATGGGTAGTTTTTTAGGAATTTTATTAGAATCTAATTGTGTGTTTCGATAGTATTATTTATCATTATCAAGACTTTTTATTTTCACTTGTTCAAATATACTTAGTTATTGGAAAAAATGATACTTACAGAATAACATAAAACATTAAGAAAACAAAGTAATATATTATTACCCGACACAAACCGAAATAAGTAACAAGTCACGCGAATAATTTATCATTGGCAACAATTGATTTGACGTTTATTTCCCCCTTAAAGGTTCCCGTTTACGTAATTGATTTCAGTATATTACGTACTCTTTTGACATTCTCTATAAAAATACTAACAAGGTTATAAAATAATACGACGGTCACCAATTTTAAAATGAGGGTAAATGTTTCCCTTGGACCCGAAAGGGTTAACATGTAGAAACTCGAAGAGAATCTCAAGACATTTTAAAACAGTTCGGTAAAAAAATCACATAAGAAAAAAGAAAAAAATTCAAAGTTAAAAATTTTTTTAACAGGCTAAAAATATTTACAGCTCCAGCCACCCCAACCCCCTCCATGATATTAGCAATGAAATATTTCTATTATAATGTTTTGTGAATAGAATATATTTTAGTCACATTGTCAAAATAATTTATTCAATTACTTATGAATTGAATATATTTGAAGCATAAAGCTAGTCAATTATGTCTTTATTGAATTTACTCATTTATTCTTCTATATTTTTGTCAAAAATATAGATTTTAAAGAAGTTTTAAAATAAAAAAAATGTTACAACATTTTATACTTCCAAAAAAATTTGTGAAGGATTTCAATTCAGTTTATGGACAATCGATAATATTCTTCCCTATGAACTATTATTTCCGAAATTGTGTTTTAAATTAATCATGCTCAAAGCAGAATAAAGTTCCCACCTTTTTAATTAAATTAAATTATCGAGGTACAAATGCACCACGAGTAAGTATAAAGTAAAACCGGTATACTTTTCTGTTTCACCAGCACAAACAATAAAGTCGCCAAAAGTGATTCTACATGTCCCAACTGAATATTCCCGCTGGTAACCTTTACCACCACACTTTCAAAACAAGTCGCGGTCTTTTTTTATTATAGTAACATTTTTTCATTATACATAAAAAACAGATGAAAAACCAACACATGAAAACTATTATTTACGTTATTTTGTGTGTGTGTGTATGCGCGCGCACATAAATTGCGTGTCGCCAATAAAGCCTGCTTGGCGAGATTTGCGCCGGTGAAACAGAAAAGTACCGTAAAATCATCTATTTGCCAATGGGCATCCTTCAATGGGCAACTTTCCCTTATTTAAAATATTTTAACATTTGCATAGACTCTCTCAACAGCGATAAAATTGCAAAACTTTAAATTTATTACACAACTGTTTTTTTTTTTAATATATTTTTTTCAACTCAATAGCGTTCTTTCCAGTTACAGTAGTTTACGAATATTTCCAGGTGGCTATTTAAAGGTCAAACATTGAAGGAACGAGTTGAAGGTCAGTTTAAACATTTCTAATTTTTTCCCCTCTCCTTTCATGGTTATTTAAAGAACAAAGCGTAAGCAAATAATCCCCGCACAATAAATTATCCAAAAATGCAATTACCGAAATGGTAAGAAGAAATAATACTCACTTAAAAAAAAAAAGTCTGAAATTCCATGCAAACGAGTTCTGGAGAACCCAGAGGAAACTGACGAACAATTCGAGCACATTTATTATCACATTTCTTAACAAAAGAAAGTTATCTACGATTAGTGCAAAATATTCACAAATGCTAAATTTTTTTCGCTGTGTTTAATACCATAATTTCATGCAATGTATTCAACAATTTGTCGGACTTAAAGCTTTTTAAAGTCATGGGTATTATTAAAAATCCAGTTTGAATTACTTTCATAGAATTGAATAATTTAAAGGCATGAAATATTTTAACTCAAAGAATTCTTTTGTCAATAATAAATTTTTAAAAGAATCTATCCTACTCTGTAAGTTTAAAAAATAGTGAAGAATATTAAAAAAATTTATTATTTTCAGAATTCTCTTAGATGTATGGTTTGTGTGAGTATTTGATTCAGTATAATTTAAAAGAAATACCAATTTCGAAAAGTCTTAAAATAAGAACAAACGTTATTTTGTGTGTGTATCAATCAGTTAAATTACTTGTTACAAGGTTCTAATGTGGAAATTAGAAGCCGACAACATTACGAAAAGTTACGTGTTTTTTTTCGAAATTTGATCTTTTTTTTAAAAAATTTCTTTCAGAAATTGTCATTTGCAGACAGACCACCGTCAAGGGAAATGTAAGTGAATGCTGTCGATTGGTTGCACAACTTCCACAGCCCACTAAAATGAGGGTTTTGATCATCAACAGGAGGGCTGCGGTAGCCCAGTGGTTAAGGTATCCAACCATGGCAGGCATGTCATGAGTTCGATCCCAGTACCACTAAAGACCCGCCGTGTAGGGCAGCGATGCACGTTAAATCTGTCGAGAGCTGAAACGTCCTCCCGTTGGTGTGGTGTGGTAGTTAGGAGAGGGGGGTGCCAGCTCAGGTGTCGTCCACGTCACTTGACCATGGTTCAAAATTACGTGGTCCGTCGCCAAAAGCCCTCGTGTAGCTGAACAGTGCGACGTTAATATTAACTCACTCACTCACTTGATCATCAACAGATTTATCGTGCATCAGCTCCGCTACTCAATTACTTAGAAGGAGGTTAATGTAATATTGTTCTTAGTTCGAGTTTTTAATATATAAATAAGTGTCTGATATTTAGGAAAACAACCTCATTTATTCAGCATAAGTATCGCTTCTATTAATATAATACCCTTCAATTTTTCACAGGGAAATAGGAAATGGAACCAATCTTTTCCTAAAATAACGGAAAACTCTTCCCTTTTTATTGGTTGAGTTGTGACCCCAAATTTACCGTAAAATACGGCGTATAACGCGCACTTTTAATACAAAAAATAAGATCGAAATTTAAGGGGGCGCGTTATACGCCGGGTATAAAAGCGATAGCTCTAAAAATAACAAAAGAGATAAGCATAAAAAAATTTTACTTTTACATATTTCGAAAAACTGTTTATTTAAAAGAAATGACTTTCCTTTCTGAACTAAAATTTATAAACTCTTTTTTCAAAAGTCTAGGCTAATAGCTCGAATAAATGACTTCAAAACATAAAGAGTATAGTATGCTAACATTTCAGATTTCTTCGTAAAAAAAGGGGGTGTGAGCGTTATATATACGGTGAATATGTCTAAAAATTAAAAAAGGAGCTTTAATGTATAGGTGCGCATTATATACACCAGTGCGTGTTGTACGCAGGATTTTACGGTATGTTTTTGGTAAGGCTTTGTTTACTACCTCTAACAAATCACTTCAAAACATAAGAGCATTGTACACATACATTTCAAGTTTCTTCTTTAAAAAATAGGGGTGCGGCAAATATACCTAACTAAAAATTGCAGCTCGAAAGTATAGGGCGCGTTATACGGCGGATTTCATGGTACTTACATTTCTGGGTAGCGAGATGTGTGTGTGTGTGGATTACACAGCTTAAGTAAAATTACCTTTTTACTTACAATCTTATGGCATAAATTGAAACCTTTAATATATCTCTCTATCAGGACAAAAATTTACACCTCTAGCTATCCGTTACTTATATCGTGGTCCGTTGAGCGCTCTCTCGTGGTCTGCAACTGGATAGCGTCTATGTCCACAATCCGCCCACAATTGTGAAGTAGAGTTTCTAGAAGGTCTCTCGCAGCTCTAGATGAACTCTAATATCACCGAACTAGACGGTATTGATCTTTCGTTGCCTTACGTCGCCGACCTATTATCGCTTTTCCGGCTGCCTTGCAAACTTTCATTGGTATCGGTCCTCTCGTAATATCTTCGGTCACCTTCTCATCTCTTTTTAAACCTTTTTGTATGACCTTTCTCCCGCCCCCTACAATTTCTGATTGGAAGGAACACGGATCTGCACCCTCAGTCTTAGTCTAAACTACATTTGCTTCTTTCGAGACTAAGGCCTGTATGAACCGCAACCCTCTTATCACCATATGTCGAAAACCATAAATTGACCAGTCACTTCGACACCGAGAATACAACCCTCGGCATTCCTTCGTCGGAGTAGCCGACCATCTTTTCCAAACATGTGCAACACGCCAAGTGTCAGAGGGAACGAAAGAATAGACAGCCGTTGAAACAGGTGTATCCCATCTATAGATCGCTTTGAAGAAAATGCTATGTGGCGCGACTGTTAGCGTAGGGCGCCAAAAAAGAAAAGAGATGTAGGAACGATGTTACAGTATCATATGCAAGGTAATTTTCAATGTTATATACTAATATTTAAGAATTCTTTGAAAATTGTGAAATATGTTAAGTTTCTTTTTAAAACATCCCGCGAAAAACTCATATTTTTTTCAAATAAAATGTACCGGAATTTATTATTTTTTAAACTTTTTTTCTTTATGTTACTAAACTTTAAAAATATTCATAAACTCTACTGTATCTAAAGTATATAATACGAATTATAGTTTTCTCAGCAATCTTCGCACAGACTTATTAAAAATAAAAATGTAATGGTTTCGCGAACTAAACATCCTCAAATAAAACTTGAACTGCACAAATACTGGACAGAAAAAAATCAATTTTAAAAAAAAACTTTTCGAAACACACACACACACAAAAAAAAAAAAAAAGAAAATCAGAGCTACACAAACAGTAATTACACACAAAGCCAAAAAATATTCCACAGTTCTCTTAAAAACGCAAAAATAACATGCTTTTAATGACATTCGTTGTTTCCAAACAACGATTTTAATAATTACAGACCGCAAGAACACTCGAAATATTACATGAAATAAACATGACATCCACCGCGAGTGCTGTTCAAAGTTCATGTAACATAGCGGAGACGCGCACACCTTAATTAAAATCTAAATTTGAAGAATACAAGCTAAGAGTATTTCTCCATTGTTTTCTCATCGGTCGATGAAATATTTTGTTTTTCGTTTCGGCAACGGAATCCGAAGGTCGGATTTTTATGACGAGCGAACAGGTTTCCTACTACTATATCGGTGAACCATTACTAGAGAACTCGTATTATTAATTTTTCATGTTCACGAAGGGATTGTGTAACGTGATACAGAATTTTAGTATTCATTTCCTGTAAATGCGTTAAGATCTGAATGCTAATAAGATAAGAGGCAGATTGGCATTTCTAAATTTTAAAGAAGTCACAACGATAATCAAAACAACGGAAAATAATCGACTACTTTTTGCAAATTAGGTCCACGTTAAGAAGTGCGTAACACAGCGTTACTCAAACTGTGGGGCATACCCCCTTAGGGGGGGCGTGATAACTGTACGAGGGAGGCACGAGCATATTGACAGGTCGAAAACAAAAGATTATTTACAAAAATTATTAATTTGCTGAAAGTAAACAAACAAAATACATTCCGACATAATTAAGAGCAAAATTAACATTCACACTGATATAACAAACTTATAAATATATCAGTACTGCACAGTCTTTTTTTCATAAATAATTTAACAATAGTAAATTAAGAACAAGTTTAATACTTGTCAGTGACCCCAAGGGCATGTCATATAAAAAATTAAATATAAAAATTAGCTTGATAATTTGTACGGTATACAAATAATCCCTTAACTGCCGATTAAAAGTCACGCCCCAATGCCCCCGTTTTCCCCGTACGTTCACGTATGAAGGGGGAAAAGGAATAAATAAGGAAAATATACTCTGATATTAGTAAATCCTTCGCAAACACTCCGTCAAGGTCCTTTTATTGCATTCAAAAGCTTTCGGAATAATTTAATGGACAGCAGTGCACATTATTTTTTCATTTCCTACTATTCGTTCACACTCACATATATCGTTCAAATTTTCAATCGTTAATAAAATACTTTTTATTCATCCAACTTCATCATCAAATACATTTTTTTAAACTTGTACTAGATGACACTTGATGTCGCTCGTTGTTTCCCTGTAGCGCAATGGATAGCGCATTGGACTGCTAATACGAAGGTCGCGGGTTCGATTGTGATTTATTTTTACTATACTATTTTATTGGAGAAATTTAATTTAATTAATAAATAAATAGTAGCAAACAAGAATGAAACAATAATAAATAGTAATAATAGTCCAACACCATATATAGGAAGGAAAATGGAAAATTGTAAAGAAAATCGCTTTCTAATTTGCCACTTAATAGTGTGATTCTGACATATGTATGAAATATTTCTGTAATAATTTTGTTGAGTGGTAAAAATAATTGTAAGACGTGGTGAGTGGATGTTATTACTGTAGCGAACCAAAGGATAGGGCGTCGCCGGTGGTGAGTGATTACTGTATGTTGATGCATTTTCTATGATGAGATTGACGAGGCGGTCTTGTTAATTAGTAAATCCAATTTATTGAATATCTTGAAACACCTAGGCATATTAATTACATTGAGCATGGACGACACAATACAGACAAAGAAACTACAACACACAACACAAAGCAGCCGGCTACATGACTACAGAGAAACGAGCGAAGAGAGAGGCGGGATTTCCAGAGACATCGGTTTTTATACCCGACGGTGAAGCCCGCGTGACATTTTTGTAATAAAAGCTCTGATTGGTTACAATGGACAGGAAAGGGATTTATGATGTAATATTAGTCGATTACGATTAAGATCAGGGTGTTAGTTTCGAACCAAATAATTAAAAGATTATTTGAATATTATTAAAAAGAGTTAATTAAAAGGATGCTAGGGGGAATTATTACATGTATATACACATTTTTATATTAATTATAACTATTTAATAAAAAGTAACTATAAAATAAAATTTTCCTTTGTTGACCTCAGTAGAAATTGACTTAAATTTTTTATATATATATTACTTGTTTTAGGAAGCTGATCTAAAAAGAATTGGTGGGACTAATTACGAACAAGCGGCTCATATATTGGTAATTTCTATCTTAAATCCTGCCATATCACAGCTTATCACAAAAAATATATTGATTCATTGCTACCGGTTTCAACTTTGATGAAATGCTTTATAATTCTTTAAAATCAAAATTGATTTTAGTCTGATTATGCCATAGAAAAAGACAGTGACGCACATAAGAAATTTTTCAAGAGGGGTCCAGCATCACGCGCGCATGAAATCCATCATTCTCGTATCATGCTCCAATACGCCGCCCAACATATTTTTGATTTTGTCGATTTCTGGAGCAAAAAACAGTAAAAAATTAATCATTGAATAAATAATTAGCAATAATTAATAAAATTAATTATTAAAAACAAATACTTTATTAAATTTTACGCACTATATCCATAGGATTATAATCAATCGAAAATACATTCTAGGGCTATGGGGGGAGGATCCGGAACCGGGGAACATCCCCCTTGTGTACACCACTGGTAACAGATGAGATAAACATAGAAGTGGAAATCCTCAAAAAAACAAAGTCAATTTTTTTAAGTGTCAGAATCGTCGACAAAAATAATGTAAGGATTATTGGTATGTGAGTACTGCCACGCTCTCTCTCTTACCTACACCATAAAACGTCAAATTTTAAATAAGTTTTCTAGGAAACTTTTAGTCTCACTTTCTCGTCTAATGGATATTACAACACAGATATCCTTGTCATTCTGGATATTCGAATAAAATTATCTAATACTCGGAACAGTCTTTTGAACTCAGTTCGTACAATTATGAATTTCTCATAAAATGTGTTGAAAAAACAATAGAGTATTACTTTTTCATGAATCAAATAAAATTGTATGATGTATAATCTACTCTAGAATATACCATTAGATCACTGGATATTAATTCGATCAACCGAACAAAAAGTAGCAAGTATTGCAAAACGAACAATTTTTCTTTAAATATATATATTTTCTTTAAATATATATATATATATATATATATATATATATATATATATATATATATATATATAAAAAAGTCTTCATTCTAAAAATATTGCAATACTTCCGATAAAGGCGTATCTTTCAAGAACGTTGTTAGGGTGGGAGTTTTTCTTGAGTAACTTTTTCCTTTGATTTATACCTTAAGCAGTGGCGTAACGTACACCCCCGCATCGCGGGGGGGGAGGCAGGGTTCTGGGGGCCCCAAAACCTGACTGCCACCAAGTAAAATCCAAATTGGGGGGCCCGAAACGTGACTTTTCAGGGGGCCCAAATGTTCTCAGTTACGCCACTGACAGTAAGATAACAAGCAGGCATGTATACTAATATGGGTTTGACAGTGGCGCACATAGGAATTTTTCAAGGGGGAGGCTCCAGAGTAAAAAGTCCATCATTTTCGTATCGTACACCAGTACACCGCCAAACATTCTTTTGATTTTGTCGACAGTCGAGAACAAAAAAACAAATTATTGAATAAACAATTATTCATAATTTATTTTATTAATTAATGCTAGCAAATACTTAAGCTTTACGAATGATATACATGATATTATAATCAAATGGAAAAAAAATTAAGGGTCCAGATCCGTGGATCCCCCCCCCCATCCCATCGTGAGCGTCAATGGTGTTCTATAATAAGAGTAAGAGTATGTTCACAATTAAATGAATAAACTTGATTAAGCATCTACTCAATATAACAGAATACGAATTATGTGTTTTGAAAAAGAAGAAAACAACGAAAAATGAGCAAAAGAAAGTTAGCAATTACATTAATAACAGTCGGCACGGCAATGATAATTTCATCAATAATCATGATTCATGATAAATTGACTAATTCCACGCCATTCTAGTTCGATATGTCACAATACACCGAATCGAATGACCATTTTTAATAGAAAACGACAAGGGTAAAAAAAAAAGATACTAAGGCGAGTCAATTGGATATCTAGTTTATATATAATTCCCTGACATCTCACGGCGCGACATGCATTACTTTCATATTAATTAGCAAAACGAAGCACGAAAAAGAAAAATTAATAAATAAAAAATGGAAGAAAAGTCACTTAAGCAGCGGTCATATGCAGAATAGATAGCAGTGTCAAGGATGGCAGAACAACTTGAATGACCTTCGCAGAAAAAAAATAGTTCGGCCATTCCATTGGCGAAGGAAGAAAGGTAATCACACGCGGTTTGATAGCAAACCCCCGAAGTTTACACCGTGATCTACACGTTAAAAAAATTATATTATACCCTGACTGTGATTTATAAGAGTGGATGTGAACTGTGCGTTTTAAATGCTAGTCAGGTTCTAGTTTTGCCGTCTGTTCGGCGTTGCTAATCTTGCTTTTGGAATTTGTCTTGAATGATGTGTTATGCATGGATTGCCAAGGGGGTATGTCTGTGGAATTTGAATAATTAATATTTATTAAGGGTATTTTTAAAGGGGTATTGTTGAATATGTCTTGGAGGATGTGTTATGTATGGATTGCCATGGGGTTATGTCAGTGGAAATTTAATAGTTATACATTTGTTAGCAGTAGTTCAGTCAAAAAAAAAGAATTTTAATTGTGGGTATTTTTTTTGTTCTTGTTTTGTATTCCATTTCTCTTTCCTTATAGTTAATTTCCTTGGGATTTATATAAAGATGTGTCTTACTAGAAGTATTTTTATTGGAAAAATTTGTTTGGGTCACTTTTGTCATATAGTACGTTTTTTCAGAATCAGTTCCTTCAGACTGTTCAAATTTGTTAAGAAAGTTTTAAATAGAAGAAATATTTAACGGCCGTAATTAATTATTTTCATTTTGTAGATTTTATATCGAATTTTTTTACTATTATTTTTGTTTTGCACATTTAATTTGGACGGAAAGGGACTTATCAATCATACGGGGCCCTCGCGCTACAGGGACCCCAACATGTGTAACTTCAGTCCCGCTAACAGGGCTTTCATATCTAAAATAGGGCCTCGAAGGAATTTTGATACAGGGCCCATTCAGAATTAGCTACTCCAGTAGACTTAACTAATTATAATTTGTCAAAAAGTAAAATTTGGTCGTTGATACATTTTTATCGTTTGAATATGGAAAATTAGATTTATTATGTTACGAATTGACAGAGGATTGAATTGTTTTTTTTTTTATTTTTTTTTATATATTTTAACATTTAGATATATATATATATATATATATATATATTTCAAAAATGCACTTTGTTTATAGTTTTGATTTTTTAATGTATATTTTTAATTGCCTTTTAAGTTGCTAGGATTTTTTTATGAAGTTGACTCTAATTTTAAATCTTTAGATTCAGCAATCAGACGACGAACTTTTCACAGATTTTTAGGCAAACTGTGCATAAAATTATACTTTTATGATTAGCTTTACACTTAATTTCTTTCATTCAATGATTACACTTCCTTTTTAGTCATATGTTCAGGTTCTTCTCAAAATAATATTCACGACTACAATTAATTATGCGAAATTCAATGCAATTAATTATGCAAAACTAATTTATTTTCTCTTCATTTAAACGGCATTTTTTGTTCGAGTTGATTATTTCTACTTCATTTAGACGTAAAATGAGCAAATTCTTATGAAAATTCCATGCAAAGCTATAAAATCCAGGATTGTTATATTAAAATTCCTTGATTTCTTTTTTTAAATGCATTTAAAAACTTCCTGAAAATATTTTTATGTTTATTCTAAAATGTAGCTGGTTAAAAACCGTTACAATCTGCACATAGGAACAGTTATAAAATCCAAAAAATTGCCTCATATTAAAGGAGAAGTCCATTATTCATCTTTTGAATTCTATATATATATATAATGGTTAAAGTGTGAAATCCGTTATTTCACAGAATAACTAGGTATTTCACGAAATAATCAGACAAATCAGTTATGGTACATAAAATTATTTAATTCTACGATTCAGCTAGGTATTCGATAGAATAACGATTACTTGATCGTTAAAGTATGGAATACGGCACTCGAAAGTTCTTTGAAGTGGTTCCAACTGCTTTCAGTCAGTTGTGTGTGTATGTGAACCACAATTCAAAGTGTCACCACATCAAGCCTTGCTCTAATACAAAATGAAAAGTAAAATAAAAATATTTCAAAAAATTTAAGTTAATATTATCTTACATTTTCGTTTGAAAAAGTTTACACAATGTTTTTTAAGGCGACAATTTTTCCTCCCACCATGTATTTTTTTATAGTAATATATTTAAATAGAACTATTTCTGCAACATGTATTTTTTTCCTTTTCAGTTAAGCTAATGTTAGCAATATGAACAATAATAAATTACATCATCTGCTTTTCCTAGTCATTTATCAATTAATCATCTATAATAGGGATAAAATGTAATTTTCGTGAGATTTTAGCTATTTGTGATAATCTAATTTATAAAATAACTTTGATTTAACTTTCATTTTTCACTCTTTAACGGTCTATCAGAAGTTATTTCATAGAAAAACTATAGGTAAAGTATGAAATTTGCCATATATTACATACTTTAATTGACTTCTCTAGTTGTTTCATGAAATACTTATTTATTCTATGAAATAACTGAATTTTATATACACTTTAACAGTGATTTCTGTACAACTAAGGAAACGCGTAAGCAATACATATTTCCACAATATTAAAATTATTTCGCATTCATTTTTGAGATTGCCCTCTACCGTCATTTTGAATTCGCGTTGACATAATGTTAATCCTGCGGTTTGAATCTTAGGCCTAATTTTCATAACTGAGACACAAGAGGAGGCAATCATGATAAGCTTATTAGAGTAAACGGTAATTTAGAATTATTTAACAGATCTTCAAAAACAAAATATCATTTAATAGCATGCTGTTTGAATTTAAAATTAGCTGTATGGAAGGGGGGCATTGCATGATCACTGTTGTTCAAACAGTTCGGAAAAAAAATGAAGGCGGGAAAGGAGAAAGAAAGACGAACGTAAATACCTACTCGACCGCGGTGCATGGCCCTTCGCCATAAAATAGACTTTGATACTTGCGTAGGTGTTGGAAGCATTGAGCGAATCATGATTTGTGAGTGTAACGATCCAGCTTTAAAAAAATGTCAAAAAACCAAGAACAATAAAGTCGTCTAAAAATGATTTTCTGGAATATTTTTAAGAAAACTGGCAACTGGCGGTTTGGGGAGACAATCGAAATGGCTGTCCTAAGTCAAAAAAAATAAAGAAAAATCGAATTGATGGAACTCGTGAAACACTATTGTCGTCGTTTCAATTCTTGCCCCTTGAGAATATGATAAACATAGAAGGTTTAGATGGATTTGAAAAATAAAATAAATACAACTGCAGAGCCGTAAAATTGGAGTTCGTTTCTATAGTGGTTTTGTTATGTAACGTCGATTTGAATGGCAGACGAGAAAGTGTTGTGGATGAAAAATGGCATAATTTTGCGACTGTGACATTTGAAAGTTCTTGAAGATTTATGGCAAGTATAGTATATAAAAAAGAATTTGGTTTTATATAGAATGCTAGTTCTATAAGAACGCATAGTTTCATAGTTCAGAATAATGTAAAACAATATACTACTTCAAAAATTTCATTAATAAAAATTCTATAAAATGTTTCTGAGAAATAAACTAGTTATAAAAAGTTAAGTTACTTTTGTGAATAATCAAGATAACTAATTTCGATTCTTGCATGCTTTAATTACTTAGCAGATAAATCCTTTCTCGTCATACGAATACTTTACTTCTCTAAAAGAATTAATTTATTCGTATGATGCGCGCGCGCGCGTCATTTTTTTAAAAATAAAAACGAAACAATTTTTAGAAAAAATGATTCATCATTAAATGACTGCAGAAATTTGATTAAAATACTGTTCTATTTGTTACTTCTGCCTCAAATTTTAAGCATTAATTTCTAGTAAATAAAATTCAAAATATTGTTTACTATTTGTACCAAATGATTATTTATAAGGACTTGTTTTGATTTTGTCTGCGTTTCCGAATTATTATATTTATTCCCTTGAGCGACAACCTTGAAGGGTAATTTCTTAACTCTATTCCACTAGTGCTAATATAGAATTCGCTCCACAATTGATCAACAGGTAAAAAATGTCTCGCTGGAAGCTCCAATCAAATGCTTAAAATATTTTCATGTGACCACTTTCAATAAAATCGACAGTGAGGCCCTGGTAACAAAGCAGAAAATCAAAATTATTGGATGAATTAGATGCGAGCCGGGTATTATGGGATAGTTGGGTAATATGGAATATTGAAGTTTTGGCTCTGTTTGTGGCTGCTAATGCGTGGAAAAACCTTGAACTACAAAAGAAAGACTCATGATGCGTTGTGAGTAAGTGAGTGAATGTTAGATTTTATGGCGCAAGAGCCAAATCTGGCTATACTGCGCCAAACATTTGTGTAAATCTGATCTAGACGGGAAAAGAAAGAAAGGATAAATTGAATGACAAGAAGGAGGGTCGAAAATAGAGAAGGATCATTAGGGCACCCCAGGTTCGCGAGACCCGTGTTTACCAAAGATAGCAAACCCCTATACATGATGCGTTGTAGTGAGAGTTGACCATTTATTGTTGCCATACCATTCGTTACAAAACAAAGTGTATTTTGCGATTTTCAAAAAATTTTTGCAGGTTATTTTTTCGAAATTTTAACCAACTAGTACACATGTGACGTGAACATTAAAGTTAAGCATAATGGACACGAGAAGAATTGTAGTTTGTAACACTGTAGTAGTTTTTTTTAGCTGACAATGTTTTGGCCTTCAGTTTAAAGGTTCATTTTCCAAGATGGCGTGTCGGGAATACTAGATATACCATAAAACCCAACACATTCCATTCTGATGTATCATTTGTCATGCCGTCAACTAAAGAAGAATCAGAAAACAAAGACTCTGAATGTATCTTCTGTAACGGAAAATTCTATGAAGATCAATTGAGGCAGAATTTGGACTCAATGATTCCACTGTTTTCTGTGAGTTCACTTTGACTGTACTGGACTGCGACTTTGTTAATAAATTCAAAACTCAGTTGGCTATCACGTATTCTTAAAAATATGGCTTTTATATTTAAAAATAATTACGTTTTGTGATTCTTAATTAGTTTTCCAATGGTTTAAAACCACCTATTCCATATTACCCGACTATTCCATAATACCCTCCATTTATCATTTTTCTTTAAAATAAATTTTTTATAACAAAATAAATATAATTTCTTTTGATAAGTGTAATTCTTCACAATAGTTTATGGTACATATCCATGATGATTTTGGAGATATTTTTTCAAAAACCAATAAGTTATTTTTAGAAATGTATAAATATTATTCCACAATACCCGACTCTCCTATATACATATTTAGGAATTCATTTAGAAAAATTCTGAAAATGTCTAGGATAAATTGATACAGTGGGTGATCGGTTAACGAACATAATCCGTTCCAAGACTATGTTCGCTATCCGAATTGTTCGTTAACCGATCATCGATTCACCATAGACTTCTATGTGAAATCGATTAACTCGTTCTGGAGACCCTAAAAATTAAATTTTAAAAGATGTATAACTTTTTTAGTAAGTTTAAAAAATAATATATGCATATAGTCTTGCATATTAATCAGTCCTTTTCATTTTTTCCTTATGGGGCGTTGAAGAACATGTCCAATGTCGATTGCTTTTCTCCCTTTTTAGGATTTTCCGGAAGTAATTAATAGCATTGTCATTGTAAAGATCCCCAACCCTACTGACATCAGCTTGGTTTGGGTGCCATTCTAAGACCATTGCTCTGACATCCGCCCACTTTTTCAAAAGATCTTTAATGGCAGATGTCGGCATTGGTCCTCTTTCGTCTTCCTCTTGTTCAGAAGGAGACACATTTCGCTGTGTTTCTTGGTGTTCTTCGTTCAAAATTTCTTGGAGTTCTTCTATCGTCAGTTCATCTTCATGTCCCCTTATGAGCTCTTTTATGTCATCCTCGTTCACCTCCAATTCCAGATCTCTAGCAGTTGTCAAGATTTCATCCATAATTTAAGGGGTGTCTCCCTGATCACCTCCGAATATGTGTTCGTTGTCCAAACACAAAAAATATTTCTTGAAAGTGTTCGTTATCCGAACACAAAAATCTTTCGTGAAAGTGTTCGTTAACTGATTTGTTCATTAACCGATCTGTTCGTTAACCGATCAACCGATTCAACCAGAAGTGCGCTTCATCGCTAAACAAAATTCGCTTATGAAAATCGGGAACAACGGCAATCTCGTTTTGGGCCCATTCGACGAATCTACGCCTTGCTTGATGATCGTTTTGATGAATCGCCAAACCAAACTGAGAATAAATCACTTGACAGCTGTTAAATCGGTCGCCATCTTGGAAAGTAATGCCAACTTAAACTTCTATACCTGAAAAAAACACTCTTTATATGTATAACGATGGATATTTGTTATATAACAAAAATATAACATTTTAAATTCATAGTTATTCAAATATATATCATTTATATAAAACTATATAAACGATATATAATTGGTTTAACATTCATTTATAATATATAACGGTTTGTATTATTTTGCCGAATAAAATGCCAAAACAAATAAGCAAATACTACTCTGTCACACTGCTTAGCAAGTTATTTACGATTCCTCACATTTCACTGTGTCACAGACGAATCTCTTCAACCGTAAGGGCACATTCCAATTGGAAATAACTTCATCCTGGCAACATTTTCTTCCAGAAATGTCAACGACCAATCAGATAATCAGCTTTAGCAATTGTAAAGCTTCCCTATACCTGAGATCCCCCCTTTATAAATAAACTCGACGATGAGAGGAATACTACGTGTTACGCAAGTAAAGATAGGAATTTCTCGTACTCCAAGCGTAGTGTTGGTTTTTAAGATAAGGTCGGCCCGGGGTGTAGAGTATGTGATAAGGCACACCAGGTGCTGTGCTTATTGCCAAGCAGAAATATTGGGATTATGACTAGTTTGCTAGTTACTTATAGAATGTGTCGATTAATGTCGCTCAATAGCAGGGGGTCAGTAAACTTTTGAGATGAGAATACTTCCCCCAAACCAGTTCCTCATGAAAAAATGTAAACACGAGATTCGATTATCTTTGAAATTTTATTTATCGCACAAAATAAATATTACGAATAATATCTATTATATCTTTAATAAAAGAAATAGGAAAACTTTGTTTTCGTTCATTGTAAATGTGTGCTGGAATTGTCATACTAAAAGAGTAATACAAGTTTTACGGTTTTCACATACAATCTTTTTTCCAGGGGCGAAGAAGTTATTCCCAGAAGTAATTATGAATCTAGCCTTTTTATTTACCCTTAGCGAAATTAAAATTACTACAGATTGATTTAGTCTAAGGTCATGTAAATTGAGATAGGCACAGTAGGCCTTGGCCCTCATGGGCTGCTGTGTCATTGAGTTCAGTTCATAGATAGATTTATAGAATAAATATATGAACACACACCACTAAGAATATCTGCATCGAAAAATTCGTCATATGTGAAGATAAATAAATTCTTTAAAATTTACATCAATGAAGAAATGAAAAAGCTATGGTTTCATTTCCATCTTTTCTTTTTAAGCCCCATGTAAGTACTAAAACAGAAATAATGAACAACCCTTATATTTTTCCCGAGTAATAGAAATACTTGCAAATCGGCTTCTTCCTCCGCCACAAACGAGCTCCCTTGCTCTACAAGAGGGATATTGGCGAAACCATCCACGTTTTGAAAAATGGTTGAGAGATGAGGATGACACCCGGGCAGGTACATCATCGACCCCGCTATGGCTTTGAATTCCATTCAACATGTATAGCTGTGTGCTCCTCCTCTTCCCCATTTTTCTGCATGAGTTAATTGTTTAATTGCCGGCGAAAACATTGCATGTGGATTAAATTTCCTCAATGTAAACAATTGTTATAAATGTATGTTTGGTATTTGGGCAAAGGTGAAGGAGACTAATGGTTGTCTAGGAGAAGGTCTGAATGAGGACAAATTTGTTGAACATGCCGGGGGTGGGGGGACGCGTGCACCTAAAGACCACTGTGGGTTTACAGAAGGGGAATTATAAGCCTATAACCCAGTGATTCGCAACCACTGTGCCGTGGCACTTTTGTATATGTCACTAAATTTTTTTAAAAAATTATACTCTGAGAAAAAATAAAGAAATCCGAAATCGAATCATTCGGCTTTTTTATAAAAATAAACTATTCATAAAATTGTTACTGACCATTTGACAGCAATAGAGGCAGTGCCGGTTTATCAATTGGGCGCTTGGGGCGGGGACCCGGTGCCCGGATAAGATGGACTTAACCAGATTTTCTGGTTATAAATTTCAATCCGCCAGTGTCAAAGGGGGACCTGTACATCTTCTGCACCCAGGGCCCGAAATGAGCTTAAATGGGCACTGACTATATAGAGAGTTATTCATTATTTCCTAAATTTAGATATAAAAAAATGATTGGGTCGTAATCCATTTGTGATACGGATACATCTGTATACGAATTAATTCTTAATGAAAGGAAAAACTAATTTCTTTTTGTAATAATCGAGATTTAATTTCAAAATATTTGGAAGAGCCAATTAATTCATTTTGGGTTAAAATTTGATTTGATAATTCCATAATAGCCAAAAAAGCTTTAAAACTATTGTTACAATGTTTTACATCTTGTGTGTGAATTCGGATTTTCAGCATTAACAAATATAGAAATGAAAAAAAGATTTAAACTTTTAAATATAGATAACAAAATGAGAGAGGCATTATCACTTTTACGACCCAATGTAAACGACATCATCAAAAACCATCAAACTCAAATTTCGCATTAAATGTATCCTTACAATTAATTTATAATCAACTATCGATATAAAAGTTTTGTTGTCTTTGTCGTACATATTATTTTATTCAACACTGAAAATTATATCATGAACTATTTTACATTGAAAAATAAGTTTACAAAAATTTTACTCATCTTTGTTAATGTGCCGCCAAATTTTGAAATTGTTAAAGTGTACCGTTACGAAAAAAAGTTTGAGAAAAAAATCACTGCTATATATAACCTTATAATTTGACTTTCACAAATAATGTACGTGAAAATTGAAAGCAAATAATATAATCACGCAAGCCACGGAGCTCAAAACCTTAAGTCAGGGGGACAGACTTTTCCAGGGTATGGGATACTTCTAATTTTTTCAAGGTATTGCAGTCCACCCAGTGGCGCATACAAGGGGGGGAGTCTGGGGGTCCGGACCCCCCAAAGCCCTTGATTTTTTTTTCTGATTGATTAAAATTTTAAGTATATAGTACGTAAAATTTAATTAAGTATTTGTTATTAATGATTAATTTTATTAATTAATGCTAATTATTTATTTAATAATTAGTTTTTTACTGTATTTTGTTACAGAAAATCGACAAAATCAAAAAGAGCATAATAAAAAATGGAGAACTTTCGAACCTGGAGCAGGGGGGGGGGGCCCTGAAAAATTTGCAGTCGGACCTCGATTTTACAAATTTCTCTATTTAGCAAACTTTTTCCTGGAACCAGAAACATTTTACGATTTTCTTCGTAAAATAACCTTCAAATAACGAAGTGCACTCTTATGATTCGATTTTTTTCCTCCGTATTTTTAAAAATACCGTATTCACTCGAATCTAAGCCGCACTTTTCGCCCAATGTTAATACTATTGAAAATCGGATGGGGCTTAGAAATGAAGGGGAAAAAATAGTTGGATGGGGTACTTAGAGTAATTACAGTTTCATGCATGTATTTAAAAGTTTATAATACTGACAAAATAGCAAATTATTCACTTTCTTATTAGTTTTCCATTTAAATTTATTTTAATTTCGTAAAATTGGATATCGATAAACCAATTTAGACTACTTTTCAATTTTCACAAAATCTTGTTGAGAATTTGGGGCACGGCTTAGAATCAATGGTGGCTTAGATTCGAATAAATACGGTATGTCTAGACCTATGGTATGTCTAGGTCTTAGTGAAGCCGGACTACCGGTCGATCACGATCGACTTAATATTTACCCTGGCCTTAAATACTATATATAGGACCATGCGTCTCTCAACAAAAACAGCTCGAATCCGGAGCTTTCACTTACAAGTTCTTTAAAATCTGTTTTTTGTTTTCTTTAGTTCTCAATATTTACTGTAGTTGTTTATTAACCGATAGTCTTCTCCCCTCTCCTTTTATAAGGCAAGTTTCTTCTTGTGATGTTTTTTCGATTCGAATAGCAATTGTTACGCCTACAAGATATCAAAGAATTACGTATTACTGGCCAGAAATTGGTAACAGTCTTTCAAATGACATTTAAACAAAATTGGGGAGCAATAAGCATATTAACAGCAGAAAGACAGAAAATTTATTTTCTAATAAGGAGCAAAAAGGAATTTGCACACAACTGATTTAACTTTTTCAATTCCTACTATTAGCTCACGCTCTCTACATATTTATTTATCTTGGTGGAATTTTCAATCGTTAATAAGATACATTTTGCAGCCCTCAATTGAGCTGAAATTTTATATACATGATTATTTTGGATGACAATACAATAATTTAATTATATTTAATAAAAATTAATTTTGATTAAAACTAATTATTTAAATAATCACTAATACAGCCAAGTTGGCAACATTTTTGGCGACTTGTGTCAAAACTTGAAAAGGTTTTTTTTTCACGTGTTAAAGCATTCAGTTGAACTGAAATTTTATATACACGATTGTTTTGGATGACAATACGATACTTTAATGATAATTAATAAAAATAATTTACCACTTAAAATGTTGCGATTCTGTCATATGTATATACATGCTTATATTAATTGTAACTATTTAATAAAAAGCAGCTAAAATAAAATTTTCTTTGTTGTTCAAAGTAGGAATCGACTTTAAATGTTTTTTTTATATTACTTGTTTATTTGATGGATAGCTTAGTAAAGCCACACTTCGAAGCAGAGAGAAAGCTATTGGCAACGCACCTCGCAATTTTGACCCAGGAACAAATGACAAGGAAGACACCAGAGCTACTGCACTAATCTTCCATACTCCACTAATATGAGAAATATGAGCCTCATTGGATATATAGCAAGTACTCGTATTTCTACACTGCGGACTTTTATCAACTCGACAAAAATACGCAAGATTGGAGAGAGATCTGCAACGGCAATATGAATTATTCACTAAAATATGAATGATTTATGAGTGCATGTCGATAGAAATAAATAATGCAATTGATGTAATCCGAAAGTAAAAATGAAAGTTACAAAAAAATTGCTATACATTATCATTATCTCGCTTCATTTTTTTTAATTGACATATTTGACGTTATTTTATTCTGCTCTCGATATTTATGGAAATAATTCCTTGAACTGTTTGGGTACCCGTAAGTCTAATGTCTCGTGATCCTGTACGAGAAGGTAGATAAGGAACTTTTTAGCAATCCCTCGAGTCGTTTCTGTTGGGTCGGGGTGTAGTCCAGGGCAAACACTGAGTCGCGTTTCTGGAGGGCAAAGTTTGTTTGAGGATTGCGAATACATCTTAAGTAGTCTACGTATGGGGTCGGGTTCTTGTTTACATCACAGGTGTTCCGAAAAATTGTTTGACTTTGCATATTCTTCGGCAGCTGGTATGGATACGGAATTTAAATCGTGATTTATATTACATAGAATACATATAACATTCAACAGTCAAGCGTTTTAAAAATGTGTGGAATTGCCTCTTTGCTTCTTTTTTAAACGTGTATAAAAAGAAACCTTAAATCGCTTTTCTACGAAAAATTATTTTAAATGAACAACAGTTTACTTTATTCCATTTTTTTTTCAACATATTTATTATTAAATTAATTCCCGAACAACAATTGTGGGTGCATATATTTGTAATAAATAATATTAATTAGCCCCATTCGCGTCTTATTTGGGGATTCTTTTCTTCCGAGAATTATGTTAAAATTATGCTCGTGTGCGCTTTTAAATTAATCGGGAAGGGGGGTGATCACGTATCCATTTTATATCGCATCCCTAATGGATTTTCCTCTCTCTTCCCTTTGTTCTTTTTTCACCTGCCAAGGTTGCGAAGAGATTTTGAGCGGGAAAATTCCTTTCGCGGTTGGTCAGTTAACCATTCCGTGGCTCCTCCCCTTCAAGTGGCGCCAGTGGTTTTATGAACCCAGATGCAGTAATGAAGTGGGTTAATGAAAAGGTTTGTTTCTGAGTGTTGGAAATGGCACACACTTGGCGGTTTCTCTTCTCAATTTTTTTCATTACTTTCAAAGGGTATATTTTTCTCGCTTTGTTAACTTTCGATATCTGCTAATGAATAGTAACCCCTGATAGCGGATCGATTTAAAGATTTCTTATAACTTCCTGGTGTTATCCTCACGACGCTTACTTTTCTTCCCCACCCCTCTGCATGACATGTTTTCTAAAAGTAATGTTAACGAACTTTCTAGTATTAAAAGTACAGTGAAATACGTTTAACGCGAAAACGCTTAAAACTAAGATTACCAATCGTCCTCTTTTAGGGAGGACAGTCCTCATTTTATAGATTCTATCCTTCCCCGAAGTGTCCTCCTTTTCAATATTTTAAAACTGATCTGTTAATCTCTGTATTCGGGGACGAATCAAACATGTTTCAAATGTGTCGAAGACTGGTCTGAAACAAATATCACAGGAAATAACAGTTTTCAATGGTATTTTTTGACTTCCTTGCAAATAAAGTGGGCAGATATAGAAAATTGTGTTGAGTTTTTATCGAAAGAAATGCCTGATATTAAAATCGATGACAATGGTCTGTTTGAAGAAGACGACTGAATGTATATTTTAATTCCAATACATTAGAACAATTGGAAAATCAACATGGTGAAATTGATAAAAGGTGGGTGAAAGCACTGAAACCAATTCAAAAATGAACACATTCCATATGAAAATTTAATTATTCTTATTGAATTTACGTTGCGCTACCCTGGAACTAATGTAGCAGTTAAGGTATCCGACTACCCTAAAATCATGATTTTTTTCAAAAATTGACAAATTTTTTCTATGATTTTATTTTATAGACCATCTTATTTGCTTAATAAAAATACCAACTTTTTAATGTCCATTCACTAGAACAAAAACTACAAGTGTTTTAATAAAAGAAGATGCCATAACTTTACACAAGATGTCAAACTTTAAAATGCGTTTTACTCGAAATGGGTTTTTTTTCTCGAAGAACTCAAACGGGGACAGCGACTGCTCAAAAAGTTTCGAAAATAATTCACTGAATTTTTTTTGTGAAAGTTTCGTATAACAGTAGAAGTGTTTTGACCTTCATATTTAACAATAACTGTTTTATTTCAAAATTTAGTCCTTTATGTGAATATAATCACTGTTTTTTTAAGCAATTTCATATAGTCACTAAGATAGAGCGCTCTAGTTTTTGTAAAAAATTAAACTATCCATTATCCTGAAGGTAATTTCAAACATGAATAACGAAGTAACACATTAAAACTGAAAAATTGAAAATTTGTTCAAAACATTTTTGTACAGAGCGGGCCCGTTAAGGTAATTTTTTGTACATTTTCACCAGTTTTTTCCCATTTTAATAATAAACTTTTTTTCTAATTTCAATTTTACGATTTTTTTCCTTAAAATGTACTAAATAAACCTAAAAATCACAAAAAAATCTCCATATCTCCATTTTTTTCAAAAAAAAAAAGTTGTCGCATTTAGTCGGATACTTTAAGAGTTTTTTCAGTTGGTAATGATTTTTGGACAAATGAGAAATCCAGAGATTGAATGTTAATATATTAGCTACAGTGCTTACTGTAAAATTTACTATGAAGGATATTTTTTGCTCCAAGATTTCGATTATTAAAAAATGATAAGTCGACAAAAAAATCATTCAATAGAAAAATACTCGTTAAAATAAATAATTAAAAGCGTAATTAGCGTATTTTTATTTGAATTCATAAAATGTTTCATACATTTACGTTGTAATTTTTTCTTAAATTTTTTGTCCTCCTTTTCATTGTAAAAAAACTGGTCACCTTATCATTGGAAGAACTCGTTGTAGTAAATGATGTGTATACATCAGTAGCGCACACAGGAATTTTTCAAGGGGGGAGTCCGGGGTAGAAAGTTCACCATTCTTGTATCATGCTCCTTTTGATTTTGTCGATTTTCGGGAACAAAAAACAGTAAAAAACCAATTATTGAATAAAGAATTGGCTTATAATTAATAAAATTAATCATTAATAAAAAATACATAATTAAATTTTGCGTACTATATACTTAGAATAATAATCAATCGGGAAAATATCAAGGGCTTTGGGGGGGGTCGGACCCTCAGGACCCCCCTTGTGTGCGCCACTGGTGTACACGTGACGTAACGTACACCCTCGCATTGCGGGGAGGGGCAGCACTCTAGGGGTCCAAAGTCTGACGCCAAGTACGTACCTTTTGCAAGCTGCCGCTCTGGGCACAAAACCTGACTTTCAGGAGCGGAGCCCCTAATATTCTCCGTAACGTCACTGTGTGTACAGCCTCAATTATGACAAAGACATTTTGAAGTTTGCTCAAAGCTCAAAAATATCATTGATGCAGATTCCGAAGACGAAAAGAAGATGAATAATGTGCAACTTCTGATCCTACGTCATCCGAAATTAGGAACATCATGAAAAATTATTCACAGTAATTTAGTAGTACATTCTAATGGTGAAATGAATAACAAAATAAACGAGATCGAGGAATTTGGTGCTAAAAAAAGGTAAATATAAAAATATATCAGATTATTTTCAAAGAACACACATACAACAAAAAATGTTTTGTTTTTCAAACCCTTGAAAATTTTGTATTGAATTTCGTTGTGAATGTTTCTGCTCCATTGATTTTTTTAAATACATGCATATAAACTTATCTATGCACAAAAAAGTACTCTAGTAAACTTAATTTTGTTGAATATATGATTTATTTTTACAATATCCTTTAACACGAAAAAATATTTCAGTCCCTTCAGTTTCGCGTTAAGTGATTTTCATTGTATTTTAAAATGTCAGAAAGACTGCTAGTTTGATATTGAGATCTACCACATAAAAGGAAGGGGAGGCCGTTGCAGTTGGTAGAATCTAATTGATCTTGAAATAATTTAGCTGCGATAGAAGAGAGAAAATTCGTCAAGGTTCAATTCCTGATTCCAATGAAGCCTCATGGCACAGGTCAAGGTAACGGAATCCTGGCTTTCGTATCGTGAGTTCGGGCACAGTACAGCTGAAGGCCTACCGTGTAGAGGGGCTGATGCACGTTTAATTTGTCGTGGCTTACATGTCCTCCCGTTGGTTTGATGTGGAAGTTAGAAGGCTCAGGTGTTGTCCTCGTCACTTGACGAAGGTTCTAAATCACGAGGTACGTCGCCAAAAGCTATCAAGTAGCTAAATAGGGTAACATTAATAATCACTCACTCCACTGAAGCCTCGTCATATTCAATATTGAGGACTGCTACAAATTTTAAAATAAAGTTGGGCTTTAATTTCTTCGAATGGCGTGGTGGGGAAGTTAGGAGAGAAGCATCAGCTTAAGTACATTCTTCGTTATTCGACTACCATTCAGAATTGAGAAGTCAGTATCCATCAGCCTTCGTGATATTAATACAAATTTTTGCTCGGCGTTGGTTCAATTTTAAAAAAAGAATTGGAAAGAGATATTAATATAGTTTCATTTGATTTTCATTCAAAATCACGAGATTTACGGTAAAATATCAATATTAAGCCACCCTTATCCCCTCTTGTGAATCAACTCGTCTCACTATAAACACAGGAAATTTTCATTCATTGCTGAAAATTTGTCACAATCTACAATATCATATTCATTTCATTTTAATATTTTATTCATGATTATTTAACATGTACAATTCTTATATTATTTATAAAAGAGATTGCATCAAAAATAATTTGTGTTCAGTCTACAGTGTATTTCTATACTACTCAAGATTTTATATATATATATATATTCAATTGTAGAAAGTGCATACAAGAGCAGACTCCCGATCATTCGAGAATGGATTAACCGGGAAGCAGATTATCCGTCACAACGTCGTCACATTGCTCATAAATCAATCTTTGTGGAGTTTTTAAAAAAATCAAGGTAGAATAACGGAAAGTGATGAGAAATTTCTCGATTTTTGAAGATACCGCCTGTGAAACAATGCTTACCGTCTTGAATAATTAATTAGATAGAGATAGATTAGGAAAATATTAACGAGGAAACAGAATGTGATTGTTTTCTTTTTAACGAAGACATAATTTAGCCGGACATGAAATATTGAATATCGATGGATTTATCATGGGATTGTGCAAAAATGAACACACCTTCCCATACATACAGCGGTGATTGAGTGTTTCACTAATCTCACGCCTTAAAGCAACGCGAGGGCTAGTGGCAATGGGCATCGTAATTTTGAACCGGGGTCAAGTGAAGAGAATATATAACATCTGAATCAGCAACCCCCTCTCCTAACATGCACACCACGCCCATATGAGGATTTTGAGCCACAACAGAGTTAAAGCGCATCAACTCTTTCACATAACGGGTCTTTAGAGTCATAAGGACCTCTAATACTTGATTGGACAACGATAACCTCGAGTACGTGGCTTGACTACTAGGCTACCGTGACCATGAGAAAAAAAAACGGCAAATCTAGTTACTTGCGACTGAAAATAAAGAGCATTGTACTTTTCCATCCAAGATCAGGAATTTTCTGTGAGAGAGTGAAAGTGATATTAATACCTCACTACAAAGCTGCACACGAACTATTGGAGACTGATCTCGTAATTTTGATACTTGAGCTGGCATCCCCACTCTAAACTTTCACACCACACCAACGGGATCACGTTTGGCCTCGACAGATTTAATGTTCAGTGGCACAAGGCTCGAACTCTCGACACACCATCCACAATTCTGAGACCTTGACCACTGGCTACCGAAGTTCTTTTTATTGCCCTATCTATCCCAATGACTGATACTACTTACTATTGTTAGTCGGAAAGAAAATTTAGCTAAAAAAACGCGTAACACATGAGCATATATCATGCTGCCGTATTTTTTCGATTTTTTAAAAAAAAAAAAACACTGTATGGAAACAAAAACTTAACTAAATATTATATAACTAAACCGCAAGTAAGAACAAGGCTACGCGCGCGTTTGTACTTTCCGAAAACCTAAAAGGAACATAATTACAGGTGAGATGTTATGTAATCATCGATTCAGATACGTGTGAAAATCTTGCAAATGAGCGGAGGAAAGTCGCAAATGAAAGGCATGAATATAGAAAATGTTTTATTATTAATAGATAATGATCTACTGAAAAAGAGTCACTACTAATTACCAGACGGCATCACATCAAGAATTTTGCGCTTATAATTCCTTGGTCACATTTTTTTTTTGTAAGAAATAGGTTATCGGCACTTGAAATCACTACACATTCTTTGTGTTAATTTCAGATGGGAAATATTTAATTTGTATTGTTCACAAAAGGCATAGAAACACCGTTTAAAATATGGTGCAGTACTGTTATAATTAAAGTTTAAAATGGTTTTTCGGTGTTACTGAAATTCCCATAATTGTCAAAGCATTTATTATTATTATTTTTATTAAAACAGCGGCGATTCTGGGTAAGTTTTTTGTAGGAACGGATTTATATTTCAAATGAATTTTCAATAAAAAAAATGCAAGTCAATTATTTTTCTTGGAAAAGTCATTTTGTAATTATGATGATTAAACAAAAGCTGAGCCTAAGCCTACTGTAACATAGTGCGAGTAGGGGTAGCTTATGGTTACCTTCCCAGTGAAGAGGCAGTTTTAAACTATCATTGGTTTATTATTTTCTCACACCTATTTCACAGTACAGAACGTTGCACCATTTAAAAACACTAAAAAACAAATTCTTAAAACTATATATTCCGAAGTTCGCATCTCGCCTTTGTTCTTTCTCTCTTCTTCTACATGTTGCCATTCTGCACTAACTGAACTTAGCATTACTGTGGCGCCCTAACACCAAAAAGGGCTAGTTCTTCCGTCCTTGAGTGGGCTAGGCCTTCAGTACTTTACAATACGATTAAAATTTATTGTCATACCAAAATTATATATTGGGTTTTGACATATCCTGAATGCTACACTTAAGAGAGTTTTTAAATATTTAAAGGACAAGAGTATCAAATATCCCCCATAATGAATATTTCACTAACATAGTATTTAGAAGGAGGCCCAGTGGTCGAGCGATAGCGCATCGTGCTTCCACACCACAGGTCCGGGTTCTATTCCAGGGCTGGGCAAGGTCGACTCAACCCTAAATCCCTACTGCAGTGGGTCGATAAATGAGTGCCAAGATTGCTTGGGGACTTAAACACTGGGGGTCTTGCTTCAGACTGACCACCAGATTGGAACATCTGCTCGTGCACCTCAGCGCCCAATGGTCACGTATACTGGGATGTGCACAGTAAGCCCTGGACCTCATGGGCTGTCGCGCCACTGAGTTTGAGTTTAGTATTTAGGAGGAACACGAGAATTACTGGCAATAGACTTCACAAACCGAAGTTTAGTGACGAGGGTGACACTCGAACTTACATTCAATCCACGGCACACCAGAACGAGTACTTTAAATACCTAAACTTGTTACTTATTGGTTATAATTTCGTTGATCTCTATTAATCAGGATCTGTACTGTGGTTAATTATTCCAACCCAAACAGGGTTTACTTATAGATTAGGGCAGAATTTACTACCTTTAGATTCTCCAGTGATATTTATTCTCTTCCACGGGATTTAGTGATGTACCCTTGGAAAGCCTAAAAATCTTTTCTCTTTTTTGAGCCTGCTCGTCCTCTTTTCATTTCTTCCTCTTTTACCCTCTTTGCATTTACAGAACTTAACATGTATCAAAGATTCAACTTTTTATTTATTTATTTTTTTACGATAATTAAAGAGTGTCATTTGCAGCTTGTATTTGTACCAACGAAATGAACCCAGGACCATATTACCTATAAGGGGAAGATTAAGATCACGCAAAGGTTAAGGGCTCATGATTTTTCCTTATCTGTAAGCAAACTATATAATACTAATGTACTTTATTCTTCCCAAGAGAAAGCAACTTTGAACCAATCTCAACCTGACAATATATTGGAAATCGTATGATCGTTTTCTTCAAGTTATCATAACTTATGCCTTATATCAGAATTATAATGGGTAAATCTTTTCAAGATGCGCAAATTCAACAATTATATGATGAGAACGACACCTGAGCATCATACATAAGATATCCATACCCCATAATGCGAAATCTTCGACAGTTCAAAAATAAACGTACATCAATATTTTTTATTCGGCGCGACATTTATTGGAATATCCAATCACTAACCCGTAGCTCTAACAGTAGGCCAATAGATAAAATCGAAATAACAAATAATAGCATTACAAAAATCGAAGTAGTCTACGAAATTATTACACTGAATAAATGAAAAGAAATTGCTTCAAAGATCAGTACAAAGGTATTGCAGAAACCTTGTTCTTTGCAAGGAAATCTTTATAAATCATTGGGTTCATTTTATTAATATTTAAAAAATACTACATCGGTACACTTTTTTTAAAAAAATTAAAATATTTTATGTGAATACGATATCTAAAAATATGTTCTAGAAGTCTAGCAGTACGGACAATTTTAAAGTGTGCAAAAAATTCATTACATAATTTTCCAGAAAAAAATTTTGGATTATTTGTTACTGCGGCATGTTGCTAGCGATATTCCAGAGTTTAACAACATGTTCTGAGTTCCTATGCTACTGTAGAACCGCTGTGTAACAGGAGCGAACTCACACACACGTTAAATCTTCTATGTATAAACAATCACGTTGTCATTGTGTGGCGACTGAATTTGTGAGGCGGGATACAAATGCAACTATCCTCTCACTCGACCGTGGTCCGTTGTGTAGTTAGTTCTTGTCTTCCTTAAATGTGAGTTTAATAAAGCACTTAATTTGTTCATAGGTAAGCAACATAAAAAAATCTGGAAATGTTTTTTGTACGATCATTTTTATATTTCTTTGAATCATGTGAAGTGTAATGTTCGACGACATAAAAACTCCCAAGAGAAAATGTTGGGTATATATACACATATAACTGAGTATTACTTAAATTATATCTATACATATATATAATCAAATATAATTTAATAAGGAACAATTAAGCAGAAAAATATTTTTAAAACTTTTCATCTGTTCCAAAAGAGGTAACAAGCATAAACACAGTTTTGAATGGAATTCTTTTAGTTGAAATAAAGAAAATAAAAAGCTAATTTTTTTTATGAACACATGAAACCCAATTTGGTACTTATCATTAAATAATCAATTTATTCTGTGTGTGTGTGTGTAACAGTTTCTTTAAAAAATACTTACATTTTCTTTAATTTCCTTTTACTTTAGATTTCTTTGTGCTGCCATCTACTGTAGAAAAAACACAATTCAACAAAAAATTACTGGACATTTAGAAATGCCATATAAAACATACTTATTTCAAAATAAGCAGCGCCTTAAGAATTATCATTGAAAAAATACTTTTGAGCTTTACTTTAAATTATAAAAACAAATATATAAAAATTATTAGTATATCTGTCATAAAGTGATTTTTGGAGTAAATCTCAATTTTCAATTCTTAAAAATAATAAGAGAAATATTCAGTCATAGTTAAAAAATTACACTCATACAAATGTTTTATATTCATAATTTTTCAATGTTATTCTACGCAATTTCAATATTAATAATTTGACTAAAGGTAACATTGTCATGTTCCAAAATTAAAATGTAAAGTAAAGTTATACAAGCTTCTATTCCTTTTAATTAAAAAATAAAGGTTATTGCACAGTAAAATGACAATTATACATTGTTATCACATTGAAAAAAGGTCGAACTTTATTAATATTTTTTAACAGTTTCTAGCTTTCAGTTAATTTTCAAATTGTCATATTTTTCGATTAAAAATCTTTTATTTTAGGGAAAAATAGAAATAAAAATAGTTGAAAACTTATTAAACTATTATATATTATAACCTATTTTTCTTTTTAAAAAGTGTACGGATCTGTGGAACATTTTTGAAGGAAAATTAAAAAAAGAAAGAATAATGTTAGGAACAAACCTCTTAACCGTGTTTTCTACAATAAGCAACTCCAATGTCTACTCATAGATGGCGACACTAACATTAAGATCCAAAATTGGAAAGATTACTAAATGAGCCATTCGCCCATAGATGGCAGCACTAGTATATTTTTAGTTTGTGTCTATGTTTTTCAAAAATCAAATTTATAACTTTGAGAAGCATTTGACTATTTAAATAACATTTAGCGCTAAAATATTCTAAGCACTTCTACGCAACCTGGGAACATATTCTTGAAGAAAGTAATGTTTCGTATTTCTTGCATTTGTTTCTGTAACTCGTAATACTTTTTAAAAATGCAATGTTGCCACCTATTTGATTCCAAAAACATAAATTTCATAAAATCAAACAAGGAAAAAAATATTAGAGGTCCTTTTTGAAAAAAATGACAAAATAATTAAATAAATAATAAGAATGAAGGAGGAACTCAAGTGGTAAAAAATATTTTAAAAACACCGGGGAAAAAAATATCATTTACCAAGTGTAATTGTTTTTAAGTAAGGGGAAAATACACACTAACACTTCTCATTCACATCATTAAAAGTAATCTCATTCCACAGAATTAAACATTGCATTTTGTTGATTTATTGATTGTTTATTAACTTCGTAAGCTACAAGAGAGCTTGGCGATGGACCTCATAATTTTGAAACCTAGTTCAATTGACGAACTAGCCTTCTGTTCTTCGGAATAGTATATACATATTTGAATGGAATGGATAATATTTTCTTCTTTTTCATGAACAAATTTTTTCAAAAAAAAATATTGCGTGAAAAGGAAATAATGTTTTTGATAACTATTGGTTTGTCAAAAGTGTAAAGAAAGATAAGCACTATATCTTATCACCCAAACATTTCCTACTTTTACGAAACTAATCTAGAGATATACCACTGTGACTCGCATGAAAAGTTAATCATAAGAAAATAAAAACAGCGTACCTTTAAAATGAAAAAAGAAAAAAAGCGTTGACAAACGTAGAGAATAACCAGAAAGGAAAACTTTTAACATTTTACTTTGTCTTTATATTATTATTTTGATTATAAGCACAAAAATCGAATTGTACAGCTTAATGCAATTGTCATTGATAGATATAAAAAATCAGTATTTATTATGAAATATTTTAACTATGAGAAGATTTTATATCCAACTTTAAAGATATGTTCTCTCAGTTTTTCTCACACATAATATAGAATATTTATTTCTTTTATAAATTTTCAGGCATATTTCCTTCGGCATATGTGTATACTGAGTTATTTAAGAGCTACACAGAAAAAAACCTAAGAAGAAAAACTTATGCTTTTTTATTAAATATTAGAAATTTTAAGAAATATTATAAGGATAACTATTTACAAGCGCTCTTTTTCACGTTTAATAATATGTTTCAAACAAATTTTCAAAATTAGAATGTAGAAGGAAATCCTAAAAGCAAAACTATTTCTGTAATTTTAATTATTATTGATAAAATAAAAATATAAAGTTTATGCGAAATTATTACAAATTCGGCTCGAGTGTTTCAATTTTCTAAAAATCGGAAAGAATTATGTGACGATCACTAGGTGCAATTTCAGAGAAATTTTTTTAAAAGTTCTAAGCTGATCTTGTTCCTCAAGGAAAATAAAATGGTATACTGAAAGTAATAGTAATAAAATAAAGAACCTTAAAATAATGCAATATAAATACTTTACTACTTTTTAAAAATATTTTTTTCGGTACTAGTTCATACCTTTACTCCGATAAAGGATATCAATTTATTTTTTTTACCATCATTTCACAAAATTTGATATATATTCTGTGAAGTTATCGATTTTCATGGGAAGATTACGAATTTCATTTTCCATCTTCTTTGCTGATACCTTTAAAAATTGTCTCATTTTATGGAAATGAAACTCAAAATGGGAATACTTTCACACAAACAAGAGAATGTTGCAGTTTTGATTAAAGTTCACTAAATTATAATATGTATTCATTTAACAGAACGTGTTCCAAATATTCAATTACATTAGATTCAAATACACGAATTTTTTCTCTTGAATGCAATCTGAATTTCTGGTTTTCAAGTTAGTTATTGGAAACAAGATAATAAATGGATATCGAAGGAAAAAAATGAAGTAGATAATTGCATGTTTCTAAATTTTTAAGTATAAATCACAGGAACAACCCTATGATGATGACCCCGTCCCTCCTAGATGGTGTGATGTAATTATATGAGGTTGGGGGATTGATTTCTCTTTGAACTTCATACTCAGAAACAACACAAATACTACTGGTGACAAACCTAGTAATTATGAATCATTGTTAAGTGACGAGAATGGCAGTTGAGCTGGCACTCCACACTCCAAATTTACACACCACGCCAAAGTGAGGACTTTACTTCTGTCCAAATTCTAGGTACATCAGTTCCTGTACACTAGGGGTATCAAACTCTCAGTTCAAAGTTAACATTTTTGCGGCCCTTCCAATCTACCGGCACATAATACTATCAAAAATAAAAAAAAATTTCTCCCGCAATAGGAAAGATAGTAGCAGAGAAAAGATATCAAGCATCAGGATGTAATCATTACATTTTTCTTGTCCTTTTATATATGTTTATATAACGTATTATTCGTAATAAACGTATGTTTCTATGAATATTGACTTTTTTTTTTTGAGGCCCACTTAAAAGTTAAACTTTGTTGGTTTGGTCCAAATTGTCCTTTGAGTTTGACATCCTTGCTTTACACGGTAGGTCTTCACCAACACCAGTTCTCGAGCATTCGACTGGCGTTCCAAGTCAAACCATGATCTCAAACCATCCAACGATCCTGACCACTAGGCTACATCAGCCATTATTAATTTTGGGGAGTGTTTTGATCACAGAAAGGATTTCACACACACACGTCTCTGTTTCCAAAGATACATTACGGTTGTTTTTGCCCAATATACTAGTGGCTGTCTTTATTTCTATCGAGTCGCGAATTCGAATCCTGGGGACCCTGAAGACGTGTTCTGTTGACAGGCTGATGCACGGAAAATTTGTCAAGAATCAAAATGTTTGAGTGGTGTGGATGTTAGGAGAGTGGTGCGCCAGTTTTGGTGTCGTCCTCGTCACATGACCATGCTTTAAAAACGTGAGGACTGTCACCAGTAGCACTCGCGTTGCTTCTGAATGTGATATTCAAAACAATGAAGCGCCTGATACGAAAGGGAAGGGAATTTCATAATATATATGAAGACGTTCTCTCTCTCTCACACACACAGATAGAAAAAATAATTCTATAATATGTATAATCAATATATCTTAAGAAGCCAAACTAACTGAAGTCAACTTTAAAAAAATAATCAATATTTGTTTAATATATATTTGTTGAGAAGAAAATGAATAATTATTTGCGATAAAAAAAAGTCTTTTTTCTTCATAACTCAGCACATTTTGAAATTAAAATTAAGCGTCTAACTTAAATTATGATATAAAAATATTTTAAAATTTATTTACCGCGATACAAATAATAAACTTATTATGAATGGTATAGCCAAAACAAATAACGATTAAATTAAATACTTAACATATGAATAGTACTTTAATTGAAATTACATGCAATTTTTAAATTATATATAATATATATGTATTACATATAAGTTCGTAATATAGATTTATTTTTGCTTTCGCATCTGCACTACTTTAACATGTAACAGTTTCTCTCGTATTATAACGATGAATTAATCTAATCGCTTTTTAAATTCCTTTTTACATGCATACCAATATTGTGCACATAATAATTTTATAATGATCTTTAAAAAACGTGCTCGTTACAGCCATCCTCTATTCCGAAGTGTTAGTTGAAATTTGTTTGTATCAGAGGAGAGCTTAAAAACTTTCTGCTCAAAGACCCCTGTGTTGCTCATTTTCCTTTCCTTTAATCATAACAAAATAATTATACACTCCCTTAAATAATATGCCTCTAAAAAGTGATTTCAGGATTTTTCTTTCCGTTGTGTGTGTGTGTGTATTTACCGACGCATTTTACCTTTTCTGGTTAAAAAATTTCTGTAATGCGGCGAAAGCTGTTTTCTGACTGATCGACTTTGCAGTTCTGTATTTTATAGTCGGAAAATTCTTAAATTTAAGCTCCGAATTATTAACCATTGAAATTTAAGCTTCTATAACAGTAATTATTATACACAAGACACATGAATCTGTCTTGTTATTGATAATGTTTCATTCGTTAACTGAAATATCAGCATATTTATCATACTATATTTGAAAGTATTAAATGTCTACCTAGACATGCTACAAAAATTTAAACAGAAAAAATAAAGTAACTTATTTACCTTTCAGCGTATTTTTTCCTTTCTTTGAGTTTCCATAGAATTTATAGTAAGATGTTACAGTCATTTTTTATAATTGTAAATTTAGATACTAACTTCGCTGATTTTATGTATAAGCGAATTTATGGATCTACCTCAAATGTATGCAGAATTTCTTTTAAAATAATTTAGGTTTAAAAAATTTTCCAAGGAAATATTTTGCCTTTAAGATATTTCTTTTCGAAAGACATTTTTGTCAGAGCTCTAGAAATGGTCCATGTGCCCCTGGAGACGCGGAACGTACTACTATAGTGCATATTGTTATATAAGATGAAATTTAGAATATATTTCATTCAGAATAACATTGGCCAATTCAAACAGAAATTGGGAATTGCAATAAGACGTGATGTCCCTTACAGATGCGTTCATTCCGAATAAAATATTGTGGCTGTATTCTATCCAAAAAAAAGTCTAAAATTCTATCCTAATAAGTATTTCGACGTATGGCTCGATCATTTGACATAAGACAAATACAATTTTAAAAACAGTTTCTAATGTATGTAACTAAGGATTTCTAATTTGAAAATTATAACCGATCATCTGCAAATCCTATAACTGTCAGTTTCCTTTACTAGGATCTGGCAGCTGCAGTAAGAAACCAAAACCAAAAGGAGCAGGCATTAAAATCTCAGTTCCCTAACCACTGCTCCTTCCCTTGACAGGAGCGGAGGATGCAACAGCAGCAGATGGAAAGCCCTCATCTGTCACGGGAACATCCTGCAGTTGAGGAGAGAGACGTCACAAAAAACACACACACGCGGGAAGTATCAGCGAAAGTTATGACACGCGTTAAAAAATCACTTCAAGGAGGAAGTGAAGAGAGAGAAGGATTAGGATATTATAGACTCCGTATGTTGTAAATCAGATTCCGAAACGAAAAAACAATTGAGGCTGCCCTCAGGATTTTTGGAATGCCTAGACTTTCTTTGTGGTCATTGTAGGCTTGTTTAGTCGTCCACTTACTTTCAAGAAAACAGTCGCAGTTAGACGGATATCTTGATAATTCCGACTCTTTAATTTTCAAAATTTATTGAAAAATTTCATATTAGAAAGTTGAATTCAGTATGGATCTCATTGCCTTTTTGGTTGCTGTTGGCAAAAAAAAAAATCTTAAGAACAAATTAGGATTATTTTTAAGCACTTCACACACACACAAAAAAATACAAATTTGAAAACTACTAGTATTCAAGATCAATCTAAACAATGTTTTGCGTAATTCGTACGAATTTAGTACAAGTTACGTTTGAGAGTGAGGAGACTACTTCATTGCCGACTTAGTCATACTATGGCTTAAAATCAGGAAGTGTATGGCTTAGTAATAACGTTGCATTTAGAAGCAACTAGAGGGGCATTGGCGAAAGAGCTCTTCTCTATTAATTTGGAAGAAATAGGGGGAGAAACCATGCACTAAAATTAGATTGATCACCCAATTAAGCATTTACCAATATTATAATTAATTGATTATATTTTAATTACTGTTAAAGCTGCCTTAAGAGAACCCACTTTAATTCCGAACACAATTTCTAACAAGAAAAGTCCAGTTGTGAAATCCATTCGCGCCGTTATATGGCACATCAGTTGTTTTTTTGTACCTGTTAAACTGTGCGTCAGTCTTTAATCCACACTCTGATATATTTAATTTTTATATAAACACATATAGTGTTTTTAAAAACAATCTATAAATAGTTTTTTTTAATTTACTTTGTACAATTAAAAAGCCGTACAACATTAATTTAGGAAATGAAATCCGAGTACATTTTGTACCGGGAGAAGTGTATCGAACCCAATAGAAATACACAATGCAGTAAAAAATACTAATTTCTGCAGGATAGTGAGGTAGAAATACGTATTTCAAATTTAGGTAGTTTTTTTCGATAAAACGAAGAAAAGAAGCTGAAATTAATAGTCAAATAAATTGTTGCGAACATTATAATAGTACTCCTGGAATTTCATAACAAACCAAACCAAACGGACAAAAAGCCATTAATATTTATCTGCTGTTATTTTGACATCAGCATCCATTTTTGCCGTCTTAGCAGTTTCCGCGACAAAAGCTAGAAGTTAAGTCTGTATAGAATATAATGAATGTTAGAATCTCATACTTTAATTTTAAATATAATTTACCATACAAGAAACGGCAAATTTAATTTCGTAGAATAGCTGTTTTATTCAAATACAATCCTTGGAGAAAATATGCAAAATTGAAACAAATGTTAAAAAAAGGCCTTAATGCGGTCTCAGGGTCACAAAAGAGAATTAGGATTAAATATCTGTTAGAATATCTAACTATACCTTTTCAGTACGGTTTATCATATAAAAAAAACAAATCCCAATCGCTTGGAATAACAATCCTTGAGAAAAACCAGAAAAATTGAAACAAAGGACCCACCAAAAAGGCCTCGAGGTGGCAGCGACCCTGAGGGTCATGCGAGAGGACAGTAAATATCCCCCCTTTCTCTTTCAGAGTAAACTTTTAAAAAGAAAGGAGATATCGAAAGCGAGACCAACGGCCTCTTCAAGTCCAATTTGATCTGTTATCTAGTTCTCTCCTTCGCATCAAAGAGCGGATGGTTGCATACTTATTTTTGCCCCCATCTCAAATAAATGACTCCCAGGCAGAACTCACTCGACTGTGACCTGCCACGGTGAAGCGAGGAAAATTTTTTGTTTTAGCTCTTTTTCTCTGGAGTTGCATTTCGTCCTTGAATTTTTACTAAAAAGTGAAACAATGTCGTCCGAGCATGTCGCAGTCGTTGCTGGGGCACCACTTTCTACAGATCTTATAGTGCCACGTAATATCTCGCCACTTTTTCGTTCGATGAGGGGGGGAGTCTTCTTGCATTAGAAGATGATCAAATGGCCATATCACTCTTAAAGACTTAAGGCATATCTTCCAGGATCTAACACACGATTGCTTAAGTAGTATACTAATCATACGGCAATTCATCATCATTTACAGTTTCTTTGGTTTAATTGAATAATGAAGAGGCTCCACAAGATCCTATGATAACGCCCGCTTCAAATTCTTGAAGTTTTTGATGGCTTCCTTAAACCTCGTAAAGTAGCCTAACCGATACCCATAACAATGGGTACCAAATGGTAGGCGTGGTGGCTTCATTAAATTCTCTTTTAACACGGCTTCAGATTAGGTTTTCCGTTTGATGGTTGAATTAATTTATTATTTGAGTTAAAGGGAAAATAAACACTAAACATCTCAAATTAATGCAAAGATGTCGCTCGTAGTTAATTTGTTCCTAATAAACGTTCCCTCCAGAGTTTATTTTAAAATTCAAAGTTTTGCATGCTTATAACTGATCGTTATTTTTAAAAGTAAATTGTCAAAAAGTTATTTTATTCAATTACTTCATTATTATTTACGCTATTTAAAAACTCTTCCGTAATAATAATCCAAAACCTCTATGACCTAAAGACTAATTACTACTCCTCTTAGTCCTAGGGTTCAAAGACCCTTTTAGAGGAATGTAGAAGGGAAAAAATATCAACCTCATATCTAGCAAATAATTGAATCTTGCTTTTCAGATCCTCGTAAAAATATGAAATAAATTACATTAATATAATTTTTATCTGTGTGTGCGTGAACAACAAAAATCTTCTAACACAGTTCAATATTCTTATTCACGATAAATAACAATCATGACACTGATATACCAATAAAAAGCTTTTAGAATTTCCTATGCATTGAAAGCGTTTAGTGTGTGGCATTGTTTAAAATACTAATTGCTGTCTACCTATCACCACTTGTGTAATTTTTTAATAAGCTAATGAAAATGTTTCTATATGCTATGTAAAGAAACAATGAACTTCAATAAAAACTATCTATATGTAATCTTATTTTATACAAAAACATATTTTATACAGAGATAATAGAGCCAATGACATTTCCTTTTACTCGTACAAAGACTGAAGAACCACAACAAAAATACGAAAAAAAAAATCACGACACTTCCTTATTTAATTTTACGACAAAGTCCTACTACCAAATTCGTTAATCGATTACATCTTCGAATACTTAAAAGTTTACCAAATACAACACAACAGGAAACAAGTAATCAATAGCTATTCTATTGAACTGTCATTTACCCTATTAATGCTAAGCAAACAGTGTCTTTGTCGCCGGGCGGAAGCTAAACACATAATCCAACCTCACAACACTCGACAGCAACCATTCCCATCACTTAACGTTCTGGGAAAGAGATGAGGATGAGGCACAATTCTTCCTCTTAAAGAGTTGTTTTTTTTTCGCCTTGGTAGTGGCTTACTGAGAGCAGAATTTTGTGTGTGTGTGTGTGTGTGTGTGTGACGCCAATCTTCCGCGTGTTCTCCCAAAACTTACTATCCCTCCCCCTCGCGTAATCTGTAGGCAATTGAAAATCTGAGCCAATTCGTGGTTAATTCCATGGAAGAATTAAAATTACATTAAAATCTGATTCAAGCACTTAAGAAATAAAGCATGAAAGAGCGCTGTGTGGTTGAAAAGCCATTTAGATGAGTTTAAAACTAAAAATGCTAAAATCACACGTTAGGATCGCCGTTTCATATTAACAAAATTTTATATACAATAATATATTTTCTAATATTTCCCATGATACATAGCAAGATAAATTTGAACAGTTTTTTTTAACAAGAATCATATTCAATAAGTAATATAAAAAAAGTTTTTTTTAAGTCAATTCCTACTTAGGTCAACAAAGGAAAAATTTTAGTTACTTTTTATCAAATAATTACAATTAATATAAATAAGTATATATATGACAAAATCACAATATTAAGTGGTAAGTAATTTCTGTTAATTATCATTAAAGTATCGTATTGTCATCCAAAACAATAGTGTATGTAAAATTTCAATTCAACTGAATACTTTAAAACGTGAAGAAAAAAAATCTTCTAAAGTTTTGAACCATGCCGCTAAAAATGAAGCTCAGGTGATTGTATTTGTAATTCTTGAATAATTAGTTTTGATCAATTAATGTTTATTAATTATAATTAAATTACCGTTTTGTCATCCAAAATAATCATGTATAGAAAATTTCAGCTCAATTGAGCGCTTTAAAATGTATTTTATTAACGATTGAAAATTTGAACAAGATACATGTAGGGCGATCGTGAACTAATAATAGGAATTGAAAAATGCTAAAATCATGTTAGGATCACCGTTTGAAATTAAGAATTAACAAAAATTTACGTAGAACAATATATTTTTTATTGTTTCGCGTGATATACAGAAAGATAGATTTGAAGAGGTTTTTTTTAACAAGAATACTATTTAAAAATACTTAGTTTTTTTAAAAAAAGAAATAATGAAATTAGAAAAGGAGAGCAGAGGAAATCTGTTTTAGAGGAAACTTAAAAGTACTCAAAAACTAGAATTATTTCTGAAAGGTATAATATGTTCAATATGTTTAAGCGCAGGTTCATATTTAACAATTAATACTATAAAGTTGTCCTGTATTTTTTTTGTTTTGTGATTGGTGAAAAGAAATATAAATAAATCCAGAATCTCACAGTCTGATTGTTTGAAGTATTTGGCAATGTATGCTCAATGTTTTACATATTTCTGAATTTATTCTGATGTATACTATTGCCCTGAAAAAGTATTTATGAAATCTTGCTCATTTTATGAACTGAAGAAAACTAATCAAAATCATTGAAAATTAACGGGATTTACTCTGAAATTAATTCATAAGCAATATAAGGAAATGCTGTAATTGCTCGATATTTCATATGAAACTACTGTAAGTCTGATAATTCTTATCATACAACTCTTTGACCAAAAATATTTTCAGGCTCATAAAATGTATAAAACTTTTTCATTAAGGTTTCAGAAATCTATAAATGTATTTTTAAGACAGAAAAAAATACAATAAAACGTAATTTTAATCACATTTTCTATAAAACATATCATTTTTGCATATATAGATGCAAAGAAAAATTCAATTCTTTATATAAGTATTCCTATAATACACAAGAGGATACTCTTTGACAGTGGCGCACACAGACATTTTTGAACGGGGGGAGGAGGTCCAGGGTCGAAAGTTCACCATTTTCGTATTATACTCCAATACGCTGTTAAACATATTCTTTTGATTTTATCGATTGTCGGGAACAAAAAAAGTAAAAAATAAGTTATTGAATAAATAATTAGCATTAATTAATAAAATAAATTATTAATAAATACTAAAAAAAATTACGAACTATATATACTTAGGACTAATCAATCAAAAAAAAATCAAGCGTGATGGAGGGAGGTCCGAACCTGTGGACCCCCCACCACCACATGTACTCCACTTCCCTTTGGTTATTACACATAATAATTTTAATTACCATCCTTTATCAAAATACATACTTCTTTAAAGCATATAAAACAGCACGAAACAAATCCAATGAATTTTTTTTCAAAAAAAAAATCCTTAGGCACAAACACTTTTATGATTGCACAAAAGGGGGGGCGCCTAATTTCATTATTGCCTTTTTTCAAAATTTTATTTAGGATTTAATTTTATTTTGTTTATTTTTTTGTCGACTTGAACGGTTGTCAGTGTTTGTGTGTTCATTCTATATATTTTCAAACTCAAAACAAACCCATCAATTTATTCGTGAAAAATTCAAAAAATTCTTACATAAATGGCCTGATGGGAAAGGAAGTAAGAAAACTACAGTTCTGATTACCATTCTTTCGAAACACGCGCACAACAAAATAATTTTTGGAAGCACAGTACAAAACCCATCGACTTCTTTATCACTTTTATAACCTTAAGAAAAAGAGCGAGCACTATTATTTGTGCAAAGGTAGAGTCTGAGACATTATTGGTCGGGAGAGGGGGGTGTTTGGGATAGGCACGCTTGGATGGACCCAGGCCGGATGCGAGGGTCCTCTCTGTACTGGGAAACATCACCTCTTAAGTAGCTGAGAGTCGTCAGCTTTGTTCCCACCGTATCTCGATGCCCTCCACTTTGGGAAAGGGTTCAACGCAACGGCGTTAGGGAAAGGAGTGTCACTGGTGCTGGAAACGCATGAGTGGACCAGAAACTCTTCTTTGCCTGAACTTTATAATTTGGATTGGAGCATCATCTTTGGTGCCCTTGTGCGACGAATAAACAAAAGGTGATTGGTTGTTTTTAATGGAAGGGCGATTGGAAATCGGTAGAGCTTTGTTTCGTTTCGAACATACCATAGTTTTTGCTCCTTCGATGAGTTACATAATGGACATTCTGAGAATAATTTTTTTAAAATTATTATTTAGGATTTGGGGAAAAATCAATTTAAATATCCTAACTCGCAAAGTCTTATACATTTTAATACGAAAGTTTTAAAATGTTTTTTTAAAATTTAGGTACATTTCTTTAGAAAAGAAATTAAATCAAGATTTTGATTTAATTTGTTCTAATTCTAATATTTCAAATTTTGGTCTACAATCAAAATATTTCAAATGGGAGTACATCTTCTAATTTAAGAAACCTGTCCAGAATAGAAATACACAACAGGAAATACGAATACCTTTTATCTTTTTTCCAGAGCGTATATACCATAATTTCTTTTAATTTCTAACTATAGGCTGATATTTTTTCTAAAATTCCTGTTCGCTCACTATTTTGTGACGGATCTTTCAATTAATCCTCTTAGGAAATCTTTGAGCTATCAATTCGCGTTTATTCACAACCAACCCTTTGAAGAAGAAACCGTGATGTTTAAATTTAATTTGCTTTATATAGTCTAAGCTTTCAAGCTAGCTAGAGAGAAGGAGATAGGGAGAAAGTGATGAGATATATAGAATAGATTGCTATTGATCAGATATTATAGTATTTTACATTGTATTTCAAATATTTGATAGGTGAAAGAATTAAAGTGACGATTGGTCACTAAGTTTTAATAGAGTTAAGATAATTGGGTCATTAGATTTGATCCTACAATAAGAGGGTCGATATTGACCATCTTCTCATAATTCGTGCTTCTCGCTGTTAATCCACATATTATTTATATTGAGAGCATCTCTTCTCGTTGAAATTAATTGAATCAGTGTTGCTATTTTGTGACATCAATAAAAAGATTGTTTTTTAATATGGCTAGTGTTCCTTCCCTCCCTCTCACACATCTAAACGGGCACACAAGAGGGTGGATCTATTCCCTCGCAATCTTTAGTAAAATTTGCCGAAATAAAAATATAAAATGCACTGGCAAACAACACATTTAAAAACTGTTCACTTAAAATTTAACAACAAAGATTTAGTGAGAAAACAAAATTAAAAAATTTTCAAATCTCTATAAATTTTAGTGTAAAGGTTCCCGACAAAATTTTGATTAGGGGAATCAACTTTCCTTTTATTCATCTTCTTATACATGTGTATATATAAATATTAAAACAAGCTTTACTTCGACCTAGTTTCAAAATGAAAGCTATTATCAATTTTGTCTAATACGCAAATTAAGGATTTTTATAACAGAATACTCAATATTTTAAAATTAAATTGTAAAATATGAACTAAAACACCGCTATCTTTTTCTTAGTTGAACTTAAAAATCAAATCTGAAAATTTTGCTTAGAGTTTCGGAGAATTACAAGATTTTATTGCTTTAATTTCAATCGGACAATTTTAAGCCCACAAACATGAACACTTGTAGAATTAAGCTTGTATGACTGCAATTGTAGATAAATACCGCCATCTGGAATACTGCAATAAAACTGCTATGTGCTGTTGACTTTTTAAAAGTTATTTTAATTGGTTTTAAGAATTTCTTTTATATTTAATAATTTAACGCAGTAAAACACGAATCATAAATCCTTGGGTTATTTTTTTTCAATGCACTTTGAGGGGAGGGATTTTTACTATAAATCATGAGATTCATTCTGACAAAGTTATCCCAACACACATGCATCACCGTTTCCATGACGACTTTTAAAAAGTAGGCGTCGTTTAATAAGTTATTTTACACACACTCACACACACACAGAAGACATTCTCTCAAAACACTAAGTGTTTAGTTTTAAGCAGCTGAGTAAGTAGACAGTAAAAGTTTCAACAAATAATTTTTTGATGTCTTATTCAAAATTTACTATCAAAGATTGCAAGAAAATAACACTCATTAGCTTTTCTCTGAAAACTAACAATAATGATAGTCAACTATTCGTACAAATAACCAACTTATCTTTTACTAATGAACCCGTAACGATTTTTGACTCTTTAAAAATCAGTTCAAAATAGATTTACTATCCTTCTTAAAGCAACTTCGGGAAAAAATTCGTCCTCATTTCTTAAACACAGCAGCCACTTCCCTCCGCACCAAGTATATCCATTTCATTCTTCACAACTTAAGCCATTTGCTTCTTGATGTTCTTTAGTCCTTTTTTTTATTTACTGGAGAACAGGGGAAAGAAGAGTATATAAACATTAGAAATCATATGGTGCCGTAGCCTTCTTTTTTTGTCTGTCTTTCTTACGACCGTAAACAAGATGTAAATCTGTCAGGCAGTCAAATGATACAGCTTTGCTTTCAAATTAACCTAAATTTCCTCTGAAACGTATCTTTTGGATATTAAATTCTCACATTTCACACAGCCATCTATTCTGCAAAAATTCCTACTCCCTCAATTAAGTTTTTGCTTCTATTTTGGACGGGGAATTAAATTACGTTATAATTAAATGAATTACAAGCTTTTCGTGTTTTATTTAAATCTAATTTATTTGTAAGGAATGCTCTTTTGAGTATGATTTTTTCTCCGGAACAAAGAACACCTTATTTTTTGAAGAGAGGCAATTTAATCTCAAATAATCTTTACCCGATGTTCATTCGGCATGAAAAATTATTTACTCAAATTGGTTACTAAAATTCAAGTGAAATATTTAAGAATTCTTAAGTATATGGATTTAGTTAATTTTTTTTAAAATTCATTGCTTCAGAAACAAATTAAAGATATTTCTTCATATTATCCGTTCTAATTTTCTAATACCATGAAGACACATAATAAACATTTCCGAAAAATAACGTTGTAAAACCAAGCTAAAAAAATTTACAATTTTATCAATTGAATGCTTGTTTAAATGAAACTAAAGAATTATTCTACGGAAAAATTAAAAAGAATAAAACCTGACAATTTCTTAAAAATATTTAAAAAAAAATTTCATCTAGTAATTTTTTTGATTAAATCTCGTAAAGAAATTAATTATAAAAATCAACTAACAATGATAATAATTAACAGAATTCAAAAAGCTTAAAGTTTTATATTAATTTATATGAAGATAGCGAAATAAAATACCAAATAATTTAAGATGTTATTCTAAAGGAAACTATTCCTATTACAATATATATTCATTAGAATATTTCAAATTAAGAATTTTTCATTTAATTTATAATTCTTTGATTCAAAATATATTAATATTTACGTTTAAATTTTAAAGATAATTGATTGAAGATTATGGAACAGTTAAATTATATTTAGGCAAAATCCAATACCTCCAATTTTGCATTTTGATATTTATCAGTTCATTGTTGTAAAACTTAATCTTCCTTATTAAAAAAAACCAAAACAAGAACTTTCCAAGATGATAACGATAAAAATTAATGATGTTAACATAAACTTACTTCACTTTTGTGATATGATAACGCGCGATAAATTAAGATAAATTACTCGTACCATTTCATTGCATTTTCTTATCACATACTTATTATCACCCCTAAGAGAAATGTAATATATCAAACAGCTGAACAAAAGATATAATCATAACATGTAATGAGAGCTATCACTACAACACGATTACATACGTAATAAAGTGGCTTCAAACTGCTTGAAATGTTTCATTTGCAGAATCACTGGAGCAAAAAATTTCTCAGCACTTACCTAAAAAAGAAAGAAAAAATATTTAACACATTTTTAAAGAGCAGTTACAAATTATAATAGCTATAAACTATTTTTCCTTTGTACTTTTAACATAATTTAAAACCTGGGTTCTTAAGAATGAAGAATTCATTTTTTTTCGGTTATTTTGCTTGACTCGTTTTTGTTCATAATTTATATTAATGATATTTACTTATAACAGGAAAATTTTATTGTTTTTTTATTCGCTTATTTAATATTTATAAATTTGAATGAATAAAGTATAATTAAGTAATAAAATAAGTAATAAAATAATTAATAAGTAAATAAAATGTTCAGCATCACTGAATCAACTTCTTTCTCATCAATAAAAATTATTTATTCAATTTAAAATGCTGCATAATAAAATATACCATTAAAAACCATATTAGAAAAAAGTTAAAACTTCTGAGCTAGGTCTTTTATGACACTTATTTTGTTATAATTACTTTCAAATATGAAGAGTTTGAGAAATTTTAAAGTAATAATTAAACATTTTTTAAAAATCTCTCTCTCTCTCTCTCTCTTTGTAAAAAGAATTTGAGAATGACATAATATACATACCATAATAAAACGTTCATAGTACGATAGAATTTATTTTTAGTAACATTTTAAACAATACAGGAGTAGCAAAACTTCAGTATCTTTGTATTTAAATCATAAAATAGGCAACATTATTTTAAAATGTATTTTTACCTGAAATTTGTAATGAAAAACAAACGACCGATTTACAAAAAAAAAAAAAGAAAGAAAACCACACAAACATTTATTCTAATTATTCTTCGAAATAAATAAAATAAAAGTCTGTTTTTTGTGTTGAATCTCAAAAACATTCCGAGCTATTTTGACACACAATTATGCATTGTAAAGGTGAACTTAAATCTCTCAAACCACAACGTGCGGTTACTGCATTACATAAAATACTGCAATGAATTTTAACAGTTTGGAACCTCTTTCAGTCCTAATTGAGCTATAGAGAGAGAGAGAGAATCAAGCTTCTCCATTTAGTGTATGCTCAATAAATAAACTACATTAGCCTCTATTTTAAAGATAGATGAATTCAGTCTTAAAATTTTAATATATTTTATGAAGAATATACATCTTTGCGATGCATTATTTTGAAATTTTATTTGAAAACTAAATACAGTATAAGAGCAAAAAAACTTTACTTTCGAAATAAACTATTATACTCGTATCATGGCATTGTTATGAAAGGTTACAAATATCCCACTATAACTAACTTTCTTCTATCAAAATGCACAATATATGAAATATTCAAGCTGGAAAATAGATTATTAAACATGTAGGAATATAAGAAAAGGATACCAATGATTTCGAGAATAAATCATAAGCAATAGCTATTTAAAATACAGCTTGAGCATAATGGCGCGAATAATGATTTTACTCTAAGTAAATTACAACCAGACTAATAACACAAATCGTTGCAGTTAAAGATCTTACAATGCAGGGAAGTTTAATTGATATATCTCTATTTACTTAAAATTAATATAGAGCCGCAAATAAGGAAGTTAAATCAGTATATTTTGAAATATATTTAAGGAAGTTAAATCAGTATATTTTGAAATATATTTGAGAAGTTAAACAGTTATGAAACTGGATATTTTACTGTACTGAAATGTTATTTTTAAATCTAGAAACTATATTTATATTATTGGTGAGTTTGGATTAATGATGCATGTTTGGCAGTTTAATCATTAATAATACATAAAATTAAGACATGGGTAATCAGTAGCACACACAAGGGGGGGTCCTAGGGGTCCGGACTCCCCCCACAAACCCTTGATTTTTTTATTATAATTCTAAGTATATAGTATGTAAAATTTAATTAAGTATTTGTTATTAATGATTAATTTTATTAATTAATGCTAATTATTTATTCAAAAATTAGTTTTTTACTGTGTTTTTCTCCCGAAAATCGACAAAATCAAAAGGAGCATGATACAAGAATGGAGAACTTTCGACCCCGGACCCCCCTTTAAAAATTCCTGTGTGCGCTACTGACTATGATTATTACATTAAAACTCATTTCGAAAAGTTCTTCTCGAAAAGGAATTTGCCAAACACTCCAGTCAGTGTTTGCAAAAAAGATGCAGTTATATTTTCAGTTATTTTTATCATAAAGATTACTCCTATTCATTTATACTTAATCATTTTTATAAAATTAATCTTGAAAATAATTAACTGTTGCTTATAAACTGCAGTGTTTCTGAAGCCAATAAATAATGATATATATCGTAGCTATTACCAAGGAGTTGTGAAGTAAAATTAAAATTGTTAGTTCAGGCACACAGCCATCTATTTTTAAATAATTTACTCAAGTGTCACTCGGAAAATTTAAGCCATCTTGACTTCTCAACCACGTCCTTTTTCGTATACCTGTAGCGTCACAACTAATCAACTCCTCAACTCAACCAGCACAGTCCTTGAAATAATAAAGAGTAAACAAAAAAGGAAAACCTGTTGAACCAGGATTCGAAAATGTCATTCATAATTAAGATGTAAAGATTCATTGAGATGAAGGGAAGGAATTGGAACGGACTTCATTGAACAGATGGTATCCTATAGTTGAAGTCCGATTAAATACCTCGGGGAGGTCAATCAAAACAATTAAGCAAGGAACCAAGAAAGCTTAAAATATTGATTGGGGGAATATTGGGGGAGAATCAAGGTGTTGTAGTTGGTTAATTTTTAAAATTAGTTGTTACCGGAAAGGTTTGCTCCCGACGGCATGAGGAAGAGGAGCGCATAGGTCATGCGTGATCTTCATAGTAAGTGGCATCTTTTTGAGTGAAACAGATGGTCAGCGTTTTCGCAGTGCCAAATAGATTATTTCATCGGATATTGAAAGAAATCTTTTATTTGATGGCGGGGAAACAAATTAAAAGTATATTTTGGAAGAAATCTGCGGAGAGAGAGGAAGCACTGATTATTCTTGCGCAATATTATCGCAGCAGATGGCGAAGACAAAAATAAAATGAATATTCGGATTGCTCAGAATGATTTGCTCGTTAAGAGATGTTTTTGTTTACTATTAGAAACCAATGTCAAAGCAGATGAACAATATTTTTTTTCATAAAGAAAAATATTCGTATATCAACACATTATAGTACAATTTCATTAGATAATATATTTTGATTTTTGAATTCATTTATGTTAATATCTTTCCAATTTTTGTTACTTCAAACACTCTTTTTCCTGTATTTCATCAAAGTTAAAAAAGTATATTACGTTAAATTGAAAAATGACGCATTTACATAAATGTTTCCAAGCTGAATTAATGTAAAAGCTCTTTATTATAATTACACGAATTTGTATTCATATATTTGAACTTTCATTATGAAACGCGTTTTATGTTTAAATCTTATTCTTAAAAATTAAATGAGTACAATTTCTTAAGCACTTACACGAAGAGATGAATGATTTATTCTCACGCGAAAGTGAAAATGTACTTTCTCTGATCTCGAGAAAATCATGGCGGCACGCATTACAATTATTTTAAAAATTTCCACTATTCTGATTCAATTTTCTGTCATTACTTGGATTATCTACTTTATATATGATTCCTTACATGTCAATAAATAAGAAAAATTATATTTCGTTTTATTATATGCTAGTTTTATTTCAATCCTTTAAACTTCAATAATTTTCATTGTAATATATTTTAAAAATTAGGCTCATTACTGGTAAAAACCGGAATAAAATGTGACGTAAACAATTTTCTTTCTTGCACTCAAAGTAACTAGTAATTTCGCAATGTATTTTTGATTCTTGTTTTAATTGAAATAATACTTGTATTTTTCGAAAGAAGCTGCATTTCTTGGTTGAGTATTATCACTTGTAGTTTTTCAACGCGACATATAAGATTTGTATGTCTTGAAATCGTTTTGTTCAACGTATCGTTTGATGGAAATAAATCGTTTGCTGACAGACACTTTTTTCCAACAGATGTGGATAGTTCGTGACAACGATTCGCAGAGAATAACATTGAAAAGGTGAAAGACACTAGTCGTTCTTCTTTTACTGAAACTTCCTTTTCATCAATCATTTTTTAACGTATTTCTCAAACGGATATTTTATACACCGAAATTCTATATTTAGCCAATTCCATTTTGAAAATTATAATACGTATTCAAAACTAAAATTATCTACATTCTATAATATACACATATTCTATTGATTTCCTCTGCTATGAGCTTTAAAATGCTATACATATTTACATAATTGCACATTAAAAGTGATCCCGAAAAAATTTTTAGTTTTTATTAATCAAACATTTTCTTAAATTTTACTATACATACCGGTATAAAAAAAAATTTTTTTTAAAGAAAACATCGATTTCTTCACATTTTTTTCACGACTTCAGACTAATGATTTATTATGAAATGTGACAGTTCTCTTACACATTATAATAAAAAAAAACTTATTAGAATAAGAATTTCTCTTTATAATTACACGGAGAGAAAATATTTTAATTATATATTAAAAACATAATATCCGAGTACTTGGGTGGTTTTACGTTTTATAAGTATCTTTAACCAGTTTTTTAAAACATTATGTTTAAAATAACACCCCGTCATCGCCTCGATAATTAAGACACTGCTAATGAAAATTATAACTATACAACAAAGCATAAAAGAATCGTAAAAAGTGATTAATATTTAAAGTACATCAATCTCTCACTAGATATCGAATCTTTAACGGAACTCCGAACTCTCCATCCAATACGATTGCAACAACTTCGCTATGAACATTTGGATACGGCGGCGGGTCGTGAAAGAGATCGCAAGGTTTAAACGTTACTAATTTGTAAGGAAAATAAGTCATTCGGTAAGTATTTTCCGCAAAATCCGACGTGTAACGCTCATTTTTAACACCAAAAATAAGATCAAAATTTAAGGCGGCGTGATATACGCCAGGTATAAAAATGATGGCTTTAAAAACAGAAAAAAAAGATGAGCATAAAGCAGATTAGATTTCTATATATATCGAAATACTATTTATTTAAAAGAATATGACTTACTTTATAAACTTAAAAAGTTGTAATTCTAGAAGTATACTATTTTTTCAAACGCCTAGGATAATGCCTCGAATAAATGACTTAAAAACAAAGGGCACTACATATGTACATTTTAGGTTTCTTTGTAAAACAGGGGGTACGCGTTATTTACGGTCAATGTAAACTCTGTAGTGGGTACTCACGCTCTTTCCATTAACTTCAAAGGAAATGCATTTTGATAATTTCGTGATTTAAAAACCACTCCTTGTGAAGGAGCTGTGATATGCATATTAAAGATTACTATTTAAAAGAGATCTGAAGTAAGAAACTGGAGGATATGGGGTGAGATTATAATTGAAATGAAGATGAGTTTATGATTGTTAGGTGTAACAGTAAATTGGAAATTATACGTTGTTTTGATTAGAATATGCGAGTTAGATTGAAGCTAAGGAAGTTACATACAAGTGAAGCTAGTGTCTCTAGAGAGCGGACCTACGTGTCCGTCAAAAGTTATGCGAATCATTATTTTTAGTTAGGAGAGAAACTGGTTTCTTTTTGAGCTATTGAGATATTCGGATTCGATTAAATGAAAGTTGAGTTTTCTTATGTGTTGATTCTTCTCCATTCGAAATTACTACGAATCCTGGTTCGTTTTAACTTCAAAAAAAATATTCCTTTTCCCTTTCAATAATCTCCGTTAAGAAAATGTAGTGCATGGTCTAGGAAAATATTACCATTATAATAGAGTATATAGACATAACCATAATATATAATTATCACAAGACTTGTTTTTGTTTCAATTATTTTTCAGTCGGATTCCTTCCATAAAGAAATTTCCTAATGAAGCGATGGGACTTCATTATACAAAACCGTTAAACGAAATATCTCAACCGTAAAATCAGGTGCGAGGCATTGCTTTTCACCCAATGCCGATCCCGCTGAGAAAATGCAATGCACGTCTTTTCAACACCGGCGGAAATTATCTCAGAAGGGGGCACATCTAAAAAAAGTGCAATGGAACTATTTTACGTTATTTTGGAATACTCATCGTTGGTATCATTGCAAGCAACGATTTATAACAATTCGATATCTAAAGCGTCTGCAGGTTTTCCCATCGTATCCAGGATTAGTATCTCTATATATTTTTGATGTTAAAGTACACATGGTAAACATTTCATTTTTTTAGAACTCATTTCAACTGATAAATTAACATTTGATCGTAGCAATTTTATTTTCTTCCATCTATATTAAGTGGATAGCGGATATCAAAATGACTTAATTTACAAAAGGAATTTTTTTTTATTGAATAGTATACTATAAACAATTATCTTTCATTAGCTAAAATGTTATTTAAGGCGATTAAAAAACTAGCTTTTCAATTGCTATGATTCATTTTTTCTCTCAAAGTGTCAGTTTTCTCAAATATTCTTGACAATTCAATTTATAATTCAAAGATATATTTTGAAATTACTTGTTTTATTGCAAAATGAAAGGCATCATACGTGGGGTTTGATTAATTCGGTAATTTATGAAAAAGTTTCAAAACTGAAAATCAATTTGAAGAATTGAGAAAAGTGCGGAAAGTGAATTTAGTGGGAGACTGCGTTGAGAAAAGCTCGTTCTATTTATAATGCAATGAAAAAACAAAATGTTATGATATTTTGTTTGTGTTAACAGAAGTGTAGAATTTTGCTAACATTACTTGAAACTTTAACTACAAGGAGCAACTTTAAAAAAATCATTTTTAAAAAAAATTCACTATTTATAACAGATACATGAAAATTTATTTATGCTGATTTTCATTTTATTGAGAATAGAGCAAAAATAAGATCTTTAGCAATATTTATATTTACGTCTCGTAAAAACCAAGAATTTACAAATCTTAGCTATTATCGGTTTTTTAATGTCCCTATCCTACGCATTTTACTTAAACTAACATTTTTGTGGTTTAAAAGTTCTATTTCAGGTCCGTTTATCGCCACGACCATTTTTTAGACAGTTTGAAGATTGCATTTTTTTAAAGGATTTATAATTTGATACCAGTCTTCAAAAAAAAAATATATATATTTTTCAAAATTTAAAAATGATGTCCGATTTAGTAAAAAATCTTTTTTTCTTTTTACCAAGTTTTCGTGTTTACATTTAAACCTATTGGAACTCATTGGCGCATAAAATTGTGAAAACGAGCTAAATAAATTAAATACTCACAGTGCATTAATCATTCAACATTGTCTATTGAAGAAGAAAAAACTGTAATCAAGATAGAGCGATGCAAGTCTTTGTTATGCAAAGTGAAAAAGAAAATTACATCTGCTCAGTATTTTAAAGTAATTTCGCGTCTTACATATATTAATGTTTTCGGTTGCATAGTGATTACACGTATCCAGCATTCATTCCAAAAATTAATATCTTACAAAAATTGCTACCGTAGATTATACAAAATTAATTACATTTTATTAAAATTATCTGGATCGGGCATTTTATTTTAATTATTGGTTCTTTATTCTCTTAATGTACATATATATTTTTATTAATTGTAAACATCAAATATTTTACATATTTACATTTTAGTTCATTTTATAAAAAGCGCGACGATTTTTTTAATTTCATATAGAATAACCAACATAAAATTACTGGTTTCCATAATACACAATGATTGCAATATTAATCATCGTTATGGTGTATTTATTCAGCGCAAAACTTAAAATTACATTAAGAAAAACTATGTTCTTGAAATATACCTTCTCCACAATTTCCCGAAAGGAAAAAAGTTTTAAAATGGAAGAATCGGATACCATATATTAAATTATTTATAGATTTGATACTGTTTAAAATTAGCAGATAGTAATATCTCAATAAGAACGATAATAAAAATTTAGATCAAAGACAAATTACTCTTTATGTTTTATCAAATATTCCTCATGTTATCTTAAGAAAACAGCAAGCAACTTTTAATTCTTAAAAATAGAACCTTGTTTTATTGCACATTTACAAGTAAGAAAATTCTACAAATGTAACATTACTTAAATTTTTTACGAGATATTTATAAGTTTTAATCTGCTTATTTTACATAGTTATTTTCCGCGTATTTTATAGACATTGATGCATGTTACAATTATCCCATCTTAAGTCTATATCAGCACTGATTCAAGCAAATGTTATACTTAGTTCTAAGAAAAATACATACTTTTTTTTGCTAATGATGCATAATGGCTATACTTTTGAAAAACAGGAGTCAAGATTCGATACCGGGACAAAAGTAAATATACACATCTGAGATTTTAAATCTTATTTTCTTTTTTTCATACCTTACACTATTTTTTAAAGCAAAGCAAAGGAAAATGTATTTTGATCTATGTCAATGATACCATAAAATATACGGATATTTAATACGTCATTTGTTGCAATCTCAAAAATTTCCGAAGCCATTACGTGTTGATAGACAAATGTTTTTTTCGCACTCTCGCGACTATATTTCTATATTATTAAATGTCAATAAAGATATTTTATACATGTTTCGCGTTTCGATAACTTCGTAAGCAAATTATGATGCGATTAGTTTACACATTCCCGGGTATTTGCTTTTTTATATAGCTAACGATAATGGATTTCAGATCTGAGCAAGATGTTTGTCACTTGCGTATAAATTCCTCTTCTCACACAATCGCTTTTATTTTTTTATTCTAATTCTACGCAAATGGCAACTTCTGAAAACCGAGAAAAAAATCAATTTAAACTAAGCTTACAAAAATGCGACATGATTCTTAATTTTCTGGTTTATTTGACAGATTATGTTGGTTCGAAGCACGACGTTAACAATTGCTATGGACGACGGACTTCGTAATTTTGATCTATAGTCAAGTGACGAGGACGACCTGAGAGAACTGGTTTTCTATACTTTTCAAGCTTCCACACAAAACCAATATGATGACTTTCAACCACAACAGATTTTAAACTAGTATGTTTTTAACTAACTTTTTTAACTTTTTTTGTAGACTAATTTTAACTAACACCTCTGCATGAAAGATCTTCAGCAGTACCAGGACTCTCTGAACTCCTGTCTCAACAGAAACAATACCGGCTACGAGTTTGCGGCTGTGACTATTCAGCTACCTTGTTAACTGTTTGATATGCATTGTGACGGTTGGGAAAATTGATGGGTAGCGTGAGAATTAAGAATTCAAATAATTCATTTATTACGTCCATAGCTATTAATTACAGTATAAACAATTGATTACAAGTTCTTCTAAATATTGACTGTTTCCATTCTACAGAATGTTATTCGTGAAGGCAAACACAACCGTTCTTTCCAGTGTTTCAAAACGTTCAGTCTTTCCACTCTGTTGGGGTTGGGGGCAGTCACTTCCTACACCTCGACGAACACTCGGGGTTCCGACTCGCAGGAAGTGTTGTTTTCTCACGTCCATCGGTTGTTGATGCGATGTTAGAAAAAAGATCCCACAATATTTGAAGAAGGCACGTGTGGACATGAGCGGCGTAATGCTATCTATACAAGGAAGCCGATTTTACAGCTACGAGGCGGAAAATGTTACAACATTTACGTCGCTTTTAAAGCTACGTATCAGCAATAGACTTCGAAAATTCCAACAATGGTCAAGTGATGGTAAAAACACAGTAGTTGATGCCTTCCTCGTCACGTTAAGAAGTTCATGACACTGATTATTTGGTTATAGAAGTTGCTTTCTTTGTTAATTTTGACAAAGAATAAAAAAAAAATGTGGCCCTACGTAACTTATTAAAATTATGTCGAAGTAAAAAAAAATTAAGTTTATTATAAAGGCTCGTTTGTTGAATGCTTTCAAAAGAAATTTTGAAAAAAAATAAAAATAAAAATTCTCAATGGGTAAGAAAAAACAGCTTAGCTAAAAACAGTACTGAAAAATTACACGTAAAGAGAAAAAGAACTAGTCCCTCAAAAGCATATAATGAATCTTGTTTTGAACACAAACATTGTTTCCTAAACTTAGTTTGAGCTCCTGCTGTTAAGTCATAAGTTGTATTTATATTTTTGAATACTATTTTTATTCAATCAAAACTGTACATCAGAAACAAAAATTCAATCCATGTATGTATAATTACGTACATAATGTAAATAACACATAGCATTTGCACTTAAGTACACAACATAAAAAAATGCAACCTGAAATCATGTAGTGTAAAAATAGTAAACTAAAACTACAAATTTAATTTATATACGGATGGATGACTGCAAGTTGCAGGTGGAGAGAGAAGAATGTGTAACCCCGATTAAATTTTTCCATGTTTTGTTATAAATGCGGACTTGCATTTCCTTTTCTCAAATGATATTTATTTCTACATAAAAGCAACATCAGTTTCTCAATATAAAAAATACATTTAAATGACGTAATTAGATTGTAAAAGTCTCAAAATATTTCCGATATCGAACATACAAAACCTTAAACTTTACATTGTTGATCGATATTGAACAAAATTTCAATTGCAGATAGCAGAAATGAAAGAATGAGTGTATTGTTGCAACAAATCAAACTGGAAATGTTTAAAAATCATGTCGCAAGTGTTTTAATAATACTGAAAATGTGTTATGAACCTATATTACCTAATACGATGGGAAATAATAAGAAATTCTTTTTTTTTTGTCACAAAGCTGGCAATTATCTTTTCATTTTGCGCAAAAAAGACACTTAAGTCATTTTCAGAAGAGTATTAGTCACGAATATATTACACACAAAAGGCGTTTCTTTGAAATAATTATCTGCAGCTGAATTGTCATGATCACAATGTTTTTAATCCCGATGATAAAAAAAAGTATAAATATTTCTTCTCCAGAAATAGTTTCTTTAAATAAGACGGGTTCGTTCCTCTTGCCTCTTTTCATATGTGAGAGAAAAAAAAGCTTTTGGTTTTTAGTTATTTTTCTCAAGAATTCTTTTAAAAGTAACCCTCCACACACACAAAAATAGATAGGTATATGATCATCATAAGCACTCGAAAATATACTTAGGTTTGACCTATTTTTTCACATTTTAAAAACTGTTTTTCATGATTCAACAGATAAAGTTATTGAAAATCTGCATTTCTTCCTTAAATTAAATATTTCTTGTAATAAGCAGAAGGAATTAAATGCCCAATAGATGCTATTTTGATTAACATTTTTCATTCTTCATTTGTCTATTTGAAAATCTGATACAACTAAAATCTCATTTTAAAATAATCACCATTAAATTATCTCTAAGTTCAGTGACATCAAAAACTGAACTGACAAACAAAAACTTTTGAATAAAATATATTCTCTCGTTTGTTCTGATAATATGTTTAGAAATACGAATTTTAATGAGAAGTGCATTAACTAATAAAACCAACATGAATTTTCACACATTCAAAGCATGTAATCAAATGTATGAAATATAATCCATTTGCTTTAAAGATTTTTATATTTAATCTCACTTTGTTTTATGGCCAATATGCTTGAGTGAAGATTTAAAAAATGAGGTATTAAACTGAACCAAACATTCGTATTTTTCAATTCCTACTATTAGTTCACACTCTCAATAAATATATTTATCTATCTTGGTGGAATTTTTCTCTCTCTCAATCATGAATAAAACACATTTTAAAGTGCTCAGTTGAGCTGAAATTTTATATATATTATTAGTTTGGATGACAATACAGTAATTTAATTATAATTAATAAAAATTAATTGATTAAAACTAATTTAAAGAATTACAAATACAGCCACGTTAGCATCATTTTTGGCGACTTGTGTCAAAACTTGAAAAGGTTTTTTTCTCACGTGTTAAAGCATTCAGTTGAACTGAAATTTTATATACACTATTGTTTTGGATGACAATACGATACACTTTAATGATAATTAATAAAAATTAATTACCATTTAATGTTGTGATTCTGTCGCATGTATATACATATTTACATTAATTGTAATTATTTAATAAAAAGTAGCTAAAATAAAATTTTTCTTTGTTGATCTAAGTAGTAATTGACTTAAAAATCTTTTTTATATTACTTTTGTTATAGTATATTTTTGACTTCGCTATTCTACACAGAGGGAGGAGAAATATTTATATTAATGTACTACTCATTTCTGTCTAACATCAATTTTAAATGTAAAGTGTGTTCAATATTTCGTCTCCTGTATTCAATTGTTAAATAAAAGTTCATATTACGTGTTGAAGAGGAAAAAACGGGAAATTTCTAGAGAATGTACTTAAATTTTAAAGACGTTAATGTAACTCAGATGTACGAGTTGCATCAACAAATTACATGACACTTGAGATTTTTTCCTTCTTCCAAACTATCAATCGAGTTCAATCTCTTTGGCACATTTAAATGTCCTGAATATTTTAATTTAGTTGCGTGTTGTATTAAATTTGAGGAATTTTAGTACTTTTGTCTTTTTAGTTTTGGAATATGAAATAAGTGTTATGTAATTTCAATTTTAACAGGGGGGGATAAACTGTTACACACAAAAAAATATCCTTAAGCGCAATCATTGTACATATTTCATTTAGTATTATATTTGTAAAAGTAAGCGCACTTAACTTTTGTCTCGTAAGTATTGAAAAATATTATGATTTAAACAGCATTTAAACAACGACTCTGCTCTTCATTGTCACCAAAAATTAAAACATTATTTTTCTAAAAAGTTATCAATTTTGAGCAGTAAAGGGAAAAAAAAGAAATTCGTAAAAATATTGTTCGATTGCTTCCCGGAACTTTTATACGGTACAAACATTTAAAACATTTTTTCACACACTTTTTAAATAAAAAAAATTTAAAACATTTCCTCTCACCCCCAATTTCTGCCCATAGTAATTAAATGGTCTTAGTCGTGCTTGCTTTGTGGCCATTGGCATTTTTGTTGGTTCCAGTCCCGATTATTCTACAGATCCATTCTGTATTATGGGGAAAGGAATGATCATTAACCTGAACAGCCTCAAGCTCTTTCAGTGGAGTGAAAATATAGTGAGCTATCAGTTCAGGACCTCATGATTTGGAACCGTTGCCAATAACCGTCTTGTAGCTTTTAGTGTGACGTTGATTTAAAATAGTCACCATCCTTTATAAGCTATATCTAACTAGATTTAAAATAATTAGCAACATCAGAGCTTTTCTATTGGTTTAGTTTCTCAAACTCTACAGGTGTGTGTGTGTAACGGAGTCTATAATTTTTTTAAACAGTTGATTTAAAAGCTATGCTTTGTGCATTTCGTGAAGTATGAAAATATTTAGACAATTTTTTTATTGTACAAAATATTGCTATTTCATATACAATTATTAAATTTCGTAGGGATGTACTGAACTTGTCATAACAGTGTTCGTGAGAAACAATATATTTTGAATCGCTTCTAAACAAGTTTAATTATTTTTCAGAAATTAACGTTATAACCAGAACTGTATATGAGCAACCGACAGAAGAAGGATGTTTACTTCCTCAGTATCATCACTACCAGTTTCGACATTCGTGACAATCTTTACCTGGCTCAGTATTCAATTAAATTGTCTCTTCTTGGATTTCTAGCATTTTATCGATTCTATATATTCTACGATTATACAGAAAAAAAAATAGTATTTAAAAAAAATATTCAAAAAAGTACCCAGCATTTATTTATGAATATTTTAAAGCAGAGTTTCTTAAACTTTTAATCACCGTGACCCCCTTCATGTATCAGCCTGACATCGCGAGCCCTCAAGATTTAAGCACCCCACCCTCATTCCCAACACATGGTTAAATGCTTTAAAAGTTCCTCAATAATCCTAACATTCTGGCTCTGATACTTATATACAGATTTTTTTTTACCTTAAAATACAGAAACCCCTTATTAAAATACTAAGTATTTTTTAACATTAAATGAGAGACCTTCGCGGAACCCATAGAAAAACGATAAAGACACACTGTGGGCTGCGGACCACAGTTTAAGAGCCACTGTTTTAAAGGAAAGTATAACAAATTTTTTCTTTCTTTAAAAGGAAAAACACGATTTTCATGTCTTTCTTCTCTAAAAACATTTTCCCTCAAAGAAACTGTATATTATGATCTAATTTGATTACTTTAAAAATTTTATAAGCAATGTGTTCAAACAACAAAATCTAATGTATTTCGTTCCAGTTGAAGAAATGTATATGAAAACTACATTTCTTTTTTAATGCATATTTATTCGAACCATTTTTAGTGTGATTTCATATTAAATGGAGAAAAAAATAATAAAATAACTCATTGGATGTTCAAATATTTTTAAATGCTGTTCATTAAAAAGACAAATTTAGTTTCGAATGAATTGTATTAAAATGAATTGCAAAATCTTGCCAATTAGATACCACAGCGTTGATCGTAGTTTAATGGTTTCTTATAGTAATGAAAAAACCCCATCTGGACGCAAAAAGGCTCTTATCCCATCTTTTCATCTTGAAACCATCCTCCCCCTTCAGCCTCAGAAAGTCGAAAAAATTGCAAGGCATTGGCCCTGTGACCTCATGCGTTTCGCTTGACGGCCTGCAGATAGTCCACTGCCCATTGCAATTTATTACCGCTACTTCAACTTGCAAGAGATCTATGTGCTAGTGCTTTGGCAAGTACCAACTCGCCTGGAAAGACTCTTTTATTTCAGTTAATTAAAAGGTTGGTGTGAAAGCTTTAGAACGTTATCGTGCTGAAATTGTCCCGTGCCTTTAAATTGGAAGATAAAAAAGCGACCGAAAAAAATTGGAGACGTAGAATGGGGATGAAACTGAAATTGGATTGCCTATTTTTATTTTCTTTTAGTTGAAATGTAATTCTTGGGAAAAGATTCAGATTATATATTTGCTAGCGAGATAAGTTTTCTCTGCTGTATATAATTATTAAAATACTTTTTATTAATTGTTAATTATGGGTGAGTGAGTGAATGAATATTAACGTCGCACTGTTCAGTTATACAAGGACTTGTGGTGATGGGCCTCGTAATTTTGAACCATGGTCAAGTGATGAGGACGACGCCTGACCATGACAACTACCACACCATGCCAACAGGAGGACGTTTGAGCTCTCGACAGATTCAATGTGCATCGCTCCCCTACACAGAAGGTCTTCAGTGGTACTGGGCTTTGTTAATTATGGAGCGAAACCCTTTCGGTCGGTAAAAGGAATGATCGCTTAAATAAACTTATATACTATTTATATATTACTTCATATTATAATACCTAATCGTAATTAACTAAAACAGTGTTTGCCTAAAACAGAAATAGCATCTTTGTAATTTGTTTTCTATTCTATTGATTGATTGATTGAATATTAACGTCGCTCTGTTCTGCTGCGCGAGGGCTTTTGGCGACGAACCACGTAATTTGGAACCATGGTCAAGTGACGAGGATGACACCTGAGCTGGCACCCCCCCTCTCCTAACTACCACACCAAGGGAGGACGTTTTAGCTCTCGACAGATTTAACGTACATCGCTGCCCTACACGGCGGGTCTTTAGTGGTAGTGGGCTCGAACTCGTGACAAGGCAAGCCACGATCCGATACCTATACCACTCGGCTACCGCGGCCTTCTATTCTATTGAACAAAATACTTATATATATAAGTAAGCCTTCGCTTAAAACCATTAAAAATAAGTCTCATATTTCACATTTTCTGATAGGAAACTCACAATCTAATATTCTCTTTCAGAATAGTTATTAGGCATGAAATGTTCTACAAAATCATATGGCTTAGAAATGAAGCAAATAAGGATGCATAGGACTAAAAAGATGACAAACACACTATATTACGATAGTTTTTATGTTTTGTTTACCATCTTTGGTCGATCACTAATTAAAACTATGCATTAACATAAAATATATATATATCTTGATTTTGATATAAGCAAAATAAACTTTTATTTAACTAAGACATGCTGTAAATAGGGTCATCAAAAAGACTCTAAATATTTTTTTATTTTTCCCAAGATCGTAAAAGAATATTATGATCAGACCACTGATAAGTCCAATATTTATTCTAAAGATCTTCTATAATAGTTATCAATCTTAATACATACAGTATGACTATACTATATGATAATAAAGTAATAAACCAGCATGGGATAAACAGAACCTCAGGATACATGCCAGTATACCCAGATTTATAAAATACGTGGCCCCAAAATTATCTGCCGAATTTGCAAAATAAATTAAATAAAAAATAATAATAACGTTATAAATACAATTTTAGCACGCTATTAATCTATAGACGAATTTTTGAGCCAACAAGTTCATTTTTAACAGGATATGCACAAAAACATTATCAAATACTTATATTTACTTAGCTTCCCAAAGAAAAGTATCGCTTCATAATCCTTGTTTATGTCACTGCTGTTGGGAACTATTTACATTTGTGATGAACTATTTTCAATATAAAAGAAAATTAACAATTGATTTCAAAAATAAAAGGAATTTAACAATTGATAAACACTTTGAGAACCAACCCACCGAGACTTTACTTACCCACCGAGTCCAAATCGATTAGTGTCTCAAAAACAATGCCAAAAAATGACATTAAATCCATGCTTCTGTCTTTTACAGAAAAAAAATATACATTATTGATTTTTTTATTAAATATGTTATAAATATATATTCTATTGTTCTTCATTGGCATTTTATGTGTAATTCAAAACAATTCATATGATGCGGCTCAAAGGCTTGAAATTCCAGATGCACCACATTCCTCTGCAACTATAACTTTCCTAACAACACTTTCATTTACTGACCAGTCGTCACGGTTCACCAACTACTGTCATCTATTAAAATATTTTGACTTGGATGTTTTAAAAAATCAGAAATTTATGACCGGAAGAGTAAAGATTCCGACAGTTTTTTCCCTCCAGATTCAACAGACCACAACAAAAAATGACAATGAAATGTAAAATTTCTCTAAGCATCTTCCTTAACAGTAATTAGACATAACGTACATGGGGAGCCAAGTCTTATAAACATATCAAAACCACTACTATATCTAAATATATTCTTGTGTATATGTGTGTGTGTGTGTGGCTACAGTTTTTTCTTCAGTCTCAATCATTCATTAACTAATCTTTGTCACTACCATTGTCATCCATTAACGTTGAACCATATCTCAACGTTGATAAAAACCACTTAAGTACAGGCTTTACTTGACTTGAACGACCGGAAGCAGCGGAAACGTAAAAGTTCCGACTACTTTTATTTTTCCAAGAAACAAATAAATAGACGATCACACAAAAAAGACCTTGAACACGCCTGATCCTTGCTCCTAAGCTTCTTCGTCCATAATCGTTGTTAATCATAAAACGCATACAGCACGATCATGTGGTGCACAGATAAGGCAACAGTCAGGATGGGACAGATAGTCAGTGAGTAGTCGTCCATGTCCATGTAGTCGAAACAATAGCCAATTATATGTTTCTTCCCATTTGGTCTCGCTTGGTGAAACTCTTGAACGTTTTGAAGAAGCTTTTGCCCTTACCTTAACAGCGAGGACGCCTCGTGGGGCGCTGCAAAGAAGGTTACCTCTTGCAGACAAAAGATTGTGAGTTCTTTGGGGCTGGGTTCGTTAGAAGTCGTGAATAGATCTTTTCGGAAGAGCTAACTACGGTATTGTTCGGTAAATAATTGGTACTTCAGAAGATTAACCCCTGACTTTGAAGGGGACGTGAAAAGAAGACTCCCGTTTCGGCTTCACTGAGCTTTGTTATCTCTCTACAAAGAGTCATCTTGATTGGAGAAATTATGCCAATTTTGAGAACCAGCGAGTTCCTGTGGATCTAAAAATAACTCGGATCGATAATAGAATCAGGATTAGCTTATGAATGATGTAGCTGTTAAAAACGCAATGTGGCTAGAGATCGCCAGAAGAGATCAATTGTAATCTGGGATAACTCTGTTAATATAAAGAGGCACGGCATTTAAAGCGAGGAGACTATAAAAGTTTTTTTTTTAATTCTTATAAATTTCGCCAATAGTTGATTAAAGTGTTTTACAAGTCGAGGATATTTAAATAGATTTAAAATTTAGAAAAACACACAGTTATTATAATTAGTCTAGACTCTAGAAATGTATCTGCAAATTGTCGCTATGCTTTATAAAGTATCTTTTAATTTAATATAAATCTATCTCATAATTATAAAACATTAAAATTTAAGAGAATCGGTTAAAAAACTCATGGCATATATCCCGTCTCCGAGAAATCAAAATCCGAACTATCAACGGCGAGCGACGAAAATAGCACATAGATTCTATTTGAATTCAAATAATCAAGGTTATCCCCCCTCCCCTTCTCAATAGTACCAGTAACAAAATCACATCGGAAAAACCAGCAAAATAGTAGAAATAAATACATTCAAAGCAGAGCATGGCATACACATAACTGTTCAGTCGAGTCAAATTAAATAGTATCGACTCATCCAATTCAGTTTTATTAGCATGTGAAAGAGTTGAATGACAAAGAGGCTATTTCCTTAAGTTATATACGAAAATCACACACACACAGTACACGTAATACAAGAACATTTCTCATATTCATGCTTATACTCAAGCACATATTCCATCTTCTATATATTACATGTAAACTTCCTTGACCTTTTACCAGGCAGTGGTATAAATATTGTTACTACCAAATTTATCAATCTATCCCTTTATCAGTAACGATCCTCGGTCTATTTTTTATAATTCATTTTACATATTGTTGCAATTCCAAACATGTTTCTTAAATTTACTATGTTTACTAAGTACTAATCAGGGTTTTCATAAATTTCATGGGAAATAACATGAAGTAATTCTTAATTTTACTGAACCACCTGATCGGGACATCTGCTCATGCACGTCAGCACCCAATGGTCACGTATACAGGGATGGGCACAGTAGGCCCTTGCCCTCATGGGCTGTTGTGCCACTGAGTTTGAATTCTTAATTTTATCATAATTATCTAAGAATATAAAATGTTTCTAATTCACTATTCCTTTTGAAGGTTGTGGTATTAACAAAATATATTTTAGAAATTTCATATGGGGAGAGGTAAATGGAAACAAAAAGTAAATAAATGCCTTTCGATAGCACACAGAGTTCTGATAAACGTATCTCCACTAAACAAAGCGGTATTAAAAATCAAAATAATTTTACCTAATAAGCTAAATCAATTCCCCCCTTTTCTTAAACCAATCTCATTCCCCAAAATCTTTTAATGCACCATCGCTAGAAAAAAAAATAGCCCGGTAAAGGGTTAAAAAAAACTATCGGTAAGAACTTAAATTTAAATTGTAAGTACTAACTGTGGATAAACTAATTTTTAACTACAACCTTTCCTATTAGGGTGGAAATAATTCTAAGAAAGGATTCAACGATTGAAATTTCTTACTGATAAGTACACAGGTAACTTGGGTGTGATAAAAAACGGGAGTAGATTCACAAGCGGTAAGACTTTAAAACTTCTGAAAAATCCAATCATCAAACTATTTATTTTTATTTTTTATTTTCCGTTTTTATAGTTGTATCTATCCCAAGAATCTTGTTATCTATAAGTCTCTGACTGAATAGGCTCCAAGTGTCTGGCAGAAATTAGCAGTTCATCACTGAATCAGAATGCTTTTCTATGCACTCGAGATACCAAAATGCTATAACAAAATTCCAAAACATTTGAAGAGATAGAAATCCACAGCTGATTAATATTTTTTTATGGATTGTTTGTCTCCCCTTAAAATTCTTTAAGATTACTTTTTCATTTTAGAACTTTTTACCAAGTTTTCGTAGTTTGAACATTCTATAAATATTTTTCCATTTTGCACAATTCGTTCTTCCTTACCGAATACGGATATTTCACTGCATGCGACTATTTTACGATTTCGATTTCAGCGATAGAATTCAGCTCTGCAGAAGGAAAACAATTCTTAAAAAAAAAAAAAAAAAAAATTGTAGTTAACTTTCTTCTAAGACTAAAAGAAATTTCAAGCAATACGAGTAGTTTGATTTATCCTCTTACGAATTCGTCGACAGCAAAAAATTAATAACTTATTTCCTAAATAACCCAAAAGTATAAAACATCGTTGGTAACAAAAATTAACACATTTACGCGAAATACAAAAATACTATTTAGAAATAAGCATTTTTATTTTAATACACGATTTCGGTAGAAATCGTGTATATATATATACCATAAATTCCGGCGTGTAACGTGCACTTTTAACACAAAAAGTAAGGTCGAAATTAACGAATGCGCGTTATACGCCGGGTATAAAAATGAGAAGTAATGAGAAAAAGACTAATGGATGAGCTTACATGAGATGCAATGACAATAATCCATTAGGAATGTGTAACTTACTTGAAAAGAAAAGAAAAAAAAAAATACGTTTCATTTTTTTTTTGAAAGTTATATATATAAAATTATATATGACAATCGCATTTTTTTTAAAGAAAAACGTAAAACAATCTTTCAAGCATGCTAAAATTACGTATGAAATATATTTAAGTATCTTGGAACACACACTCACGTTATAAATAAAAACCGTAAAATCCGGCGTATAATGCGCAGTTTTAATACCAAAAATGAGATCGAAATTTACGGGTGCGTGCTGTACGCTGGGTTATAAAAACGATTGCTTTAAAAACTAAAAAAAAAAAAGATGACAAAGAAAAAAATTAGGCTTTTACATATATTGAAATACTGTTTATTTAAAACAAATGACATTTCTTATGAACTTTAAGGGTTGTAGCTCCAGAAGTATACTACTTTTTTTCCCCTGAAACTTGGAAACTAAATGATTTCAAAATATTAGAGCATTGCGCATATACATTTCAGGTCTCTTCGTAAAAAAGGGGCTATACCTAAAAATTAAAAATTGCAACTTGAAAGTATAGGTGCGCGTTATACGCCGGATTATATATATATATATATATATATATATATATATATATATATATATATATATAAACCAGAGTACCGTATAAATATATTTAAAAAAAATCATAACACAAAACCATCATGTTTCGAGTAATTTTTTTGTGACTTAATGCAAAAATATTACGTAAGTAAAGCATTTAATTCTTTTGCGTGTGCAATTATTTATTATTTCACTTTGGCATCAAAAAACACGTTTCTTTTTCTGTTCAGTATTTAGCTACGTACCTGGGTTTACTTTACAGGTTATTTTGTTTAATCTATACGACTTAGATCTCCAATTAGTCCACAATAATGAGTTCTACTGTATCTATAAATATTATAAGGTATCAAATAATGTTTATCTAACATTATAGAAAGTGAGCTTAGAAATTTTATCGAATATAAAGTTCGTTGGTCTTTTTGATCATTTCAAGTCAGAGAACATTTAGTAAAATCAACACTAGTCGGGCAACATAACGCATGTTTCTAGACTTGTAAAAAATGCAACGGGTTTCTGATAAGTTTTTCCTGGTGCAATGCATATGTATGAGAAGTGCGTATGTTTTGGGCTCAAGGAAATGATGGACCTTATGGAGTCTAATTAAGTTCGGATCGACATTTTGCATCTTATTCAAACTATCAAATTATATATTGCACAAGGATTTTGAATTAATCTTAGTTAAAATTTATAGTATTCTTTCAATTTTTTGCACGTTAATTGTCAATGAAATATTATCTTGGACTTTCGAAATGAAGCCTTACGGCCACCATCAATCACAGCAACGATTTTATAGACTTACTTATTTGTGGAAGTTTTATATAGTGCTTCAATGTTAGATCATTTACAGTTTCAAATTAATTGTTCATAAGCAAGGTAGACAGAATTTTATTTAATAATTAATTTGCAATTGTTGCTGAAAAAATACCAATTGTTTCACAGTTTAAAAAAATTTTCATGATTCGAGTCACTTACATAATAAGAGTATTAAATTTTTCTATATTTCTATCACCATTTCTTGCATCCTTATTAATGGGGGTAGTTGATTCCCATTTTCTGAAATTCATGGTTTTTTTTTAATTTTTAATTAATAAATTTGATCATTGTTCAACATATGGTATGTATGAATACTAAACTTGTTAATATTCTACATACATAACAATATAGTAACATATATTTCAAACTTTTCCCTGTCTTTCAAAAGCAATACATGATCTTTTTTCAAAAAACCTACAAAAATACTGATATTCGAGTTATTCCAGAAAGGGAAAACAAAAAACAGATTTCAATGAAACTTAAAACATCAGGGAACAAAAACAAAACGAAAGGGGAGGGGAAGAAAATCGAAGCCATACAAAAAAAATAATTATGGGGGAAGAAGTAAGGAAACGTCGCCAAAACTCGCGCCATCTGAGAACGTGACGAATGACTCTGAAACGGGCAGACGGCGACTAAAAAGTCACGCCAAAAAGACATCTGGCGAATTTTTTTCTTCCAAACTTTACCTACTCCTCTTGCATCGCTTTCCGCTTCGGTGGTTCGAAGCAAAAGTGGTATTAAGGAGGGGGATGGAAGAAAAAAAACTCGGTAAAGGGGGTTAGACGTCGTGCAAGGTCACATCCGGACGCGAACCATCTCTCTTCCCATCGTAGGGAATATACAACTTTTTCCCCAAGACGATTATTTCATTTTTATTTTATTTTTCTAAGGGGAAGGGGGAGAGTTTAGCCCGAGTGTGGGAAAAAATCGCGTCTCAATGAATGGAGTAAAGATACACTACTACTACAGACGGAACTTTCCGTATGTGCCTCTTCAGCAGAGAGAAAGGGGAATCATTCCATGTTTTACGAAATTAACAGCTAACCGCATAATCGGACTTCAGAATGACTTGCGTGTTTTGAAAAGAATGCATGGCCTTTACCTTGACTTGCACTTAGAAAATAGGCACCGCCTAACATCAAGTCCGGAGATGTGGGTGGAATCGACAGACGATTTTATTAATTTGTGATACTTCCTCTGACGTTTTATTGTTTTCGTTTGTTTTTATTCTATGTACAGAAAATAGGCTTAATTCAATTCTCTTTTTATTCCCTATGTAGCATTTGTCGTATTTATATATGGCCAGGTAAAGTAAGTTTCAGCAAAGAAAAGGGAAGGATGAGTATATGTTACGAAGATTAAGCGCTTAGTAAAAAAGTTCTACACTCTGTTCTAAAAAAAGAAAAGAAAAAAGAACACACTCTTGTTTACATGAAAAAGGAATCAAAAGAAAATTATGATCGACAGCGAATAATTTTATAACTTTACAATTATTATGCTCGTTTCTAACATGCAAATAATAAAAGTAAAATTTAAAAAACTTAATTACATAACAAAAGTATAACAATATAATTAAATAGTTTTTACTGTAACAATGGTTACCATTTAATTTTTTAATATTTAATGAATGTTGTCATTGATACTCAGATTAAAAAGAGTGTTCGAAAGATCATCTATATTTTTCGAACATAAATTAAATTAAAACCACTGCATTTTGCGATAATATTTTATGGAAGGGAAAGTTGAGATTTTAATTATTGTACGTAATCGAATCTAAGCCACACTTTTCCCCCAATTGTCAATGCTGCTGAAAATAGGGTGCAGCTTAGAATCAAAGGCGAAAAATGCGTTGGACGGAGAAAATTGAACGTGATACTCTGACGATTAGAGCAATTACAGGTACATGTGTGCATTTAAAAGTTTTTAATCAGATAAAATAAATTAATTACTCACTTCTTAAAAGTTTTCATTAAAATTTTTTTAAATGTTGTAAATATCGGATAATACAAACTTTTTTTACTCAATTTTTTAAAAAAAATTTCATAAAAACGTGTTGAGAATTTGGAGTGCGGCTTTTAATTGATCGCGGCTTCAATTTGAATAAATACGGTATTTTTAAAAATAAAATTTGGCTCTTAAGTCTAGTAATTTCGAACATTTCAAACACAAATCAGTTCCTTTCGAAGTAATAAAATTAACATGTGCATTCAAATTAGTTTGAGATTAACAATTTTGATATCTGAAATATACTACAACTACAACTTGAAGTGTTTAATTTCTCCCACATGAAAAGGAGTAAAAGAACTCACGAAAAGGTTAACTTCAAAAATCTCTAATCTATTCAAAATATATATAATTTTATATATATTTTGAAAATTCATTATACATTTAATTTTTATCAAAGGTTGTGAAAAGAGCTTCATAAATCGCTACTACATACCGTTGAATTACTCTAAATTGCATCTTCAAACTCAAATTGAATTTATATTTGAATTAATTATTGACGATAGACTTAGTATATATATATATATATATAATAATGAACTGTGAATGATGACGAAATTCAAGTTGGTATTTAATTCTATTAGTGCTCACAGCACACGACTTGTGGTCTCTGATGTTTAGTTTCTATTTAATAAGGTAACAGCTCCCAGTATTCCACGTGGCCTAGTGGTCAAGGCAACGGACTAGTTGTTGGCATGCCATTTCGAGCCAAGAACCTCTGAAGACTCGCTCTGCAGAGGGGGGTGATGCATGTTAAATCTGTTGATGCTCAAAAGTCATCCCGTTAGTGTCGAAGTTTGGAAAGGGAGTGTCAGCTCAGGTGTCCTCGTCTCTTGACCATGGTTCAAAATCACGAGATCCGTCGCCAAAAGCCCTCGTATAGCAGAATAATACGACGTTAATTTTTTCTCATTCTTTCCCCATTATTCCATAATAAGACAAAGCATAACTCGAATAATACTGCCCATATAATTCGTAATTTTTAGCAGAGCTACGGTAAATCCGACATGCAGCAAACAAAGCTTTTTTTTAGTCCAGATTCAACGTTCTGATATTCAACGATACTTAATCAAAATATATTTAGTTTTTTGTAGAGATGGAAGCAAAAATTTCTTGCCATGTGATCATAGACCAAGACATTTTTTTTCCTCCATCAAGGTTAAACCACGAACAACATTCCAGGACACGCAACACTAGTTTTTAAGACCCTGTTTTTGAAGAATAAATGAGCGGTTGGAAATTCAGTACTAAAAGTTTCGTTCCACTCGCTCGAAAGAAGGGGGGAAATTTTTGTAAACTAAAGGTCGGACTAGAATAAATGTAGTAAATTATATGTAATTACTACATTCCACCTGAGAATACAAAATACAGAAACTTATCTCTTACCGAGTAAAAGAGGTGGTATGAACCCCCTGAAAAAAAAAAAAAAAACGGAATGATAAATACGAACGTATACATCTTTAAGATTATATAGAAGCGAACTTTTTTATATTAATTTTTAATAGATTTGTTGTAACTTTGGTGCTGTTCACAGTGGAGTGCATTAATTTTCCATAAAATTAATGAAGAAACATTAAAACAATTTTTTGAATGTTTTTTTTTCACCGCCTTAGTAATCAAAAATTTTCACGTAAAAATATTCAAAAAGCAAACAATTTTAACTCATAAAATCGTTGTATCCTAATGGGTTGGTATTTATCAAACACATTCTGTTATAGCTAAAGTTTTATATGTTAATGTAGCATTAAAAGTGCATAATAAACGATCGGTGACAACGTACACATTTTTTAAACTGCATTCAAAAACGAGAACGACACCCCAAATGGAATTTCAATCTATTAATCCTCATGCCAGGATTTATTAAATTTGATGAATGTAATATGAAATACTCCTTATAAAAACCAAAAATTAACCAGTCGTGTGATCGTTCTTCCAAATTTCCCCCCATTTATTATGAAGTTCTTTTTTTATGATGATCTATTTAACAGAAGGTATAAATATCACATAACCAAATTATTAACTAGAAAGGAAAAAAAGATTTTATTTATACATATTATATATATGGTAGACATCTTTCATTTTAAGGTGACCTCTGTTTAACCAGTCTAATCGGTCGTTTATCTGTAGTGACTCGGTATAACTGTAGACGACTTCTACAGTATAATATAACTATTCTTCAGAGGGCAGTTTTCATTTTAATGTTAAAAGATGGGGAATTCAGAATTCGCAAAATGAACACGATTTTCCCTCTCCCCCAAAAAGGATTCCAGAATTAATATCATGTGTTTTGGTTCACTAATTTATAAAGTGGGATATTTTAATGTAATGCTCATTTTTATTTCTATCGAACCCATTTTCCATACATGAACTTTATCTTACTGTTGCTTAAAGCGTTCAAGCTAAATGAATATGTAAAACTAACGGGAGAAAAAAAAATTCAGGTTTATTGGAATATTTATAAATTTAAAAGTACACAATATAATAGAGGATGTATATGCGCTTTACAACCATATAAATTATTATACCTATCTGCACATTTTTAAAAAATTTAGAAACGTGTTCTCCAAGTTTGCTTTCAAATAACACCAAAAGTAATTTTAAAAAATATGTATGTTTAATATTATACATATATTCTACTTTCTTTAAGATTAAAAAAATGAATGGGCGTATATAAATATTACGACGATTTTCTTTTATGGTCGTTTTGTATACTACTCCGAAAAATATTCGGTATTACCTGCTTTTTCAGTTAGTCAAATCCAGTTACGATGTTTCATCTAAAAGAAACACTTTTTGTACGAGAAATTACTAAAATTTTTCTGTTTCTCTTTTGATATCATAACTTCCTTTTTTCAAATAATGGGCTGCACTTTGGCATTTAAGCTTTTGCTGAAAACGGCAACTTCGTAATTCATACATATTATATAAGTTAAGATAAGCTTTACAATAAATATTCTTGTATATAACGGATTTATAACTTCAATGTAAATAATAATGTAAGACAAAAAAAACCCTCCAAAAACAAAATAAAGCTAGGAAGAATTTCAATTAACAATGAACGGGAATCAATAGCTATATGGATAAAACAAATCCTCAATGATTCAAAATAATTCATATTTCCTGGTAATTATGAGTAAGATACCGAACACTTGTGACAGAACAAAAGACAAAGCAATTCTTATTAATACATTTACCAGAAAAATTTGTGAAATCTTCAAAGTGAAAATTTCTGGCCTATGATGTAACATGCGGTCGTTAGTAAGTGAAATCACGAAACAGATATTTGAGTTTTGAATACAATAAGCCAGAACGAAAGAAAGCAAAAATGTCGTAAATCATTTTTTCAGTTACCTAGCAACCATATTATACGGCAGTTGAAATGCTTTTCCCCATATAAAGGGTGTTTTTTTAGAGGTATAGAACTTTAAATTGCAATAAAACAACGATGTATTATTCGATTGACATGAATTTTTTTTATTCGAAAGATAATCTTGTGGCATTACATTTTAAATATGATTTCTGGCATATGACTGCCACGGCTGGCTCGGATGTAGTCCAATCTGGACGTCCAATTTTCGATGACTTTTTCCAACATTTGTGGCCGTATATCGGTAATAACACGGCGAATGTTGTCTTCCAAATGGTCAAGCGTTTGTGGCTTATCCGCATAGACCAATGACTTTACATAGCCCCACAGAAAATAGTCTAGCGGTGTTAAATCACAAGATCTTGGAGGCCAATTCACAGGTCCAAAACGTGAAATTAGGCGGTCACCAAACGTGTCTTTCAATAAATCGATTGTGGCACGAGCTGTGTGACATGTTGCGCCGTCTTGTTGGAACCACAGCTCCTGGACATCATGATTGTTCAATTCAGGAATGAAAAAGTTAGTAATCATGGCTCTATACCGATCACCATTGACTGTAACGTTGTGGCCTTCATCGTTTTTGAAGAAGGATTCCACCAGCCCATAAAGCGCACCAAACAGTCAGTTTTTCTGGATTTAACGGTGTTTCGGCATACACTTGTGGATTAGCTTCACCCCAAATGCGGCAGTTTTGTTTGTTGACGTAGCTATTCAACCAGAAGTGCGCTTCATCGCTAAACAAAATTCGCTTATGAAAATCGGGAACAACGGCAATCTCGTTTTGGGCCCATTCGACGAATCTACGCCTTGCTTGATCGTATTTAAAATGTAATGCCACAAGATTATCTTTCGAATAAAAAAAATTCATGTCAATCGAATAATACATCGTTGTTTTATTGCAATTTAAAGTTCTATACCTCTAAAAAAACACCCTTTATATGTACGTAAAGAAATAATTATCGCGGTATAAAAACTATCAATTTTATCCGATATTCAAAATAAAAATTTAAAATGATTCAGAAGCAGCAAAATGTTTTCAAAAATAATTTTAGCATTTGTTCAATTTTTGATGTTACTTGCAATGTAAAAGGATTCTGTTTAAAATGAAAGTGTATTTAATAAGATAATTTAATTCGTCACTGCTAACTCTGCTAATAGATATTTAAACTGAAGCCCCCATTCACACACACACACACAAATACCTTTCTCTTCATATAATTAGGGTTTCCAATGAGAGATGAGGAGCTCATTGGATTCATATGAGATTTTTAAATGAAATTAATCTTTCTGCAGCATTCATCTTAAATGGGCTTAGAAGACCCTCACTCGGACTACCCTTTAGATTTCAATTAATGCCTCGCCTGATTTTAAATATTTACGAATTAATAAATTTAAAAAAGAATGAAACATCCATCAGGGTCTTTAAGTTTCTTTTAAATAAAAAAATTATTGCATAAAAAAATTTATAATTTGTGTTTATTATTGACATTTTGTCTCTTTTGATAAACAATACCCATTTTTTCCTACTTTTGTTTCCCCCTCTTTTTCAATGCAAGGCATCACGTTCCTAAATAGTAAATATATATATATATATATATATTTAATGTTTCATAATAATACCAATCCGCAGCCCATCAAAAATAAAAAAGTTTTATAGTAAATTAACATTTAGATTAAATGAGATGTCCAAACAGATAAGTTAAGAGCCCTTATAAAAAAACAGACCAAAATACACATTTAGAAGTCACTGTGTACAGGTAAATCCATTTTGCTGAAATAGCCACAATTAATTTATTGCATATATCGAAGCGTATTTACTTTACTATTAGTTTACACATATTTATTCCATTAAAAAGCAAAAGGCTTTATTTCAGTTAACACTTTTCAAAATTATTTTCTTACTTTGCGTTATGTAACTATCTACTTTTTCACACGTAATTATTTATAATGATATATATTTCATGTTATTAAAATCAAATCTATATCTAAAGTTTTTTTTTAAATTTGTAATTTTTTTTAAATAAAAAAAACCCTTTTAATTATGGTAAGAAAACAAAGGGGGGGGGAATAAATAAATATTTTCTTATATTCATAACCCAAACTTATTGAAGACTACAAAATCATCTTTCGAACAAATAAACAGAAAGCTTCGCTGTAACTTAACACATAACAAAATAAAAAAAAAAAAAAACACATTAACGCACTGAAGTAGAAAATTCTTTTTTCAAATTCTCGCAAAGTTTTTGCATAGAATTTCAATGGGAAAAAAGATTATTTCTCATTATATCACCTCTACATTTTCTAAATTTGCTCAGAGCATTAGACACGAAGCAAAGTGGTCCTTTAAATAACACCATTACGCATGTCGTGACGCAGTGGGAATGAATTACATACATGACAACGACTATTGCCTTTTCGTTTAGAGAAACTGTATTGACATCTACACCTTCCAACACGAGGTAATTCTTTTCCTAGAAGACGCCGGGCCATTAATGAAAGGGCGTGCACTTACAAAACCAGTCTTCAAAAAATTTCTCTTTTTTAGCACAATGTAGATAGATACACATTGGCTTTTTATTTGCTTAAAAATTAAAAATAAAGTTACGCAAGAGTCCTTTAAAAGCATCTAAAAATGTAATCTTGGGTGTAAACAAGGCAATAATGCACTTGTGTCAAAAATAACTCATAAGAGAGCTTGTGTTGTCCGACTATTTTTGGTAGAGAAAAATATATATATCTGTGTTACGTATTTTGTTTACCTTTTTATTTAAATGATTTGATGTATCAAAGTTTAAAATTAAAACGTTTATTAATGATACCAATGATTTAAAATCTATAAAAAGACTTCACATACACAAATATGAAATATTATTGGTTTTATTAAATGCCATAGCAGTGCAAAATGTGGCCCATTCAGAAGAATTCATACCATGGTCAGGTTCCATCTGAAATCTCCTAACTTCAATAACAAACTGTCCAGTTCAACTTAACGTATCTGATTTCATGGAAGTCCAGTCAAGTAGAGGGTATGACATACGGTAAATCTGTCGAATTCCTGTGACTGAGTGAATATTAACGTCGCTCTATTCAGCTACTTGAAGGTTTTTAACGACGAAAGTCGTAAATTTAAACCATAGTAAAGTGAAAATGATGACACCTGAGCTGGCATCACCCCCTCTACTAACTTCCACTTCATACCAATGGGAGGACGTTTGAGCTTCGACAGCTTTAACGTGCATCGATGCCCTTTGCACGGCGGATCTTCAGTGGCACTAGGTTCGAACTCCTGACACGTCGGCGATGAGCTCATGACCTCTAGAATACCGCGTCTACGTCAAGTCTCGGAGTCTAACGTTAGCTAGTGCAGAAAATGGAGTGAGTGAGTGAGTGAAGATTAACGTCGCACTGTTCAGCTGCTAGTTAGTTAGTTAGTTAGTTAATATTAACGTCGCACTGTTCAGCTACACGAGGGCTTTTGGCGACGGACCACGTAATTTTGAACCATGGTCAAGTGACGTGGACGACACCTGAGCTGGCACCCCCTCTCCTAACTACCACACCACACCAACGGGAGGACGTTTCAGCTCTCGACAGATTTAACGTGCATCGCTGCCCTACACGGCGGGTCTTTAGTGGTACTGGGCTCGAACCTGTGACAAAGCAAGCCACAGTCCGATACCTATACCACTCGGCTACCGCGGCCCCACTGTTCAGCTGCACGAGGGCTTTTGGCGACGGACCACGTAATTTTGAACCATGGTCAAGTGACGTGGATGACACCTGAGCTGGCACCCCCTCTCCTAACTACCACACCACACCAATGCAGAAAATGGAAGTTGGAAGCTAGCTCAAATTGGTTGAAATTACGAGGTCCGTAGTCATTAGCTTTCATGTTTTGCCTTCAAGTCAATAAACAATCAGTTCAACTTAACAAGCAGCACCCTTTAGTGGGTCACAGTGTATTTTGTGCAATAAGAACCTGAACTTGTCGTTTTATTTCAACGTCGCCGGTCATCAAACTCTTAATGATAGCTATTCAGTTACCACGGATGCATTATTGTAACTATATTACAGAACGCGACTTGCAATTGCCAACAAATCTCCATATTAAACCATGATCATTTAACTGATTAATTATTACGGTCGCAGTTTGAAGCAACACAAGGGCTACTGGCGGCGGACTCTCAATGTCGTGTCTTCAATTGCACCAGGTGGCCGTGTAGCCAAGTAGTCAAGGCATCGGATCGTGGCTGGCGTGTCATGAGTTTGAATCCAGTACCACTAAAGACCCGCCGTGTAGGGAAGCGATGCACGTTAAATCTGTCGAGAGCTCGAATGTCCTCCCGTTGGTGTGGTGTGGTAGTGCCAGATCAGGTGTCGTCCTCGTCACTTGATCATGGCTCAAAATTATGAGGTCCATCGCCAAAAGCTCTCATGTAGCTGAACAGTGCGACGTTAATATTTACTCTCTCACTCACTAGCACCAGAACTTGAACCCACGACTCAAGAACATCAGCCACAAATTCGCGACCATGACCACTCTGCTAAAATATCTGCTAAGCCATGGTCAAATTATAAGGACAATATCTAAGCCCACACTTCAATTTCTAAATGTCCTCAAAATTTCAGATTTGAGTAACACCCATTACTTCACACAATAGTTTTTGGTCGAACAGATTCTTTAATCTGACCAGCTGTCGTCAGAATTCTGTAGAGCAAGTCCACCGTTGGCTTTGACGGTTAATAGAGTTAAGAGAAACAAAGCATAATTAGTATCGATAATATACGAAAAAAATTGCCATAAAAACGTTTTTATATACCTAGTTTTAATCTGACAATTATTTCGCGTTTTCCGATTGAAGTTGTCGATATGTACAATTCTTTTTCATGTTGAAAATCCTTTTCATATGGTCTTTCAACTTGATTTGTTAAATACAAAGATTCATCAGGAACACGTTGTAGAGAGATTTCATAGGAAAGTTGAAGTAAAACCGAAATGTTAAAATGAGAACTATTACACGTTAAATCTAAATAGACATACAAATCCTATATACAAGGTGTAAATCCATAGTTCATGCACACCCACACCCACACAATTTTATCATCACTACTATACATTTTTAATTCAAAATCAAAAGCATTTTCATTTGTCACCCCTTCCCCCCCAAAAAGTTGCTTTCAAAATTTTTAAATAAAATTGATTAAATTTTAGAGAAAAATTAGCCATTTTTTAAAAAATTTGAAAACAATTTTTGTTTATAACGTACATGTAAATATTCTTGAATATCGTAAGAGGAGAATTATTAAATATGGTTTGAATCCCATATTTTTAATTCAAAGACTTTTATTTTAAAGTTATTAAAGTTTGAAGAACACATTTCAATATTATTAAACAATAATAATAACTCGAATTAAAAAAGTTATACCAAGTTACCCCGAAAAAACATAATTTTAAGATAATTTTTATTTAAGACCAGGAGATTGTGTTTCATGTCTAATTGAGGAAATTTTAGAATTATTCATCATTAAAGATGGAGTATATTTAAATTACTATCATGTAAGTGAATTAATCCACAAACTTGACACAAAAGCTTATTTGAACAAATTACTTAGAAGATTGAAGATAGCAAATAAAAATATATTTCGTCTCTTATTCCAATTAAATCTTAATAAGGTCATTATTTCTTAATTTTACAATGTTATGACTCTTTAAACTGAAAGAAATACGAGCTTTTTTAAAACAGTTCATTATACAGCAATTTAAGGAGATATCAAAAGAAATTTACCGCAATTAATTAAAACCCTTGCGCTTTTTATATTTTGATTGAATATTTTTCTTTTGTATTTTAAAAGGAAGCAACTAATGCATATCATTATGTTACCTGAAAAGAAATGTTAATTGTAATGATGGTAAAATTTAAGTAGATATATTCAACATTCCATTGAAAATTCTTTTTTTAAAACATAAAAAGTAGTAAGAAGAAAAAGGACATTCTCGTAGTTTTTTTATTTGACGCCAAGCTGAAAGTCATACTTACGAAAATTCTAAAGTGCAATGTTCAGCATGAATTAAATACGCGAACAGAATTATAAATCCATAACTCCTTACAAGCGTAGATTTAACAATTATTAAAACACAAAATAATAAAAACCTTGATTATTAAAATCAAATTACTTGAAAAAAATTAAATACACTAAGTTCTGTTTTAATTAAATCCTGATCAGGACAAGTATGGTTTTATGAGATTCTGATGCAGGACTTATTCAATTTATTTTTTAGTCCGCAATAAGAAGTTTCCCAGGAGAGGTTTTAAACATCCTCACTGAGAAATACAAATACACATAATTTAAAAGCATCTATATCCTTATTTTCTCTGGTCCTAAAATGTCCCAATCGTGCAGACAGTGAATGGAAGTTTTATTAATGTCTTACGTTTAAGCGACACGAGGGTTTTTAACGACGGACCTCGTAATTTTAAACTCTGTCAAGTGACGAGAAAAACATCCGAGCTGGCATCCCCTCGCGGGCCAGCAAATATGAATTAAGGTAGAATTCTCTAAAGGTTTTTTTTTTTAAGTTACTCTTTTTTTGCTCTTATTAAACAAAATACATACATATATTTCGAATGTATTTCTTAACTTTTTTTTGTTTAAAAACATGCGGACCTTAACATAAAATAAAACTTGTGGCCCGTAATATAATATGATTATACATGTTCGGTGTAGAAGTAATTTTTTTTGTTACATAAAATAATTACAAGTCATTTAGTAGCCACTGAAATTTAAGAAATTTTTTTTAATGAAAAGGAAACATTTAAATGTTGTAAGCAAATTTTATAACTCAACCAGTAACGTAATAATAACTAAATCAATCGATAACAGTTAAAACTTTACT